>CM024682.1:0-522500 GCA_014182735.1 Corymbia maculata | reverse complement strand
CACGTTGTTAGATAGAAGAGATAGTGATTTTTATTTTATTTTTGCGTCGATAATTCGTATTTTCAAATTAGCTAAGCCAATTTCTTTTTTTCTTTTGGTGATCATTTTGAATTTCTAAAATTGGAGGAGCTACTTATGAGATCAAGAATGAGAACCTGCATAAAGATTGAAGGGCAATACGGTCATTTTAGTCACGCTCAAACAGTATATAAAAGAAATAGGGTTTCGCTCTCTCCTCCACCCCGACAAGCCTTCAGCGTCTTGCTCCTGCGCCGCCGTCTCGATCTCAGGTGCGACGCTGTTACCATTCGAGTCCTCCTCATTCTACCAATCGCATGTTGTTGTCGGTCTCTGATGGATTCTCGCTTGTTGGCTGAAAGGAATTGATCCTTGTCTTGCTTTTCCGCGGCTGAGTTTGAGTAAATTGAGCTTCGAATGGTTTAGCAGACGGGCTTATTTGATCTTGTCGCCGAATTCTTCGTGCCCAGTTCTCGTTAGTACTGATTAAGCCTGCTGCTGTGTTAAATCTTTGTTTCTTTTCATGGGATTCGCTCGAGCATTTACTTGATGGTGTATGACTTTTCCTTTTGTCTGTGACAGAAACTCCAATAGTTAAATAAGGATACATGATTAACTAATTTTTCAGACGAACAAATTCAAAAATTGATGGCTGCCATGATTCTAAAGCAGAGCCGGACCGTGTATACATTGTATTAGTCCTATATCAAAAGATTGTTTCATAAAATGGATCCGACAGTTCTCAACTCAACCTTCAAAGACTGCGCAAAATCGTCTCAAAAGATCGCATAACGCTCTTCTAGCAGGTTTTCATTCAACCAAAAACCAATTGCTGTGGACGAGAGAACCTTCGCTGGAGAGAGAGAGTGGCAGTCGAGAGTCAAAGCGTGTCGCTTCAGGTGCGCTCTGAATTCAAGCTAAAAATCCCTTTCTTTCCCTTCGGAAGAGAGGAGTTGCCAAAAACCCTTCATTTCCTCCCAATTAGGATAATTATTTGCATCGGCTTTTCTTTTCTAAAAAATGAGTCAGAAAAATTTGACATCTAAAGCATGTTCTCATAAATCTACCGCACATGACCTTCCTAACCAACTTTTGACCACCGCATGAAGATTCCAATCCCAAGCAATATTTCCTCGTACAAATTATTCTTTGCATCCCCCGTTTCTTCAAAAACTGATCTCCGACGTGGCTCGGTGACGAGTTCGCCGGCCATGATTCGGGAACCTCCTGTTATCATGACTCGCAGAGGCGGCTTGAAACGGCCAAATCATTTTGCATTCGGTTGGCCTTGTGGGGAATTCGAACTTATCTTGGGTATTTGATCGCGGTATGCTAACCTTTTTATTAAACACCAAATCAATTGTGTTGTAGAAAGTGAGTGATTGAACGATAATATAGACAGAAAAATAAATAAATTGGACATTAGATTTACATGGTTCGGTCATAGTGACCTACGTCCACATGGAGAACAGCAAATTCACTATTGATTAAGCGATATACAGAGATTATAACCATACTCAAGTTACGTAAACACTCACTATACACTCACAATGTTTTTCAAGCCCTAATTATATCTAATAATTCAAGTAGTATTTAGCCCTGAACATGAATTACACGCAAATCTCACCACAAGATTTCATGGTTACAAACACTAGTCTTTCTTAGATGTAATTCACGAAAAAGCTTCATTGCACGAATCTACTGCCAAGCACCCAGCACCTATGGATGTCACGCACAAATTTGTGCACCCATGGGACTCATTGAAAACAACGCTTCAAGCATTCATCAAAGGTGGCGCTACTTCAAGCCTTGTGACCACTATGATTATTCGAATATCTATATATCTTAACACCATCTTCTTTTGTAGACTCCCGATAGGATTGTATTTCCCTTTCTAACCGTCCAACTCAAGTCTAGAGTTGACTTGTGAAATTTTACCTTTGTCTACGACACAGGACTTCCCTGTTTCAATCTTTTATTTCACGGTTCAGACACCAACATCGGACTCTAATTCATAGAAAGAAAATTACTGCATTCCAATTGCTTGACTTTGGACAGCTGCAAAATATTCAATTAGTTAGTCATGTATCCTTCGTGCCCAGTTCTCGGTTAGGAAGGTCATGTGCGGTGGTCAAAACTTTAGATATCAAATTTTTCTGACTCATTTTCTAGAAAAGAAAAGCCGATGCAAATAATTATCTTAATTGGAAGAAAAGGAAGGGTTTTTGGCAACTCCTCCCTTCCAAAGGAAAATAAAGGGATTTTTAGTTTGAATTCAGAGCGCACGCCCAAACCTGAAGCGACACACTTGACTCTCGACCGCCACTCTCTCTCCCTCCAGCGAAGGTTCTCTCTCGTCCACAGCAATTGGTTTTTGGTTAAATGAAAACCTGCTAGAAGAGCGTTATGCGATCTTTTGAGGCGATTTTGCGCAGTCTTTGAAGGTTGAGCTAAGAACTGTCGGGTCCATTTTATGAAACAATCTTTTGATATAGGACTAATACAATGTATACACGGTCCGGCTCTGCTTTAGAATCATGGGTAGCCGTCGGTTTTTGAATTTTTTCGTCAGAGAGATTAGTTAGTCATGTATCCTTCTTTAACTATTGGAGTTTCTGTCAAGGAAAAGTTTATATCTTTTTTAGCTGAAATCAAGAGTTGACTATGTGCAAGTGTTCTGCAACTTCAGTTTGTCTCGTGAAATCTAGGCAAACCGAACAACCTCCTTGGAAATTGTAATTTCTCCTATTATTTGGGATGCTCTTGATGTAGGAGAAAATAGAAGAAATTACAGAGTCAAACGGTTTTTTCCCCTGGGTGGTTCAAGAAATTGCTTGGAAAAGCTCTATAACCAAGATACAGTATGTGATTGCTTCTTAAAGATGTTGGTGTTAAGGCATTTCTTGGTATTCTCATTATGACATCTATCAAGCTAAAGTAAATCGTGCAATGGAGTTGACTGGATATTTGTTAGTGTACTTACAGTTTTCTTTTTGTTCTTTCTCTACTTCATCATGATTGTTTTCTGGGATCATGTTTGTTTCCCTGTTTCTGGGTAATGTTTCTTTTGTGTTACGTAAATTGCTGTGTAGGTCCCCTGTTTGTTTTCTCTTCCTATTTGGCTGAATCAAAATGCTGTCTTCTACTCTGTTGATACAGGCCCGCTGTTGCATTTTTCGATCTTTTTTAATTTGCTGAACGGTAGCTCTTCAATTTAGAGTTGCTTTACTTCTTGCATTTTATCAAATTAGGTGCTTTGGTTTTGTCTGTAAATATTTTCATGGAGTATTAACCATGCCCCAGAGTTTCACTTGTAGAGTGAATAGTAATGCCCTTGTTTTCTGGTTTCTCATTTTTGGTTCTTCCTATGGGATTCAACCATTTTCTACATGTTACATCTGTCTTCCAACAATTTGATCCTCACAGTGGGTATCTACTGTTCAAGGCCATGACTTTAGTAAGAATTAATTTTGTTGCAACATACGGCCTATATGCTAGGCTATTGAAAGCTAGTACTTCTTACTCTCTTTCTAGGTTCTTGTATGTGTGGGCAGCTGCTATTGTTGGTGCCTTTTTCTTTGCGTCAAAATAAATACATGCTGACTTACTTCAATTAGCTGCGCACCTGAATTATCCTTCTCCCTCCACACATCCACCCTGTTCTTTGCTTAACTTTTTTTTTCCTATTATATCAGTTTGTGAAACTGAGCAAATAACAGACCTGCCAACATGAAGAAAATGATAGCCCTTGGTTTCGAGGGGTCAGCCAACAAGATTGGCATTGGGGTGGTCACTCTTGATGGTGATATTTTGTCTAATCCACGTCATACCTACATCACTCCTCCTGGACAAGGCTTTCTTCCACGAGAAACCGCTCAGCACCATCTCCAGCATGTACTTCCTTTGGTTAAAGAAGCTCTAAAAACTGCCCAAGTGACTCCTGATGACATTGACTGTCTTTGTTACACAAAGGGTCCAGGCATGGGAGCCCCTCTGCAAGTTTCTCCTATCGTCATTAGGATTCTTTCACAGCTGTGGAAGAAACCAATTGTTGCTGTTAATCACTGTGTGGCACATATTGAAATGGGCAGGATTGTGACTGGTGCTGATGATCCCGTTGTGTTGTATGTAAGTGGCGGAAATACACAGGTAATTGCCTACAGTGAGGGAAGGTATCGGATTTTTGGAGAGACTATTGATATTGCTGTCGGAAACTGCTTGGACAGATTTGCTAGAGTCTTGACACTGTCCAATGATCCTAGCCCTGGATACAACATTGAGCAGGTATGTCACCAGAAATACATGTGAAAGTCTCTAGTTTGTGCATTATACTCAAAGTTGGACTTGTGGCCTTTTGCTGTACTTCAGTTATTTTGTTGATTTTAGGATTTAGCCTATTATTGTGTTAGGTAGTCGGTATTTTGGTCACTATCCATTTGATAATCAGTTGGAAATGCTATAATTACTCTCATAATGGGCTTCGGCCTTGCACCTCATGCTAGTATTTTATAGCTATAGAATTTATGGCCTGGAATGCTGTGTGTCCAATACTAACATTTTGCAGAGAGAATACTTCACCAGAGTGTGGGCTTTAGAAAAGATAGAACCAGAAATGAGTGTCTTTGAGAAATAATTAGCACGGCCTTAATCTAGGTTAAGGATGAGAGAAGTTCATTTTAGGTCATTTGAACACATGAAAACATAACAATATAGAAGCTCTAGTGAGAAGGGATTGATGTTATGATGGGAATGTAGGTAAAAAATGGTGGAAAATATCTTTAAAAATGTGGATAGAAGCTTTGACAAAGATCTCGAGTATTTGGATCTCATTGCAGTTTCGATGTTGAATGGAATGTTATAGCATAAACTGATCCTTGTAGAGGGCTGCAACTGTTAGAGAAAGGATCTTGTCATAGTGATCGTTTGTAAATGTTATCTATGTTGGGTAATATTTCTGTACTAGGGTTCATAATTTTGTATGCATCATTTCTATTATTGAGTTAGGATCCAGCTTTATTCACCCAATATTGCGGATGTGTTGATTATCTTGATTTGCCTTCTCTAAAATGGGCGTGGTTTAACTGTTGTTATTCTTGTGCCATTGCTTTCTTACCAAACCCTTTCATATCATGAGAATGGAGGTACTTTCTTCCTCAATTGACTGATATGCCTCTAATCTCTACCAGCTTGCCAAGAAGGGAGAAAAATTTATCGATCTTCCTTATGTTGTCAAAGGGATGGATGTATCTTTCAGTGGAATCTTAAGCTTTATTGAAGCTACTGCTGAAGAAAAGCTTAAAAATAATGAGTGTACCCCAGCCGATTTGTGCTACTCTCTACAGGTAAATTGGACTTGCACCATCTCTAAAATCAGTAGCTTTTATTAGCTTAAGTGCAGCTCTGGAGAGTTATCCTTGTGCTGACAAAAATATTTTAGCGGCAGTTAAAGTTTTGCTTGATGCTCTGTGGTGTAGGAAACACTTTTTGCAATGCTTGTGGAAATCACGGAGCGGGCAATGGCACATTGTGACAAGAAAGACGTTTTGATTGTTGGCGGCGTGGGTTGCAACGAGCGGTTACAAGAGATGATGAGAGTTATGTGCTCGGAGCGAGGTGGCAAATTGTATGCAACCGACGATAGGTACTGCATCGACAACGGTGCTATGATTGCATACACTGGGCTCCTCGCTTATGCTCACGGGATATCGACTCCATTAGAAGAGTCCACTTTCACCCAAAGGTTCCGTACGGATGAGGTGCATGCAATCTGGAGGGAGAAAGAGGAGTCGAAGAAAGCGAACGGTACTGCAGAGTAGATGAGATTCCTGAATTAGTTTGCACATTCGTATTTAGCAGAAGGGACTAAAACTAGGATTCCTATTCAATGCAACAGCCTTAATTACACAGAAAGAAATGCTGTGCATTTATGCAGGATGTTTACTTCAGCTTGTTGCACTTAGGTGATGAACAATTCTTCATTTTGACTGGTAATTACTTCAAATTGTAGTCACTTCTTTGTCATGGAATCTTGGAGGAGTCAAGATAACCATCTGCGATTTGGGGGATAACAGCCTCACAAACAATATATGATACAACTAATGAAATTTGATACTTGCAATATGGTTTTACACCAGAACATGTATATGAGTGTTGTTGGTCAGTTTACCATAGGCACGATACAAGCAATTATCAAAGAACTGGAAAAGTAACACGAAAACCTTAGTCATCCCACCGTGAAAATAATAGCAGCACATGTGTTTAGGGGGAGAAGCTTTTGACAATGTTTATATTGCTCAAATATTTGGTTGGATCCAAATGTGGGAGGGCACAAGCCCCTCTTGTTACAACCATAGATTTAGATTCACAATCCAATCTAATGTTGGAGATAAATTGGAAGCCTCTAAAATATAATCCAATCTTGCCTAAAATAGTTATCTAGGATAAATAAGTTACTAAAATAAAATTGTCAATCACCTAACAAAACATGATATACTGCTCTTACTTTAAATTCATTGACTTCACGCTTTTGTAACATGCCTCGAGCTGGCAATTAGATAACTACCTCTTTCTACTTTTCAGTTTTCATCCTTTGACATACCTTATTTTTTCAGGGAGACTTAATTTTTCTTATTGATAAAATTTCGGTGGCAATCTTGTTTTAAGATGGGTTCAAGGAAATTATTGGGATTATGAAGATTCCAATTATAGAGATTTATTGATTAAAAAGTGATCATAGAATTGGGTTTTGATTTTGTATTATTAAAATAATGGTAGCTACACATTGAGTTGGAAAAGGTAAGGATAGAATCTAACGATTCTTTTTATCCCACCCCTCCAAGCGTTCAAACAAATTTTGTTTCAGCCCCTCATGAACAATTTTAGTAGGCGCATGAATATCACCAATGACGAAACGTCAAAGTTCACGTCCTCTTAAAAGGTTAGGTATTTCTTGAGCTCGTAGAACATAGTTTAATCCATTCAAAATGGTGTCAATGAGTAGTGAGGCTCCCAGTATATTCATTATGTGCACTTCAACGGTGAACCTCAGCAGAATAGATAAAGAGTTAGGAAGAATCGAGCACTAGAGGACATACATGCAGAAACGCAGACTTAGCACGTCAAAATACCTTAGAAATCCAGTTGAAAAACCCAAGAACCGGTCTGCAAAAGGTCGGATCAGTCTGGAAGTTTTTGTGACACAAAAATAAATTATGGGCAAAGACGATACGGGAATTAACCCTTAAGACAATCCCTGGTCTCTTGTTGGTGGTATTCCTACAATTACGAGTGTCCACAGTCTGATTGATAGCCCAATTAAGATAAATTCCATCGTAGGCGATAATTGAACATCCACATTTTCAGTACAGATCCATATAAAAGTATCTACAACTACTCTTGGAAAAAAAGATCGTTTTCAAATAATTTAACTACAGCTTTGACTCTCTGCTTATTTCTTCCTCTGAACAAATCGAACTGTAATATGCCTCTTGACCAATCACACGGCCAGCAAGCCTAGAGGAGTCACAATGACCAGGCTACCGACAGCTCCAATCACCGTATTACATGATAGAAGGCGCAATATGACTTGCATCAATACCATCACTAGAAATAGCATGTAGTATAACCCCTGCCGATGGCTGCACAATCTTCCGATGATCAATATGCTCATACTTCCAGGCTAAATCATCTCTTGCTAATTGCTTCGCAATCATTAACCATCAACCCTCTTGTAGAAACCCTTGGATTGCACATGTGACAATGTATATGTACAGCTTGTGTTGCTCTCCTGCCGCCATCATATGCATTCATCTGCACTTATTAAAAGGAGGAAAAGAGAGGAGATGAGAAGACATTGATTCTGTTTTCCAAATGGAAGCGCATCACGCATCCTGAAAAATTAAAGAGCAATAAAGACCAATGCAACTGCGGAGATGGCAAAAATCAAGACATAGAGTGTGCGACGAAATAGAGGACACAATACAAGGTATAGGAATATACCTATATGCTGAGGCTAACTTCTCCTCATAAGGCCCGGGTCCACAGGTTCATATTTTCTAATGTTGTTCACCACGGACTGAACTTTCTTCGAGAGCTGATCATTGTGCTCCTCGACAATTTTCACAAATGCAACTAGCTGCTCTTGATATGCTGCACACAACCTTTTCTTGTTTCGCAGCTCAGCCGTTAATTCCTGGATTTTCTTGTCCTTTTCGTCCTACATCAACAAAAGAAAATGGTGAGGATGATAGTTTGATTAATCATAGACAAGCCATAGACGCCGCCACATAACTCAAATTTATACTACAATCATTCAGATGAGTCTCGGCCAATTTAAACAAGCACACCAACCACCACTATTGCCAGTTCGAAAGTCAGTTGAATGGATTTGAGTAAGACACAGGGACTTGGGGTGGAAAAGTAACTGAACAGCTCATACAGAAACTTGATTGGCACTTGGCATTTTGGCTTGATTATAAGTTCCTCTTACAGTCCATTCACTAATTGCTCGTCTCTCTAGACCGGAAAGATAAGCCACTTTACTAGAAATCAATTTCCATCTTTCCATCGGAGGGGTCACTTTAAATTCTATGAAGCACAAAGCATTGCCCCTAAGAATTATGGCAGATTCAATTCAAGCAATAAAATACAAAATAATCATATCCCTGTTTTATCAGTGAAGAACTTATAAGTAATTGCCTAAGAAAGCAACAGAACATACTAAAAAGCTTAATTCTTCAAAATATGCTCCAGAAAACTTTCTTGGCGAGATTTAATTATTCTTAAGTTGCGCTGCCCTGCTGAGAGCCAGCATCGCTCAGATAAGTAGTCATAGATAAGAAAGACAAGAAAGATAGCAAAGACAGCATAATTCGATCAAGTTGACCAGAGGGTATATCAATGTAACTGAATAGCTGTACAAGTTTGCGTGACACACAAGCCAGTCCATTCCATTATCAAGGAAGGGAATAGAAGAAAGAAACAGACAACGAGACAAACATCACAATTGAAGGCCATCTCATCCCCATGAGTTCTAAGAAATGTTCTGCTTTTCAACACAGAAAGAAGTTAGAAAAGGTTGCACAATTTAAGCAATATAAAGAAGGCATCAGTATGACTGATTGTCCTGCCAAATACTCATGCAACTCGTCATGTCACTTGCAGGGACAAATCTAGAGTTAGGTTTGGCAGGCCAAGTTCTTCACAAAATTTATATATGGTTTAGACTAGCAACAGTTTATTTTCTGACCTTTACTGCAACTCTATGCGTAACAATTATTTTGACTGCCTCAGATCTCTAGTACTAGTATCTGAAGTTACATGCAATCTACCTATTATTTCAAACATTCCAATACTGCATGTTGGGAGGTAAAAGCCCCCACAGACACTACCTGATATAACTAATGAAATTTGGTCTTTGCAATATGGTTTTACACTAAAACATGGAAAAAGTTATTATTAATCAGTTTACCATAACACTATACTAGCAATTACGAATGAATCTAAAAGTTAACACCCAAAAGATTTTTAGAGCAATATCTTTTGATGCAGCTGGCCTTAACTGTAAGTAGAGATGCCAAAAGCACTATTATGAATCTTTTGCCTAGACTGTACTATCCTGTGGCCATGCATTAGACAACAGGAATTAACTAAAGCTGTAGAGAGGCAAAAGTTATTTGTTTGCTTCTCAAGTAATAGGCCACCTCACAAAATCCACTTTTAAGTTCCACTGGCAAAACTCTTGAAAGATGCTTTCCTCATACCAACTTTTAAAGATTATACAGTATCTTATAGTAAGAGGATACATGAAATATGCAAGTCCATCTTTATTCTTCCAATAACAGATAGAGTGATCGAGAACACTTGGAGAATCAAGGTATCATGCAACAGATCAGTTGTGAAGTAAGTAGGATAGGGAAAACTGACCATTGTTTGACGAGCTTCACGTGGGGAGATGACGAGCGGATGGTTATGTTCCTTTACAAATTTTGTGATTACCCATTTTCCAGATCTATCAACCTTTACATGAATCATAGCCTTGCAACCTTCCCTAGTGCTTGCTCTTGGCTTCCTAACTGGTCCAAATTTACCTCGTATACTAACACAGTAACCCTCCTTATTGCATCCAAGCCGACGAGCTAAAATCTTGCCATCTCTTTCAGAACGTCGACAAGACATCACGCGCATAACAAATCCCACTCTTCGAGCATACTCGTCATAAAAGATCTTGGCAGCATCTTCAGAGTCAAATTCCATACCCTCACATGGTTCCACGATAGGATCTTCTTCGCAATCTATTAATTCCACTCCGCCAGAATTCTCAGTTGCTCCAGCTTCATCTTCAAGATCCACTGTCATAAATCATTTTTACCATTAATTTTCATAAGCAATGCATTGGATGCCCCAAAATAGTATGAACATTCTCACAATGGGTAGATGATAAGTTACAAACAAGAAACCCAATAAGAAAAACGGGGGATATTTGTGTTGCTCCTGATGCTGTCTGATGCTGAGGTCTGAGAAACCACAGTAGTGGATAGTGAAGAAAGGAATGCATTTAAAAAACCCTCATCTGCAACATGATGAGAAACAAAGGACTACAACCAAATAGAATGTCCTAAGGCCTGCAAAAACAAGAGGGAATATACATCCCATAAAATACCAGACTTTTTCGCTCAACATAAAGGACTAAACCTTAAACTATCACGGAACAGTGTGAAAAGGATTCATAAGCCAACCCCGATTAGATAGAAAGAGACTCAGTTGAGTTGAGTCTGAATATGAGAAAACAAACCAAACGATCATCTAAACTTATAATCCTGCAACCGGCCTAGCGGGGCCTCATTTTTTGTCATTTCTATTAAATCTTTGTCCTGGGATTGCGGGTACAGGAATTACCAAACGGAGAAAGAAACCAAAACATCTTCATCTTTGAAACTTCAGCAATCACATAGCTCACATTCATCTCTTTCTCTACAGCTTCTAACACAGAGCTTCTATGTAGGCACAAAAAATAAAATTTCAAATAGCATAAGCCAATTTCCTCTTAACTGCTACACAAAATTCAGGCATAACAAGAAAGAGCCAAGCATGCATTTCTCCCATCTACTCCAAGACCAAATCAAAGCAACAAGAAGCGGCATCAAACATGTCAAATTC
This sequence comes from Corymbia maculata, assembly GCA_014182735.1. NCBI lineage: Eukaryota > Viridiplantae > Streptophyta > Magnoliopsida > Myrtales > Myrtaceae > Corymbia > Corymbia maculata. The sequence goes on along the minus strand of CM024682.1, from coordinate 511,325 downwards.
AACAGCCCACATGACCCCGAACATCACAAACGGATAAAAAAAGCTCGGATCTTTAAGCTGGAAAGCCGATGATCAGAAGCTGGAGCGAAGCTCGATTTCGATCGATACGGATGATTTGGCAAGAAAATGGCAGAACAATTGATGGGTCAGAATCGAACACGACTGAATGCCGATCGAAGGAAATCACTTACTGGGTTCGAATTGGACGCGACTTGATCGATCTCTTTGTAGGACTTCGGGTGGTACGTGGAGCAGAATGCCAGTCTCGAAAACGTGGAGCGAGTGAGCTATGCCACCATAACGAGCAGCGCCGCTTGATGCGCGGCATTGCTTGGGCCGGGCCAGTCATGGAAAATGGGCTGGACCGGCCCGCCACCCTGATGGGCCACGTTCCCACGTTCCATGCCCGGGCCTCATTTTCCTTTTTATTTTTATTTTGTTTAGTTTAAGAAATTTTATATTTTTCTCCTGATCTCTTTGTTTAGTTCAACTTCTCACAAATCCTTTGTCTGTTTCATTTTCTCTTGTAATTTATGGAAATTCCGTGGTGGATCCATGTCAGAGTTGTGTCATGTTCAAATCCATCAAATCATAAGACTCATAATCACCTGAATTTAAGCATTCATCCACTAACCATGTCAGGAGATATCATCTCTTTACCTCTTTATTTTTTTCATTTTATTGTATTTCTAACTATAGAAACTTTACATCTGAAGCCCTGAGTTCAAGCTTAATTATCATATTTTCTCCGTCTCTAAGAAGGATTGATCTAATCGAAACCATAAAAATCAAGGGTTAAGCAACAAAGTGCATAATTGCGTGACTGTATTTTGGGAATTTCTTTTGTTATGTGGACATTGATCTCTCAAGTCATCTTAAGAAAAAACAAGGTCCATGTGGAAAAAAAAGGTGAACAATGTAATTATAGCAACATAATCGAGAAAAGTAGCAAATAGCTGGGTTATATATTCAGATCATGTAAAAAAATGGGGATCTTAATTATATCTATAGTGCTCTAGAAATCAAGGCATACTTCCTAAAAGTTACTTTCAAGAAGTTGTAATCTTTCAAGTGATATAATGGATTGGAAGAGACAAAAACACATTTCCAAAAATTATTATAAGGAAATTAATCTGACTCCTCCAACTATGACTTAGAAAATAAGTCATCAAGTACTTAGATCATTCAGGCTATGTAACAAATATGGCATACTTAGTTACTCCATCCATCACACACATGGTCAATAAATTTGAGACTCTTAAATTTGTTAGAGCATGTCAAGTGTTGCGACAAGAAAAGGTGGAAGTCAATGTTTTTCTTAATTATATTCAATATTACGAAGTGCAATGTCCTAGTTTACCTTCCTCCTTTCAAAGCAAGACAATTTAAACTTATTTGCCTAAATATGTTACTTAATTAAAATTCAATTTCTTGCATGTGTGAATCGACTTTTATTTAAATTCAAAACTCATAAATTTTAACAAAAATCAAAGTTGACATGTAGAGCCATATGAATTTTTTTTCATAATCTTTGAAAATTTATATAGAATATTTCGGAAAATTTTTAAAATTTTTAAAAGTGATTCTATAAGTTGGTTTTCACATTTTTGGAATTAAAAGCCAAATTGTGAATTTAGAGATTAGAAGTAATCCAAAAAAACAAATTTTGAGATTAGAAGGAAATGGAAGTCACGTGAGGAGCACGCGGCTTCTAAGCTCCGCCTCAGCCACACGTTCGAACAAACACCTCGTCCGCTCGACTCCTGTCCAAAAAAGCAAAATCGGAAACGCCATGGCTCATTCCCGCCATGGCTTCCACAGCTCCATCTCCCCAGGCCTCATTCTCTCTCTTCACGGGTCGAAGGAGATGCACCGCCGGCGCACGTACTGCACGGGGAGGCGGGACCGACGTTCTGGGACGCCGCCGCCGCCGCCGTGTGCGGGTTTCCGCGACGCAGGGCCCGCAGGAGCGGCGGCCGCCGCCGCCGGGGGTGGACACGAGGATCCACTGGGAAAACGAGGACGAAGGATGGATCGGAGGTGATGGCTCGAAGTCGAAGGAGGGTGAGAAGCAGCTGGGTGCCGAGGAGGAGCAGAGGAATCTCTTGGGGGAGAAGTTCGCCGATTTGCTCAACGAGTCCGCTGATTCCCACTACCAGTGAGCATCATTTTTTGGTTATGTTTGTTTCTCCTACAATCATTTCGTTAGCGAAAGTGAGAATCGTGGATTTGAGCTGCCCGTGTCGGCTCAAGCGGAGACATTGCACGGTGATGTGGGACGAACCGAAGCGTTACAGTGGCGTAGCTAACAACCTCGATTAATTCGAAAGATAGGAACTTTACATGAAATTTCACCAAGTAACTACTGAAATGGCACTGACCACCCTGTCCTGGGTTGGTCATCGACAGAGGAGGTCAGTCTGCGTTGAACTTGAAAGGTGAACAGTTGATAAAATCTGCAGTGAAAAGAGGGGAGAGATTGGTTGTGACGTTTGAAATTGGCTAAGATAATGCCGGGCAAGTGGCAACCCACTAGGCTGTCCAGGCTCGAGCGGGCTTGGGAGAGGATTTTTAGGTTCAGTAAGGACAGGCTCGCCTATGCTTGTCGATCCGTATGTGCAGAAATGCAATGTCTTTTTCTCTGTTTTGTGAATCATTTGAATGTGATGCTTTGAGTGAAAAAATCATTCGGATAACTACGTTGAAGTTGGTACTGGGAATAGAATGAAGGTAATGGAGGAAATTTACTGTGATCCATTGGGTTTCATGAGCTGACAACACTGAATCTCTGAATCTGAAATAGAAGCCCTCCTTTTGGTCAGAGGGACTGTGATCTCAGGGAGTTACCGAACGGACGGCTAGTGCTCTCTATGCCGGCGCTGGTCTTTCTTATGATACTTATCTATGGAGAAAGGAAACCCGATTAAAGAGTGACTGAAATCCCTTAGAAAGCCCTAAGTTTTGGTTGTTCAATGCTGTGGTTAGGTAACCTCGAAGCTCATTATTGCAGCAACACAGTATCAAAAAGAGTTTTCGGTCGAAGAGGATAAACCAAAGTAGGCATCCTTGGCTTCTCTCTGTTCTTTTATGATGCATTGAGTAAATGATGGCGATGATTGTCGCATGAGACAAGGGAATCTATGACTACGAGAAAGTGAATTCATGCGGATTGTTCTGAGAAATGTAATTATGGTTGGCTGACTATTGCAATATAAAGTGAGGAGTTGCAATTTGCATTGCTGGGGACATGCACCCTCATTGCAAAGTTTAGCTTCACTTGCCACTCTAATTGCTGATGATCAATCCGCCATAACTGTAGCTCTATTGATAGATCAGAACATGTTGAATCTGTTTTTACCGGTTCGGCCAAGCTTAAGTTCATGAGAAGACTGCATCATAATCAATCGCTGTAACTTGGCCAATCCACTTTACTAATACTCTTTTATTTTTGCTCTGCAGGTTCCTAGGAATTTCAGCTGATGCTGATATGGAAGAAATCAAGGCCGCTTACCGAAGACTATCGAAAGAGTACCATCCGGACACGACTTCCCTTCCCTTAAAAACTGCGTCGGACAAGTTCTTAAAATTGAGGGAAGTTTACGATGTGTTGAGCAATGAAGAGCGCCGGAGATTTTATGACTGGACACTTGCGCAGGAAGCTGCGAGCCGGCAAGCAGAGAAAATGAGGATGAGGTTAGAGGATCCTTACGAGCAGGAATTACAGAATTACAAACCCGTACCGGATATGGTCGATCGGCTCGGCGGGAAGAACATGGATTTGAGTGACCAGGCCATGTCAGCTCTCACATTCGATGTGTTCATTATCATCTTTGCAATATGCTGCATCATTTATGTTATATACTTTAAGGAACCGTACTATTAGGTGGTTCTTGAGAAGTTTATGTACATCACAGCAACTCTCACTATTTTCCGAGTTCGATAGATTTCTGAAGTTGTCGATAAATTCCTAAAACTGCCAGTAAAATAAGGATGACCACTAATTTGATTGTACCATCCGACATTATCTAGAATTTTGCATCGTAAATTAACAACTCTTTTTAAATTTTACGTGTCATAATTAAATGATCATCACTGACATGAAGTTATATACATTGTAGTAAAATGGTAAGCAATCAATTCCTTTAAATTGGTATAAGCAAAGATATTAAAAGGAACGAGTGCATTGGAAGTCTTGACACTCATCATGAAAATGCATCTCATATGTATATATATTTGTTAAGTTATTGTCAAGTGGCTAGTAGATGTGGCATGCAAGCGAGATGGATCATACATACTGCTATTTTAATTGCTGTGACTATTAAAATAATTAAGGGTATGCAGCCCATCATAGCTAAAAAATTATAGTAACAAATCGATGAAATAGGGTTGAAGGTGGAAAGTAAAAAATATGTGAAGGAACAATCACCGAGAGATCAACAAGGTGGTGCCCTTGTATGAAGTATTTCTTGGATTTAAACTGCAAGTAGGCTCAATATCATCCATTTAAGGCCCAATAAATAATCCATCGACAAGATCGGATATCACTGTCTAAGATCATCGACATAACTATTCCACCACCTCATAGGTTTTAGGGGGTGTTCGGTGTAGTCATTGGGAAAGAACAAAAATATAGATCGTTGCTCTAAAAACAAAAGGGAAATTCAAGATAAAATGTTTGTACTTGGCACCTGAATTTTCTCGACAGTCGAAGTTTATGAAAAATTTAAGATTCGGGAATTCCAATCGCGGCGAGTCTCCTTTTTTGACAAAAATCAGTTAGGTGTCCCCATATTTCGATTGCTTCTATGTGTCGATTTAGCATGGACATGTAGAATTAGATTTTTAAATTTCACATCTTCATCAAAATGGCCAAAGGTTAATCTTTTTGTTAGAACGAAAAATTTAATTTTGACTTTCCAAGAAAAAAAAAGGTTGAATTAGAATTTTGTTAGTTTTTAAACATTCGATCTGGGCACGATGGAAATTTAAAGACTTGGGCTCCTATTGAAGAAATTTCGATCATTTAATGTATGAAACCCGGTACCCTAGGATTCATCCATGTAAGCACGATTCCGCCAAGAGGCGCGATCGCACAAAATCTCAGACAACATGCAAAATGGTTTTGTCCATTTTAAAGATTGCTCTTTTATTGAAAGAGGGGGTTCGGACACAGAGGGAGAGAAATATTGAGAGAAAGTGAAACACAGAGCCGAACTTTTCGTCCTGGCCTGAGCTTCTTCCCCTGGCCATCCCGACGCAAACCATTTAGTTTCTTGATCTAGAGGCACACGTTTTAAGAAATTGACATGAAATTTGACTGTTAATGTAACAAGATAAGAAGCATTCCAAGACGGATGGAGAGACGACCTTTCAATCAGCTTTAGCTTATGTTCTCATTCCTGGCCCTTTCTGTCTGTCTGTCTGTCGGAGGGGCAAATTAAACGGGGGCCGTTCCTCCTCGTATACGTGCTACGTGCGCTCAAAACGGATCGATTTGGACCTTATCCCGCACGACCCAAATGTGTTCGGTCTGTTCATGCGATAATTGTCTAAAAGGTTCTAAACGTATTATCCAATGATTAATTCGGTTTCAAACTTTTCAATTATACTAATTTATTCTTAAATTTTTCCTGTCCAACCGATCAACGTTTCCATCGAAACCAGCCCAAACTAGAGTATCTCACCATAGGCATGGGAGTAATCGACGATTGATTGTAGTTATCCCAACATTCATTCTTTAGCCAAAGTGGCCCCTCCCCATCGCTACATAGACGAATCCCTCCCGACCCAAAATGATCATATCGACTCTCCAACTTTGTCTAGGAGATTAAAAACTAATTTTAGGTGCCTCAAGACAAGAGGAGTGTATTAGGAAATCAAGATGGAAGCGCCGGAGCAGACGACGAAGGATAGCCACTCGCTCCTGAGCCAGGTCGACTCGTATGTCGCCGGCACTCGGGTCGGGAAGCATTTCAAGCTCGCCGAGCGAGGCACCACCTTCAGCACCGAGGTGCGGGCCGGCACGGCCACCTTCCTCACCATGGCCTACATACTGGCAGTGAACGCGAGCATCCTGACCGACTCAGGCGGCACTTGCACCGTCAAGGACTGCATCGAGCTCTGCTCCGACCGCAAGGTTCCCGTGTCGAGCTGCACTGGCCCGACCCACCGAATCGTCCAGCCGGACGAGTCGTGCAAATTTCCCCCGCTCAACCCAGGCTACGAGCAGTGCCTCCAGAGGACACAAAGGGACCTAATCGTGGCCACCGTGGTGTCATCTTTGATAGGGTGTCTCCTGATGGGGACATTGGCCAATCTTCCCTTAGGCTTGGCTCCGGGCATGGGCACAAACGCCTACTTCGCTTATACCGTGGTCGGGTTCCACGGGTCCGGCAAAGTACCTTATAAGAGCGCCCTCGCGGCCATCTTCATCGAAGGCATGATCTTTCTCCTGTTGTCGGCGGTCGGATTGCGAGCGAAACTCGCACAGCTGGTCCCGAAGACCATCCGGGTTTCCTCCATGGCAGGCATCGGCTTGTTTCTCGCGTTCATCGGGTTGCAAAACAATCAAGGAATCGGACTCATCGGCTACAGCCCTTCGACCCTAGTCACGCTCGGAGGCTGCCCTAGATCCTCTAAAGTGGCTCTAGCCCCCGTTGTGATGTTGGCCAACGGCACGGACACCTTGGCACCTCAAGGCACCGTTTCAGGTTAAATAATCCATATAACCGATCAATTCAGTCGATCGCATGTTCCTTACATATAAGATTTCATTATCTCGACAAATCATCATGTCCAAATTACATCTCAATTACCGATCGATCCTTTTAGGACGGCATACCATTACCATGATCTTTAGGACAAATTTAGGACGACTTGCCTTTCCTAAACAAGCTTGGTTTCTGCTCCAGGCGACATCCTTTGCTTGGGCAATCACATGGAGAGCCCTACCTTGTGGCTTGGCATAGTAGGGTTCATAATAATCGCATACTGCCTGGTGAATAACGTCAAAGGGGCGATGATATACGGCATCGTCTTCGTCACCGTCGTGTCGTGGCTCCGGAAGACTGCCGTCACGGTGTTCCCGGACACGGACGAAGGGAGGTCGCACTACCGGTACTTCAGGCAGATCATGGACGTCCACTCCATCAAGACCACGGCCGGAGCTTTGAGCTTCGAGGACATCGGCAAAGCCAGCTTCTGGGAGGCTCTGGCGACGTTCCTATACGTCGACATACTCGACACCACGGGGACGCTGTACTCGATGGCCAAATTCGCCGGCTTCACCGACGCGAACGGCGACTTCGAGGGCCAGTACTTTGCTTTCATGTCCGACGCGTCGTCCATCATGGTGGGGTCGCTGCTCGGGACGTCGCCGGTGACGGCGTTCGTCGAATCGTCGACGGGGATCAAGGAAGGCGGCCGGACCGGGCTAACGGCGATAACCGTGGCGGGTTACTTCTTCCTGGCCTTCTTCTTCACGCCGTTGCTCGCCTCGATCCCGGCGTGGGCGGTGGGGCCGCCGCTGATCCTGGTGGGGGTGCTGATGATGAGGTCGTCGGTGGTGGAGATCGAGTGGGAGGACATGAGGCAGGCGATCCCGGCGTTTGTGACGATAATCCTCATGCCGTTGACGTACTCCATAGCCTACGGCATGATCGGCGGCATCGGGACGTACGTCGTCTTGCGCGCCGGCGACTGGGGACGGAAAATCTTGGGGAGGTACCAGATTTGGAGAGACATGGGGCAATGCAATCCTCGCAACGAGGCCTCGAATGGGAACGACAACAGCATCCGCGGCCGTGACAAGGTGTTTCTTGAAGCTTGATTCAAACATAAATACCAAGTATATAAAACTGACAAAAGTGTAATTGAATTCTAAAACTTATCACGAAAGTATAATAAACTCATAAGACTTTCAAAAAATACAATAAATTGAAGGACTTAGATTGGATCGATTTGATAAATTTTAGAACTTGATTGTAATTTTTAAAAGTTTTAGGACTTAATTATATTTTTTGAGACTTTTAAGGCTCAATTGCGTTTTGTAATAAGTTTTAAGACTTTCAGTGTACTTATTATTAAAACCAAATTGAAAAAGACCGTTTCTGTTTTCTTTTCGATGGCAAGTGATTCGACAATTTTTTTGGGATGACCGATGAGTATATGTAAGTGTAGACTTAGCTATGCCTCACGTTGTTTGTCTTTCTTCTTTTGGTGGTGTAAGATCAGTGATTACATGTAGCTTTAGAGTCTTATACCTTTCCGTAACCAAGAATTTCTCCCTGATCTCGGCCGGCCGTCGAAATTCTCGGGTTTGGTTTCGGATCTAAGACCTTCGGAAGGAGTTGGTGTGCATCCGGGGCAAACCGGTTCGGAAATTTGAACATGAAAGGGAGGGTAAGCCAGCTAATAGAACGAACAAGATCCGGCCACATGACCAAACATGAGCTTTGGATCCATCACAGCCCTTTCGATTGATCACTTCTGGATCAACATGGGACTCCCGGAAGTAGCGGAGCAACCCATCTTGATGCTTTGATACGGCCAGCAGGCTGAATCGAAAGTCCAGAACCTTCAAATTTCCCGTCCTCATCTGAGAGCAGATCCTCTGGTTTGGAGGCACGGTTACGGATGCCTCGGCTGCGACAATCGACAGCAGCAAGCAGCTGCCGAAAGTGTCGGCCCGCCTCCTTCGGTTTCCCTTTGGTCACCTAATCGAATAGCTGGCGGCATTTAGCATTTTCCATGACAAAGTAAAGCTAGGCCGCGGTGGCCATGGCCTCGTGAAGTTCCACCACATGCCGGTGCCTAATTAGTCTCATGACCGAAATCTCTCGCTTTATCTGATCAATTCTTCCAACTTTCAAAACCTTCTCTCTGTCGATCATCCAGCGACAACGCTCATGTTCACAAACCATTGCAAACCTTAATTCCCCTAGTCGCGATACGTGTTCAAAACACAAAAAGTTCAACTGTCACGAAGTTTGCCTGCGCTCATTCCGGTGACTTTGATACATAGAACCAAAAGCAATCGCACAAATCAAGCACGTGACTGCAAAATTCACATACAGATGATATCTAGTACTGAACGCATTCACCCATCGCTCGCGGTATAGCAAAGAACAAAATCACTAGAATTTCTTTCCACAAAATTTTCTCGAGATATTGGAGCAGGAGGAGGAGGAGGAGGTCAAAGTGCAGCTTCAATGTCTGAAGTGCCTCACATTGGTGAAAACAAGTGAGACGCCATAATTGTTGCAACATTCTACGGCGTCCTGATCTCTAATGCTTCCGCCAGGTTCTGCGATAACAGCAATCCCACTCTGACAAGCTTCTTCTACTGCATCGTTCCAAGCTGCACATGAACAGGAGAACAAAGACCCATCATGGACGGATAAAACAGACATACAGCTTAGTACATAATCCACCTTGATATTAGATGATAGAGTTCAGATATAAGCTTGGGAATTGCAGTTTTTAGGTATTGACTTCAATACGTATCATTGTCTAAACTGTATCAGTGACCACCTAACGATCTATGGATGTTGAGTAAGAGGATGCACAAAACATTCATAAATATCCCATAATGTCACAAGCACCATAATCGGCCACACCAAAAAAATCACAAAACTAGCTAAGTATCACGGTTAGAGCCGTTGAGGGGTTTTCCCCACTGATAATTGTGGACCATTCCATCTTCGCACAATCACAAGTGATAAAAGAGATATAAGGTTGATGTTTACCAAATGGGAAGAATGCATCACTCGCCAAAGCTGCCCCCTTGACCTCCTCTCCGGATTTCCTCATAGCTATCCTCAAACTCTCCAAACGGTTTGGTTGTCCGCTTCCCATGCCCAACATGCACTTGTTCTGGCCACAGTCAACAAAATAGTATTCAGCCTCTCCCATCAACTCACGGGCAAAAGAGAGATAAAACAAAGATAAAACAAAGTGGCATGACAAAAATACCTTGGCTATGACAATGGCATTGCTCTTGACATGCTTAACGCAGAGCCACGCAAACTTTGCATCTTCAAGCTCGCTCTCTTGTGGAGTTGTCTCTGAGACTGCATTGAATTGGATGTCTGCGGGAGTTAAGTCATCGGAATCCTGAGCTAGCCAACCCCCACCGACCTGTCTCAGTGAAAGCTTCCCTTTCTCGTTCTTCTTCGCTTCAAGGATCCTCAATGTTTTTGATTTCCCACGGAGAACCTCTAGCCCCTTCTTTGAATACTTCGGTGCCACCACAATCTCATAGAACATCCGAGTTTCACCATCCACTGGGCTTCTGAACTCCCGGATTTCCCTAGCCAATTTCTAAATGCACAATAGGACATTGCAAGGATTGTGTTGATGATCAGCTCGATCAATATTAGCAAGTGAAACATTATAATCCTGAATCAACAATAGGAGACCCACACCTACACCACCATTTTTGTTTCATTTTTTAGGGATGCCTGTGCTGAATGAGGTTTTAAGTTTTCTCACCTGCTACTTTTTATTTATCAGCGAATTATCATATGGTGAGGAATGTGGCCATAGGCCTAACATTTGCCCTAGTTCTTAGCTCAAACTAGTCGACTCAAGAGTGAGCTTCCATGCTGGAACAACATGGAAAAAAAAATCTTGAGTCTCTTTCAGTTTGTTATAATTAGATTCAGAATCTATAATATAAGGAAATTAGAATTCTTATTTCACTAAAGTAATAAAATAAGAATTTACCTCATCAATTTCTACATTGAATGCCACTATACCACCGAATGCACTGACTGGATCTGCTTTGACTGCCAATCTGTATGCTTCAAGAATATCACCGCGGGAAGCCACCCCACAAGGATTTGTATGCTTTACAACGACACAGGTAGGGTCACTAAACTCAGATACACAATTCCAAGCAGCATCAGCATCCAGATAGTTATTATACGACATTTCCTGCAGCATTGATACATAATTCACAGCAAATGAGAGATAGATCTGCTATTGCTATCATGATCTGTTGATGAAGAAAAAGAACTTTGTGGAACAAATGATTCCTGCAATTGCTCAGACACTTCTAAAGAGCATTTAATCTCATCTCAAAGACATATGGTTGAATAGTAAGAAAGGATGCCAATTAGTCCCCTGTAGTTCTGATCTCCTTTAAAAAACATATTACTTTAACTAAACAAATATTAGCGTTTTACTATAACTTAACAATCTGCACACTCAAATAAACAGGTAGTTGACCTGGAAAAGAAAAGAAACTAGATGCTCCTTGAAAATGATTTGTAGAATTTTATCACACCGCCCACCATACCAAAAGTTTGAGCTACCCCGTTAGATGGAGTAGTCTGGTATTTAAATGCTCTATATTTGCCATCACACACAGGCTAGCATTTTACCAAAGATTGAAGGGTGGAAGATCATTACATTGAAGTAGCAAATAAAGTGCCTGAGAGATTTGAAATGAGGACATTGCTCTGATACCATTAATTTCATGAGACCTTTGTCAATTTGTCAAAAAGCTTCAATTATTAGAAGAAAACATGGCCTGTTAATTTAGTTATCTAAAAAGATTCAGTTCTAGAAATTGCCTCCTCTGTCTAATGAAATTTTAAAAGCTAAATAATTACTAGATCCACTTCAATATCAACATCCTCAAAAGATTGATTTTGATTTATACAAATGACAATCAAGGACTCACCTTTCCATGATGTTGGATTGCAGTCGCAATACCACCTCCATTAACCTCAGCAAGACTCTTGTCTACATAAAATGCAGCCTTCTGGTGGGGATTTTCACCATAACGAAGAGAACTTTTAAGAGATAGAGGCACTGTTAAGCTGGGAGGGAATTTCTCTATCAAAAAGAAGAGTCGTCAACATATACATAAATCAGTTCAAAAACTAAGGAAACAAACTAAAGGATACCTCTGAACCAAGTCTCTAAAAAAGCCCCTCATTTGCATGTATTTAGACCTACATGCATTTTTAAATGCCCTAGTGGCTATGACATCAATTAAGAACACGAAACAGATGAATACCTCCTCCAGTTGTTTGTCTCCAGAGCCACTCTGACACTGCAGAATCATAGGAAGCAACATGTTGAAAGGCCTTCCAAGCAAGTTTTCTACGGAACTGTAGATCATCTCCGTTACTCTTCAAGAACTCCAGCAGCGCAGGGTAGTCATGTGAATCAACCACAACAAGGACATCCTTATGATTCTGTTAGGAGACAAATGTCAAAATCAATTCAGATTAAGAGCATATAATGGTACACGATGCAAAAATTACAGAAAAATCTACTACACGCATATTGATATTTAGAGGGGCAAAGCCAGAACAACTCTTCAAAAAAAGTGCAACATATTGGACATAAATATTATAGTTTATAATTGAACAAGCATCACAAGAGAAATTGTTGTTTTAGCAAGCACGAGAGAAATCATTCCCCAAATAGTAAGAAGAGAATCTGGAGCCACAATCTCGATGTAAAAGTTAACATGCTCTCGCTCAATTACACGCCTTGGTTAAAAGGGCCACTATAGCAAAATTCGCATGATTATCAGCAAGCCCAGTGTGACTGAAGACACCAATACAATAATGTTCCAGCATACTTCCAAATTGATACACAATGAAGTAAAAAAGAAACATAAAAAAGTCTATAAAGTAATAACAATGAACATGAACATATAATAGTGTAAAACCTTTGCAGCAGCTCTGATCATGGCAGGACCACCAATATCAACATTCTCAATTCCATCTTCAAATTCAATATCAGCGGCAGAGGTAACTTTGTCGTAGAAAGGATACAAATTAACCACCACTACATCAAAAGTACCTGCACAAGTTCTATCTTGCATTTAGTATAGTAAAATTATGCAGGAATGCTAAGAATATTATTTGTTTGTCCTCAGAATTTCTAAGTTGAAAAACTGTCAGAATGTTACTAAAAACATTAGGATGTACAAGGATATGAACATGTTTGTGGACACCTTAAATGCAGGTTGCATAAACCTACAAGACAACTCACCAATCCCATGCTTATCAAGGGATTCCATGTGATGCTGTTGATCTCTCCTAGCAAGGATTCCTCCATGAATATGAGGATGCAAAGTCTTCACACGACCATCCAGCTGTTAAATAAAGTAATGTAACATTCCCAAGTTAAAATCTAAATCATAGTGCCAAAAGAAGACTCTTCTCTATGTGGTGTGCACCCGATAGCAGAGAAAAAAGATGAAACTATCATATGCGAATGTTAAAGAGGGAAATCTTCTGTCAAAGTCTCAAACGACAGAGATATCACGACTGCTCACAAAGACTGGCACCATGACACAAATACTTGGAATGTACAAATTGTGATCTTGAATTTGGTAGGGAAGTAATTATCCTTAGTGAATGGTGCTAGCACGCATCATGCATATTTGCATCTGATTTCTCTTGAGAATCAAGATTGAAGTGCACTCACTTCCACTTTTAATAAGACAAGGAGTATTTGCAGAGAAGAAGAATAAAGATGCACGTTTTAATGGTTCAACAAGTTTGTACGTATGAATGGATCTCAATGAGGGACAGAAAAAAGTTTGGATATCAGGTGCTCCATGCTGCCTAAGGACAAATTCAGGACAGAATCCCGAAAATACTCAGTAGAGGAACTCTTGAAAATCTTTGATGACCATTAATGACTAGAAATTGATTTTTTTGTCATGAGCTGGAAAGTCTTCAGCTGTCTGAAGTGGTGAAGTTATCCGATGATTTATGCCAACATTATTGAGAATAGATCCTAGTTAAACCACTTGAAGCCAAGAGGGGTTTTTTATGTCGCATGGCATCAGTAGTGCCAATCTTGACTGTCGTCATCACTTGTTACAATCAGCTTCCTAAGACGAGGCAACTAAAGAAAGAAAAAAATAAACGATGCAACTAAGGGACAAGGAAACCAACCATCTCTGGGAAGCAAGTAAGCTGTTCCACTTTGGTAACAGACAACCCGGCATTTTCCAGAGCAGATGCGGTTCCTCCAGTTGAGACAACAGTATACCTAAACATTTTAGTCGGTCAAGACAGCATGAACACTTGAATGTGCTGACCCGACAAGTACTTATACCATGCGCACCCCTGTATAAAAATACTATCCTCAAGCAATGAGACGTGTCTAAAATCCAACAAAAACAGTGAGGCTTCAGCACCTAAGCTACACATACACACAAATGCGCACGCACGCGCATACGCACACAAGAGAAGTGTGCAAGGTAAAGTCCTCACCCCAATTCCTGGAGGCCCTTTCCAAGAAAAGCCAAATCAGTTTTATCAGACAAAGATATCAATGCCTGCTTGCTCCCTGAACATTGAAGAAAGGGAAAAAAATTAGATTTTTTCGTTTCCGAACTGGCACAACCCCAGGAAAAAAGAATGTCGATGCCCAAGTAGCCACCTTCATAATTCAAGGACCGTACAAAGATTACGCTAAATAGTCAACAGATCGAAAGAAACATATAGAAAGACGACATCCACAATCTGTAATGATAAGATGAACGAAGAAGTCAAAGATGCAAGAGAAGAGAGGGGTACGAGGAGCAGAAGGGCGAGACTCCTTGTCGAGCGCGGATAGAATTTCAGCCTCGGCAGCCATGGCTTTAATCGGAGAAGCAGCGCCCCACGAACACGATTGGAGTCGAACACACGCCTCCACAGGTACCTGCAACGCCCATGAGGCAAGAGGAAGAGAAGGCAGATAGGTTGGAGAGCTGAGACTAAAAGGACGAAACAAAAAGAAAACAGAGATGAACGAATTGCGGGCAGGAACTTCTACCGGTCGAGAGGCGGAAGGGCAAGTTCTGGTCCGGTGAGTGGTGGAGAAGTGAAGCAGAGATCTCCGGAAAGCGGCGGCGGGGGCGGGGGCGGGGGGCGGCGGAGGAGGTGGAGGCGGCGGGAGAACCCAACATGCTTTACTCGGCTCGGCTCAGGCTCACCGTCGTGCAAAGCGGAGGAAAAAAAACGCGGTTAAGTCGCAGCAAATCTCTGTGTTTGAATCGCTACTTACTTTCTCGAGACGTCAAAATATTTTTCCTCAATGCTTCCGTAACAGCCACTCCAGTCTCGCATCACCGCTATTTTTCTTTTCTTTTCTCTGCCTTTATTCTCTCTCTTTTCTTCTCGAGGGCTTTGCTTTGCAAGTGTTTGAGCAAATCCTAACCTGCTTTTGATGATCGAGATAAAATTTATTTTATCATAAATTTGATGCCTATTCAAAATAGGATAAAGTTGGATATAATAGGATATATGTCAAATAAAATTATTCTATAAGGAAGTGAAATAAAGATGGATAGGGTTTCTAATTTTGTAATGGAAATGTTATTTTACTTAAAAAAATTTCCTAAATTAACAAAACTAAAATTATATTTCAATATAAATAATATTTGAATTTTAATATATGGAATCCAAACTCACAAAAAAAAATCCAACTAGTTTAAATCGGGTGTTTACAACATCTTTTCTAACTCATTTGAAATATTTTGTCCTACCCAACTAGTTTACTATTGATGCAAAAATCAAACATGTTTGGATTAGTACTATGCAAAGAGGACTCAGTTAAATCATTTAATTAAACTAACACACCTAGAAAAACTAGAAAAATCAAAAGAGTTAAATAGTATTTCTTCAAATTTTCTTTTGAAAAATCTTCTAATAAACATTTATGCTATTTTCTATTTATAGAACTTTCGAGTTCATGTACAAAAGAGATACATAAATTCATAAATAAATGTATCCAAAAAATTCATGAATCAATAAATACATAAATCAAATATATTCATGAATTCAATATGTATCCAAAGAAATTCATAAATCAAGATATATGTGAATCCAAGATATTCACGAGTTTAATAAATATATGAATAGATATGTGAACAGGAAAAAAAAAAGATGTATCTTAATTTGTTGACTTTCGTTGATTCATTAATCATATTTATAACAATATTGCTCATCATCATTTGGCTATTGTATCTATATATGATTAGAAATGTGGTTTTAATTTGACATTTTCACAGATTTTTGAACTACAACGATGTGATGATAGAAATCAAGTCCTTCTTTAAAAACCGTAGATGA
This sequence comes from Corymbia maculata, assembly GCA_014182735.1. NCBI lineage: Eukaryota > Viridiplantae > Streptophyta > Magnoliopsida > Myrtales > Myrtaceae > Corymbia > Corymbia maculata. The sequence continues at coordinate 495,231 of CM024682.1, read as the reverse complement.
GCTTTGTAACTAAAAAGAGTATAAGGTCTACAAGTGAACATTCCTAAAAATACGTGAAACAGTCGTGTAATTTAAAAAAAAAAAAAAAAAAAAAGCACACGTACGTGCCACGCGTGAATAAGTCAAGTGTTGACTCGGCAGGCTCCCTCCCTATGTTAGCGGAAAAATGGATTTTGTTCTTAAATTGTCGCTAAACATAAGATGATGACTAAATTATACATAAATACACTACCGGGGCCAAAATTGAGTTCGGCTAATAGCGTGAGGATGATTTTTGTGGTTTTCTCTTAAATTAAATATTTTAGTAATTCCATAAACCTATAGATTGCAAAACAAAATATCGATTAATATAGATAGAATTTCGAGGCAGCTTTTTATTTTAAGTGATTTTGAAGATAATCTTAAGGAGTCTTGATTAATTCTATTATAAGTAAGAAAAAACGCACGTTGTTAGATAGAAGAGATAGTGATTTTTATTTTATTTTTGCGTCGATAATTCGTATTTTCAAATTTGGTAAGCCAATTTTTTTTTCTTTTGGTGATCATTTTGAATTTCTAAAATTGGAGGAGCTACTTATGAGATCAAGAATGAGAACCTGCATAAAGATTGAAGGGCAATACGGTCATTTTAGTCACGCTCAAACAGTATATAAAAGAACTAGGGTTTCGCTCTCTCCTCCACCCCGACAAGCCTTCACCGTCTTGCTCCTGCGCCGCCGTCTCGATCTCAGGTGCGACGCTGTTACCATTCGAGTCCTCCTCATTCTACCAATCGCATGTTGTTGTCGGTCTCTGATGGATTCTCGCTTGTTGGCTGAAAGGAATTGATCCTTGTCTTGCTTTTCCGCGGCTGAGTTTGAGTAAATTGAGCTTCGAATGGTTTAGCAGACGGGCTTAGTTGATCTTGTCGCCGAATTCTTCGTGCCCAGTTCTCGTTAGTACTGATTAAGCCTGCTGCTGTGTTAAATCTTTGTTTCTCTTCATGGGATTCGCTCGAGCATTTACTTGATGGTGTACTACTTGAAGTGGTGGATTCAAGCCTCGATCCTTTGAGGGTATACTGGCGGAAGTAGGAAAAACGAAATCGCATAGCGTGTTTGTTCTCGTGCTGTAATCTTGTTTGGGGGTGTTTTGTGCATGCCCAGATGATTATAGAGAGCCCAGAGTTGGATTGGGTAGCTTTGTTATCCATGATTTTGATTTCTGGATCCGGCTATGGTCGCCTCGTGTCGTGTGACTAGACCGATATGACCCGTGACGTCGAGTTGCTTAGTTTTTCCGTTTCTTTTTTCTTTTTTGAGGTTGTCTTGAGAATGGCTGTCCCCGTTTTTGAGAGTGATGGCGAGCTTCTCTGTGGTGCAGGCTGCAGCTTGTTGATTGTTCACGATGGTGAGGGTTAGCGTTCTGAATGATGCTCTTAAGAGTATGTATAATGCCGAAAAGAGGGGAAAGAGACAGGCCATGATCAGACCGTCATCAAAAGTGATCATCAAGTTTCTTCTGGTGATGCAGAAGCATGGTATGCTCATATCAATTGCTTTTGCTACTTGATACTTGTAGGGTTTGCACTTATCGTCATTCTACCTTTCGGGCTGTTGCTAGGTTACATTGGAGAGTTTGAGTATGTCGACGACCACAGGTCTGGCAAAATTGTGGTTGAACTCAATGGAAGGCTAAACAAGTGTGGAGTTATCAGTCCCCGTTTCGATATCGGTGTCAAAGAGATTGAAGGTTGGACCGCGAGGCTGCTCCCCTCAAGACAGGTTTGTTTTAAAAACGCCTACTTACATTCACTATCATCTGCAATTATAAGTTACTATACTGAGGAGCTGTCTTTTACCTGTTGTTGTTCGCCTTGGTAGGTTTGTTATATTTCTCATATGGCATTCTGAGCTTAGACATGCAGTCATAAAGTTGTCTACCATGCTTTCCACATTCATATGGTCTCACACTAGCGATTTTGTCGACTGAACTTTTGAGAGTTATCTAATGCTTTTAGCTTAACATGACTAAACTTTTGCGGCCCATTGGTTTCCTTTCTCATCTAACGTCAATTAGTTCTCTAAATTTTGCAGTTTGGTTATATTGTGTTAACAACTTCAGCTGGCATTATGGATCATGAAGAGGCTAGGAGAAAGAATGTCGGTGGAAAAGTACTTGGCTTCTTTTACTAGGCGGAGTTAGTTTTGCCAATGAATCCGTGATATTTCAGTTTGCTGAGGATTTTGTTATGTATTCTCGAAATGGTTTTCTATAGGGATTTTACCTCATTTGGCAAATTTTTCATTTTTTGTTAAATGGAGCTTTTGATATTTCTTTCTGCTTCTCTAGTGCTATATCTGCAATTAAAAGAGATACAGGCTTTTCTTTTAAATGATGGATGTTCTGATGATTGTCTGATGAGATGGTGATTGTTGTTTGGCTTTAGCTGAAAGTGTGGTTCTTCAATCACACGTATGAAGAGTTAGTTCTGGAATCTTTGAGCCCATCTCTTAGTATGGAGTAGTCTTTACTGTCCATAGCACCCGAGACTTAGGTGTTTCCATGTATTATTACGAATGTTAGCTGGTTGACAACTGATTGTTAAAGTGAGAAGTGATCATTGGACTCGGATAAGGTTCATGTGTGTTATTTGCCTACTATTATTGGGATATGTCAATGGTTTGAAGTGCTTGATATTGGGTGGGTGCCATTTGGTTGGTTGTATGCATTGTTGAACTATATGCCGGGCTTGTTTCGCCTGGGCCTTCTATATGCTTATTTATGTTCTGTGGGGAATTGTTTTTAGCTGAAGTGATGGATATAGAACAGTTGACAATTCTTGGGGGTGCTATTGATAGGGAAAAAACCGGGCCTTCCATGCATATAATAACATGCTTGCTTCATTAGATTTGTTCTGATTTCGATGCCTCCTTTGAGCTTTTAGCTGCACCTGGCTTGACGGAGAGGACTGAAAGGGGTTTTATGCTAGAGTTATGGGCTAAATCTTGTTGACCAGGATTGCTTCATAAGGGGTTGATAAGGTTTACTTGTCTGCTTCATTACCCTGTGAAAAATGGAAGTAACAGAGGATTTTTATTACGATGCGCAGTGATTTGTTCCTAGCCAACGCCACCTCGAGCAAAGTGAGTAGTGGTACATTTGTGTGTGCTAGTGCTAAATCCTTCTTTAGAAGTGTGGTCTCGTGGTTCTTTGAGTTTCCCGATTGCTTATTGAAAGACCCACTTACATGATTCTTAGCAATTTGCAATACGGTGTTTCTCTGTGATCTTTTCTTTCTTTTCAACTGACCGGATGTTCGGCTCCTCTATAAAGAGAGAAAAAGGACATCTAGCATTATGTGAAACATTAAACCTGGAGTTAGACTTGTACTACTGTTTCTTCGCTTTAAACTCTGCGCAACGGCGGCATTGTTTGACCTATCATCTGAAGAATGCCTGTGGAAATCAAAGGCATAAGTCATCCTGCGGATGAACATAATAGTTAGAACATGAATGAGGAACGGTTAATCTTTATTTTATGGTTTAGACCGACAGACGAACACATCCGTCGTACTGACTAGACCCATTGTAACTTTGGCGAATCCCATGCTGCAAAATCGTACCATTACAACCCTTGCATGACGGATGATGCGTGGCCACACCAGCTCGGGCATGAACTTCCGCCATTTCGGCGATGGTGTTGACAATGAACGATTGCACAGATCTCGAGAGTTTAGAACTTGATCGCGAAATGAGTCTGAAGAGCGGAGGAATCATACTGCAAACAGGGGAGCTCGATGTATTTGTGGTATAAACAGCGCGCCCAAACCGCTTGGGATTAGTTCAGTGCATCTGAAAATAAAAATAGGTACTGATCACGAGACCCAATCCTTTCGGATTTGTTTAATCTTTATAAATATTCTTACATATATTGTCATGTGCATTCTGAATTAATGGAAATCTTTCATATTTTTATATATGTGTCAATCATGAATGAACTCCTTTTACATACATTGACTCGGGATTATGCGACCGAAAATCGAATGTAAAGAGTTTCATTAATAATCACAAGAAGAGAGACGACGCTTAAGAAAGATGTAACGACTAGAATTTGATCTTTTCTAGATTAGTATGTATGTATGTGTGTGTCTATATATATGTAAATACTTATATATTATCATTAGTTTCTTCACAAATTAGGCCAATAAAGAACCATCGACCTAATTAACTTCATATGATATTGAACTATGACCAACGCCACCCAGATCAGATCCTCCCACACATGATTTGAAGGTTTAGTCTCAATAGATTGTATACATTGCTACATGCGCATAATCTAATCTAGGCAAAATCGGAAACGAAGCTATGAAAACATGAGTTCTCAAAGCCCCTACATTCTAATTTGGTGTGAACTCTTAAATCGCTCTAATTCTAATTACGTGTCCCGATGAAAAGGTTTCATGTCATTTTTTAACAAAGAATTTCTATTCATTCAAGTCAATTGGCACGAGAAAAGAAAAATACTCCAAGCAAACAAATAAAATTGTATGGCTATTAATGAGCACGATATCTTAATAGTATCATATTATCTTTTATGAGATGACGAATCCAAGTCGAGTCGTAAGCGAGTTTCTGCAAAGTTATGCAATGGGTATCTACCACCTTATATGAAAAAAAAACTTTCTAATTTATGGCACATTGACGAAGCTATGATTAGCCCATGCAACTTATAGGTGTAATGATCGATGGGCAAATTATCCAAAAAGTTTGAAGTCTATTGTACGGTGGCACTTTTCATTTATATCAATTTAATTCTACCTTTTGGCAATTGAACTGATTTTAGTCAGAAATTGTTGACGTGAACATTAGAATTTGCGACATAGTCTAATGTCGATAATTTTGGTATTTTAAAAAAAAATTATATATTTTTCTTTTCCTATTTTCTTTTACCTATGATTGATAGTTGGCCATGGCCAAGCAATGGTCACCCTCACAGATTGAGCGAGAGCAGCTTTCACCATATCTAGAGAGAGCGACCCATGATCAAGTGATAATACCAAAGGGAAATTTTTTAAAAAAAATAAAAAATTATTTATGTCAATACTGGTCACATCATATAAAATGGCGGGTGCCCGGCCCGAATTCACAAATTTGCTGTCCGTTTGAAAATTTATCACACGACTCCACAAATCATATGCACCAAATACATCTTAATTATCTACTGCCTAGATCATGTACGGACCGGACTCACGTAATCTAACGGCTGAGAGATGATTTTGGCCATTGGGTGGTAGTCCGTGGGCCATGCGGTTGTTCTCTCCGCCTGTTTACGGTTCACACCGCTTTTGTGTGTGAAAGCTTTGAAAATGAGGAGCGAGATTGGTTTCAACTTCAAGTTTCAAAGCATCTTCTTCTCCTTCTTCTTCTTCTTCTTCAGTCTCCTCCCTGCTCTCACGCTCCCCCTCGCATTCGCTCTCTGCCCCCATCTCCCTCCGCTTCGATTTTCCACACGATTCCTTCGGATTTTCCCGAGAAAGCTTGTCCGATCAGGTAACGCTTCGCTTCCCCCCTTACTGTTTCCGCTTCTCTCTCCTCTCTCTCTCTCGTCTCCCTTGACCCGCGTAAATGCAGCGCAGGAAGAGCTCTCGCTTCGGCCTCGTTCGATTCGTTTCCGGCTCTTTCTCGACGAAGTCCGTAAAGGGTTAGTGCAAGTGCGCTCCTTTCCGCGATACATTGGATCTCGAGGTGGTCCGAATCTCGGGTTCTGCAGCGGTACGTCCGCTTCGATAAGAACCTGGAGTTTGCTCTTTGTCCTGCTTCTTTTCTTTCTCCACGGCGAGCAAAGAGGGAAACCTAGAGGTGAAAACTCAAGCTTTGAATGGTTTGGTGATTTCCGTTGTCGTTTATTTCCTTCTTTTTCTCCTTTTTTTTTTCTTTTTACTATTCTTGGTTCTGGGGTCGCGTGTCTTTTATCAACTAGTGAGCAAGACGGTGAAAGACTGATGCTTGACGGTATCATATCAACCCATTGTCACTTTCTTGAAACTCTTTCACTCATTGGCTTAATTGGAGCCTACTGCTCGCTCTCTCTCTCTTTCTCTGTGACGATTCATTCAGAGCTGGCATTTTTTTTCCCAATTGTTGAAATGTGATTCTATGCTTGAAAATTTCGAAACTTGAGTTTTGTCCTTAAATCTGGCAATTCCAATAACGCGTGAGCTTGGACTTTCCGTCCATGGATAACTAATATGCACCATGGCCCCAAAATGTGACCTTGTTTCAATAATTCTTGCTCCAACCATGTGCTTTCTTTATTTCATGCTAGTGTGTATGCTGTTAGATGCCCAAAGTTTTCCATTCCAGAAATTTTAGTAGGGGGAGCAAGATAAAAAAGGAAAGGTTGTACAATTTTAGTCTGGGGTCGAGATATCAGAATTTTACATGGAATTTTATAGGTTTTAGTTTACAGACGGCACTGAGGTCCATCATTATTTGCATGATCAGAAAAGGCGAATCGTGTCATCTGAATTCCTTCTGCTTATTCGAAGAAACCTAAAGTTAACAAACATTAACAAACTGCCATTTGTCTCGTGGCTTATGTCATGCATATTCATGATTTTGCCTGTTCTATGTTATGCAGTGCTTTCAAGGGCTTCATCCATCCTCAGCTAGTGCTGTACTCTCACTTCAGATAGTTGCAGATGTTTGATAAAAGGAATGAAGACTTCTACATGAACTTCTCCAGGAAAGACCTTCAGACTATGTGCAAAAAATATGGTTTGCCTGCCAACCGGTCAAAATCTGATCTGGCGAATTTACTAGCTTCTCGCTCGCAGGTAATTACCTCTCAATTTCCACTTCTGATCAAGAATCGTTTGGGCTCCCTCCTTCCTTTTTTGGTGAGATTGAATTTTGAGATGCTGCGTATTCCTCTTAATCTGTGTACAAGACTGACACAGTGATTATCATTGATCTTCAGGAATGCAATTTAAGACCATTATCTCAGGTGCATCGTGACTTACAATTAAGATTTGCAGAAAAGGAAGGTCCAGGTTTGCAATTTCTACTGCTTCCTTGATGAATTTCTGATTTCAGTCTTCTGAAGTTTGTCATTTGGTAGGGCATCATTCTTGACTTAATTTTAATTTGATGCTTATATGAAATATTTTGTCAGGGGCTTCTGTCACGGGCGACTATGGATTGATTTCTTTTCCTCAAGATAAAGATGTCAGGCAGTGGTTTCTTCATACTGTGAAAGCCAATCAGTTAGAAGGATCTGTAGAGGCACAAAGGCTTGACGAGGTGAGACTTACTGAATCAACAGGTTAAAAATAATCTGACGTATGCAAGTTCTGTAGGTTTATGTATTAATGGACCTATCCTGCTTAGTATTTCCTTCAATTTGTTTTTTCTCATCACTCTCTGTCATACTTATTTTATGTTTGTGGTATTTTGAAGCTCGTGAGCTCCATTTTAGATTTTTCTGTAGGTTCACTCTCTTCACTTTCATTATATGCTAGCGAATTCTATTCTCGTAAAAATGCAGATTAGTTTTAAAAGGTGTTAAATATTCCTTGTCTTTTTGTCCTGTTCTTTTGTGTCTGCTTGTGTGTTTGATTTTCGCTGATGGCCCGATGATGAATGACTTCCTTGTGGTGTTCTCCTGTGATTGAATATACAGGACATATCTCAAGACCCAATTCCTCAACATGTAGAGACATCCTATTCTCAATTTTCTCTACAAAGTGATAAGAGTGGTTTTCAATGTGGTGCATTCCCGAGAATGATACCTTGTGAGAAAAAAGTGGGTATGCATGGATCTGGTGCGGCAGAGTGCATGTCCCAAATCCAGTTTAAAGATATGAAGGCTGGTGCATTTTGTGCGGCAGATGTTATCTCTGCATCTGTATATTCTACTATAGCTCCTTCCTCTTCCTTTGAATTTCATGTCAGGTCAGAAGAGGGAATTAATCTTCATGTGGACTTCAACTCAAGCCCATCTGACTGGGCCGAGAAACTTAAAAACGATGTTTGTATATTTGAGAGTGTCAATCGTATGAATAACCAAAATTCTCGTGAGAAGCTTGGACATCCTGGGGAGAATAATGTGATGAAAAGTTCCCTTTCACAGACTGCAGATAACAGCCAAATGGCTTCTGCCCCTTCGAATGAAGATAAAGGAAATAGTTTTGAGGATTGTTTTCTCCCTGATAGAGTGGACAGTTTGTTGATTTCTGCTGCTGAGGTGCCAAGCGTCATGGATGCAGAAGTTTCAAAGGGTTTAGAAGAAGTTCAGATGCCCATCTCATCCAAATCTGAATCAATTGTACAGAGCCAGATAATTTCTCCGGTGGCACCCTGTGGCATGGGTGGTTGTAATACCAGCTTTGATCCAAATATCTCTGATAACCCCGACATGAAGTCTGGCAATGATTCATTTTCACATACAATATCAGATGCCACAGTTAGTTTTATTACATCGGATCATGTTGCCAAGCATGGTGGCGAGAGTTGTATAAATTCAGAATTACAGAACAACTGCAAACCCACTGATTTTGGTGCGAACGTTCCTGAAGGGTTCAGAGTTGGTCCTAAAGAGTTGCACTTGTCGAAGGCTGCAAGTTTTCAGGGGCATTCACTTTCACCTTTCAAGACTAATACTATGGACATTCTGGTTGATTGGAAGAACAAAAGTGAATCAGAGGGTGAATCAGCCAACACCTTTGAGCTTAAGCACGACCATGATGGAAATGTTCCAACTTGTTCCGACATAGAGGTGCTCTCTCTTTTTTTTCCCTTTATTACTTTTCCTTGCGGAAAAAACAAAGATTGCTTTGCAGTCTATGGACAATTTGTTCGAATATGTAAATATTCTAGATGGTGAATATTAAATTGCCAGATCTTGTTTTATTGCTCATTTTAATAATTTCTTTCATTTAGCTTCTTGTTATTCGACATGAATAAGAAACTATATAAATGTTGCAATATATCTGAATGGCATCCTATCGTTCTTAAGGAGAGGAGCAGCACTGCTAGTGGGGTGGAGAGTATTGTGTAAGTTTATGACATCGCAAAGCATTGCATTTTGTATCGTTTTTTCTATTATTGCTTCACTGAGTATAAAGTTTGCTTATTCTTTCAGATGCTTGCAATTTGAAAAATCATCTGCAAGAAGTTCTTCAAGATTTGATGATGTTGATTCGAATGAAATGTTACAAAAGAGGCTACGAGTGGATAGTGATGACCAAAGTGACTGTGTTGGAACAGATGTTAGAATTTCTAGATGCTCCAAACATCCTAATATGGAAGTTCTACCAAGAAGATCTGTGCGGCTTGTGCCCAAGGTATGGATCTGAAAACTCTTTTGGTTTTTTACAATGATAAATCAACAAAAGCTTAGCCACATTATCATTTATTTCTCCACAATTACTTACTATGAATCTAAAAGCTAGAGGAGAGAACTGGGAGAAATGTTGAGATAGCCTCACCCTCTTATCAATCATTGAGAGGATGATTCTAATGTCATATTTTATTAGAATGTAATATAAATGGTCACAAATCATTTACTAAGTATGGTAAGATGATATATTAGGACATTTGTGCCTATTGATTACAAGCTGTCTTTAGTCATTACTATCTTTGGCCATTAGCATCCATCATTTTTATAGCAACTTTACTTCTTCTGGGGACCTTCCATATTGTAGATGAAATTTATGATTCATATTCGCACTTGTTGGAGTCTTGTTATCATAGTGAGGTTGTTCTTTTTATTTGAGTTAGCACTATAGATTGGTATTTTGTGTGACAAGTCTGCAGATCTCTAGGGAATTATTATGGCTTCACTTTACCAATAAGTTTCTGGGATGCATCTTGCAAATCCTTTATTAAATATGCAGCTCGCTGAAGTAGCGTCATCTTAGTTATTTTCTCTGGAAAACCGGAGGTAAGCACTGAGTATCTTGAGAAAGACAACAGGCACATTGTTGGATTGTGAGGAAGTTCCACCAGCCTGCCAACATTTTATGAATATGTCAGCCCCTTCTTGATTAGACGAATTCTAGTTAATTTTTTTCAAGAATTAAAATGCGACAAGAGTACTGTTATAATTAATATAGAGTGAGAGTAGACCAGTAGACATTTTTGGGATCCCAAAGAAATCTGTGCTCTGTCACTCATCGTAAAGAGGACCCATCCCTTCTATTTAGGGTATAGGCCTAGTTCCTTTTATCAATTCACTTCAAAACTTATGTACAGGATAGGGGCTAAACCTTACGCTCGTCTAGTCACCAGTTCTTGCTCTTGTCTAATTCAGTGCTCATCCTTGTCTTTAGATAGAAAAATGGGGCAACAACTGAGTATATTAACCAAATCATGTGAATTTTAGTGCTTGTAGTCTTTTCCTAATCTTCCTCCAGTTTTAATCTTTATTCAGTTTCTTTCGATGTATCTGGGTGATCATTTGCTTTCTTGCTTCTGGAATATGTTCCTTACTCTTCAGTTTAGGTTCAATAGACCTATGCTCCAGTGTAATTAGTTTGCATTTCCATTCTAATTGTAGGTTCTTATCCTTTTGTCTATTGCTTAAAGGTTAAGTTCTTTTCTGCAGTGACTTTTTGCACTCTGCTGGGGCAACAAAATGAGCATCCTTCATCATAAGGAGGAATACGCTCAAGAGTAAGTGTGGAGCTTCATTTGTCACTTTTAAAGGAACATTGCATAATATGAATCATCACTATTCTTTCTTCGTCTCAAGTGCGGCTGGCTTGTTTGGAAGGGAGAAAGAATTTCTTGTCATTCTTCTGAGTTTTCCCTTAAGAATTCGAGAATTAGAAAAGATATATGTATGTATCCTATGTTTCTGTTTCAGAAAGTTATGAAAAAGTTATGTAGGATTTCATATGCAATATTCATACATCTTGAGACTTTTCGGATTTTTCACGTTGGTTGAAAGGCAACTTGTGAGATTCACAAGATCTGTAAAAAGTAAAATTATCACAAATAGAACTTGCTGATGTGATATGGCACTAAAGTTGGAAATACATTTATGTTTCCATGGTAAGATTTTGTTCTCTATATGTGTCGTGTAAACCAAAAGTTACTCATTATGGCCAAGAAGAAAGAGAAAAAAGATCAAAAATCATTTGGCTTTCTGGCTTGCCCTATTGTAATGTATGTTTAGTCTTTGAAAGACTGCTGAGAAGTGGATTTATACACAGTTGACCGATGGGAGTTTATGTTAAAAGACGTCACCACTTTCCTGAGTTCTAATGAGCCTCATGTTTGCTGCCAGCGTCACATTTTACCATTCGAACTGAGATTATTTCCCTAATATTCCAGGATGTTTCTTTACTGCAGGTTGTTTCGTTTATCGGGGGAACTCCTGTTTTTCTCCTAATTTTGTTCACGTGTCGGAGAACTGAAGTCACTCGAAAGAACTAAGGAGAGCCAGATTCATGCAGTGTTGTCATTGTGTGTATTAATCTATTGATTATTTTTTTTTCCCATAACTATGCATATAATCTGTCAGCCTTTTACTTAGGATATTTACCGTCATTTTGTACTCTTTTCTACAATGGAACAAAGTGTTTTAGCTGCATACTTGGGACAACCCTTTTGAGAGGGAATGTACTTTTTCAGTTTGTCAACTAGGGTTTTGCACTTTTTAGTCTGGAGCATTAGCTGAGCACCTCAGTAATTTTCAGATGGAGCTTACCACAGCTTTAAAAGTGAGGTCTTCCAACCTCTTGATTATTGAATTTCGGACATGATCGTTTGTTACCAGAAGTGTAATCCAGAGCCGCGACGCCAATGAACAATCTCAATTAGAGTTGCATGATTCGCTCAATGTTTTCGACCAGATTGAGATTTGTTTCGCTAGCAGATTGACCGTTCCCCAATAGAACAAAGCAGCTGCTATTAATAATTAAAAAGATAAACAATTAAAATGTAGCCAAAATAATAATCTTGGAATGAGACAACGATGCCTTATTTTCATGGCATCGTGTCTTGCGAGCACATTATTAAGATATCAGCAGCCGTTCCAAACGTTCGAAGATTTTCATGGATTATGTCGTGAAGCAGAGCAACATGTCCAAATGACTATTTCCTTCAGCTTTTTCTACTTTAAGAAATTTCAATTTGAGAGGGACCTGAACGGGCCGACGCCACGTGGCGCCGGCGAGAAGGTTGTGGTTTATTAATTGGAATGGGCTGAAATGAAGGGAGGTCTATAAATCCTGGGGCGGAATTTCTAAATTCTGATTTTTTTTCTGGTGTGCTAATTAGGTCATAATGTTGTGGGGGCAAATTTGTAGTTGACCAGTATTGACCACTACCTCATTATTTTGCTGAGACCTATAGAAACTAATAATGGTCCGGAATAGGTCGGTTATTAGGTCATCAATTCAATTTTCACATTTCATTGTGTCGGTAATAATGCTAAATAAAGTAGCAATTAATACACTTGATATACGAATTGATTCGATAAATTGAAAATAATTTTTAAATAAATCAATCGTATTAAAAGAAGGATTTTAAAAAAATATAGTAGAAATTTTTTAAAAAAAATACTGTGGAGGAGCATGTTAGTAGGAAGTTACGTTAGTTGTCTTTCACTTGTGTAATTATTTAATTAACGACATAAGTCGGTATTTGATGAGGGGCATGAGGACTTGACCAGAAAACACACATACCCAGAATGGAAATCCCCCCCCAAAAAAAGAAAGAAATAAAATAAGAAATAAAATAAAGAATAATTAAATGGAATTTAGGGTTTGTGGGGCTCTAAGCTAATAAATAAGATTTCGTCGTGGCTTGGAGGACGACGTTTTGCGAGACGATTCAGAGGAAACTTATAGAAATGGAGTTCCTCGGGATGACAGCGTAGAGGGATCCGCATGTTGTGGATCAAGAAATTACTTATTGTATTTTTTTTTTAAAAGGACCTAATAATCTATCAAATTACTTAGGGATAATCGGTTCCTAATCTAGTCCAATTCCAAAGTGAAATCGGGAACTAATTCCAATTCTCAAAATTTGGGAATCGGAGATTAGACCGATTGATCCTAGGACCAGGAACTGGACCAGACCGTTCCAATCCCTGACAGAACCGATCATTTTTTCTTACTAAAAAGTGGCTGTACTCAAGTGTTAAAACCGATCGCATATGTTCTCACGTGTTAAAAAGTCAAACTCTACTTGTATTTAAGTTTATTTATATGTATTTAAGAAATAAAATAATCTATTTGAGAATTTATTGTTATTTTTAAGAAATTAAAATATATATTTTAAAAAAAGAAAAGAAAAGAGAAGAGTTGGTCTAGTTTGATTTGGGTCCCTCCGGAATCGGGAATTGGATCGAAAATCACCAGTTCCATAAAAATGGAACCGGGAACCGGACCAATGCCTCCGGGAGCTAGACCAAACTTGCTGGTTCGATTCCAGTTTGGTCGTTTTCATATACTCACCCCCAAAATAATTCAACTAATAATTCAAGGAAATTCAAAATTTGATTTCTATCTTTGGGTGAGGCATTGATTATTGGTCCCCCATCCGATCAGTGCTTCTGTTTCTATTTTCAGGTTTAGCGTAATTTGCACGGTTAATCATTTAAATCCATGGATCAATTTTTCTTCGATAAAAAGGGGTGGTCCACACCTTTTATAGCATTGAATTGCATGGAACTGGGAAAATTACCCGAAATTTTTTTAAACCTATTATATTTATATTAATCAAATCTTAAATATTTCAATTTGGCCAATCAAGTTATAAACCTTTCACCAATTTGCTAATATAATCCATCCAGCTAATTTTGTTTAGAAATTAATGACATGAATAACAACGATGCTAACATAAAATTTTGTTGATTTTTTATTATTTTTTTCTTTCCTCTTTTTATAGTTAAGAGCAAACAAAGGGTCGCTAGTTAGTGACCGCGGGCCTACAAGCCCTCATTGATCGCAAGCCCTCGCTCACGGGGCAGGGTCACTAGGCCTTGCCCAATGGCTCCATGCCAACCCTTAGTAACAAAAAAATAAAATAAAACAAAACAAAAAAAAAATTAATGAAAAAAAAAAAATTCAATTTCTTTTTTTTTCTTTTTGCCTCCCTTTATTGTTGCCGGCGAGGGCTGCCTTGCCGAGCACGAGTGAGGTGACTACGATTGGTATTGGTTTAGACATCTCATTCAAGATCATTAATTGCGACGTACTCGAAAGTAGGTCTTCATGAAGAAAATGAAAAAGACCTCAGAGAATGTTAAATTTCTTTTGTCGAGACCACCAATGCATGATGCGGACTCATGTGAAGGATTCTTTAAGAACTATTTCTCTATTTTCTGGGAAAAATAATAAAAATTAATTAATTATTGAGAGTGAGATTATTGCTATGTTGCTCTAAACCCTGAAATAACGGTGGTACTTGAAGCTTATCAATAAAATAAAATAAAATAAAAGCATAAATAATTTATTGGGAGTGTCACCAGAACAGGACAAGAATTAGAACAAAGATGTGAATTAATTAATGGATTAGAATCGGTCTTAACCTTCGAACTCTCGTCGTAGTTTGAGTTGGCTGCCGGAAAATATGGGGACAGCAGCTCTTTTTCAATCAATTCTTGAATTGATGTTTTTGAAGGAAAATCCTAAAAACCAAAAAACCAAAAAGAGAGAGAGAGTTGATCTGATTAGGGTTTGTGTTCTGAGAGTGCAAAGAATTTGCGAATGGAGATAAAAAAAAATAATGATATAAATAAATTGATGTTTATCGTGCCACTTGTATGGTGCCTTTTTTTTTTTTTTTGCAGAATATAAATAATTTAAAAAATATTTTTCTAGAAAATATTACTTCTATCACTAACAAAAATAAATGAATAATAAATGTTTTAATTAGTTATGAAAATATATAGATATAAATTGTTCTTAACAGTAGAAATATTTTTCATTAACTAATTATTTCAAATAATACATACAATTATTTTTAGGAACATATTTTTTAAATTAATTATTTTTCGCGAAATAAATGGAGCTTTAAAGTTTGAATCAATATATATCTTTCAATAAATCATTTCATTTCGTCACAAGATGGCTATCCAAATGTTCTTAGTCTACACTCTTATATTATGGGAAGGGGTTTCCTATTTTTGGTGAACAACTTCCCTTTTATGTTTATGAAATATCCCTACTTACAACGCATGTGCAAACACAAATATATTTATTAATAGTTATTCAAACTTTAATAAATTTAATTTAATACATGACTAATTTGAATTCGTATCCCATTCAAATGCTAGTGAAATTAATATAATTTGTTATCTCACCGATGATCTTGAGAATGTCCGAACAATAAAACCGTGTGACTTTACCGTGTTGACATTATTCAAGTCTGCCTTACCAGCAAAATACTAAGAATGAAAGACTAAAAATAGAAAATCTATGAGGAGTTTAGTATAAGAAAGTTGCATCGGGTTTTTCATCACTAGGATTTGATTTCGACATCTAAAAGTCTAATGACTTGATTATCCTTATAATAAAACTTTTTCAAGCTTTTGTTGAACAACATACACGTGCAATAAATGATAAATCTATCTCGACAATTTTACGTGAGACTGTAACTCGCTCCATTTACCATCGTCAAATTCATCTATACATTAATCTCTCCAGAGTTGTTTGAGAATGCCACATGCTTCGAATTGCCCCACTAAAATAAATGCAGAGGCGCGGTGCTAGCTTGTGAATGGAGAGCCTTACTTGATGTAAGTGGATGAGATTATTGCAAGTGCATTTATTAATGTAAAATCGAGCTAAATGTTTGGACATTTGTGTCACTTGAAAAAAGAAAAGAGGAATTTTGTCTTGTCCTAGCGGGGGAAAATGGAGACGGTTTTATTTTCCCTGTTCTTTGTTTTGATTTTTTTTTTTTTTTTTGGGGGGTTTGACTGGGGATTCTGAAGTTGAAAGAGCTGTAGCTGATAGCTCTGTGTTTGCTCATGGCCTGCATGCGACTTGCAAGAAACGCTAAAAACCAAAGATGGGATTGGATGCAATCGCCTTCCAAAGAAAAGATGAAATCAAAACCAAAGAAGGGAAGAAAAATTTCAAAACTTGTGTTTGTGGGGGACACAGAGAGAGAGAGAGAGAGAGAGAGAGAGAATTGCAGGGGAGTTATGGAAGGAGAGAGTGTGTGTGCATGAAAAAGATCAAATGGGCATTAACTCTCATTAAATGTCTCCACCTACACTTTCCTCCATCTTGGCGAACCTGCTGTTTCATGGCATTTATTCCTCTCTCTCTCTCTCTCTCTCTCTCTCTCTCTCTCTCTCAAGCGCCCCCACACACAGTGCAAAGCAAAGCAACCACCGTCCAGAAACTCAATACTCCCTTCTGTAGCCAGATGTGATGTTCCTCTCTCTCTCTCTCAAGCATTTTTCCCATTCCATCTACTCCACCAACACACGCTGTCTGAACCAGAGCAAGAATTGGAAGTAAGACTTTTCTCCCCCACCAGCTTAAAGCCCATTTCAGAATCTGATGTGTCTTCCAAGACGAGAAGTAATATGAAGAGCAAGCTCAAAGTAATGCCCTCCACATCCGATGTCATCAGTGGCCGTCAAGAGCTTCTGTGAACTCTCATGCAGGTTGGTTTGTGGTAAAAATGTCCAAGTTAGAGAAAATGGGTGGAAATAGGCACTAGATTTGCCCTACTGGGGTCGTGGAAAGAGCACAGGGAAAATGGAAAAGTCAATGATTCTGATGAGGGCGAAAACCCTGATGTGAGTGTGCTTCTTTTCTGGATTTGGTATCTTGCAAAAGCTATTGGCAAGGTTTGACATGGGTCCGTGCAGTTACAATTGTTGGTTTTTAGGTGGAATGTGAGATTGCTTAGTTTTGTTTCGGCTTTTCCTAGTCAAATGAAGAAGACATTTCCCAGTTGTGGAGTGAAAGTTTTGTTTTCTCCCATTTGAGGCTAGAGATGTTGATGTCTTACTCAACCTGGGTGATTCGCCGGGGAAAGTCATGAAAGAAAATGTAGCGAGGGGCACACGTTCTGGGACTCTTTTTAACTTGTTGAGCTGGGTTTTATGATGTGATGGCATCTCTAAGCAGTTCGACGAGAGACCTCCTCATCTCCCTTCTTAGCATTCACAGAGTGTCTCTGGGATTCTTGTGGAATCTGGTGCTCTCGTTGAATTTCTTGCGAATAGTTTCGGGTCTCGGTTCCATGTCCTCCATCGCCATTTCTTACGGTGAGAATGGCCCTGTTTTCTGTGGCTTAAACTCGGATGGCTCCCATCTTGCGACCTGTTACGGCTCGAACACTGCTATAATATATGGGATTCCAGGTCATTTCCCTTTGGCCGGCTTGACTGCGGGCGACGGATTCGTGTGCGGTCTCCTCTTGGATTCTAGCCAACCGTATTGCTGGGGAAGCAGCGCCTACGTACAGATGGGCGTGCCTCAGCCCATTACGAAAGGAGCTCAGTACCAAGAAATCAGCGCCGGCGATTACCATCTCTGTGGCTTGAGGAAGCCCTTAACGGGGAGGCGCCGGAACGTTTCGCTTGTGGACTGTTGGGGCTATAATATGACTGCTAGCTATGCAATTGATGGTCAGATCCGTTCTCTCTCGGCTGGGTCCGGATTTAACTGCGGGCTGTTCGCTCAAAATGGATCGGTCTACTGTTGGGGCGACGAGACGAGTAGCCGTGTGATCAGTTTAGTTCCGAAAGACATCAGGTTTAAGACGATCGCAGCCGGCGGATACCATGTTTGTGGGATTGTTAATGGAGTTACTTCTAGGGTCTATTGCTGGGGAAGAAGCTTGGGGCTTGAAGAGGAAATCTCGGTGGCATATTCATCATATTCCAGCCGAGGAAATGTCGACTTGCCACCTCGTGATCCGATGACTTCCATTGTGGGAGGAAAGTTCCATGCTTGTGGGATCAAGAGCGCCGACCAGAAGGCAATCTGTTGGGGTTTCGTGGTGAAACACAGCACCCCGGCTCCAAGCAACACCAAGATTCTCGAAATAGCGGCTGGAAACTACTTCACATGTGGCATCCTGGCCGAGAAATCGCTGCTGCCCGTGTGTTGGGGTCTGGGGTTTCCGACTTCTCTTCCAGTTGCCGTCTCACCGGGGCTCTGCAAATCAGTTCCTTGTGCTCCCGGCACTTACGAATTTAGTAAAGATAATGCTCCGTGCAGCTCGTCAGATTCCAGAGTTTGCTTGCCGTGCAGCAATGGCTGTCCTACCGGGATGTACCAAATTGCTGAATGTACTTTGAAATCCGATAGGCAATGCGGGTACAATTGCTCTAGCTGCTTCTCAGCCGATTGCTTCTCGAATTGCTCTGCTAATGCAAACGCCAATGTCGATGGAACGAGGAACCAGAGATTCTGGTCTCTGCAATTGCCAGTCATTGTTGCAGAAATCGTGTTTGCTGTCTTCCTAGTCATTGTTGTATCTATAACTGCAGTTTTATACGTCCGTTATCGAATGAGGAACTGTCAATGCTCGGCAATGGATTCGAAAGCCAAGAAATCGACGGGGAGCGGTTCTCCTTTCCAGAAACGGAGCAGTAGTATGAGCCGTCCCGAGCTAGATGAACTCAAGATCAAAAGGGCTCGGACATTCACTTACGAAGAACTCGAAAGGGCCACCGGCGGGTTCAAAGAGGAGTCACAAGTGGGAAAGGGGAGTTTCTCGTGCGTGTTCAAGGGGATCCTGAAGAACGGCACGGTGGTCGCAGTGAAGAGAGCCATAATGTCTTCGGATAAGCAAAAGAACTCGAAAGAATTCCGCACAGAGCTGGATCTGCTCTCTAGGCTCAACCACGCCCATCTGCTGAATTTGCTTGGCTACTGCGAAGAAGGCGGAGAGCGACTTCTGGTTTATGAATTCATGGCTCACGGATCACTGCACCAGCACCTTCATGGGAAGAACAAGGCCCTGAAGGAGAGGTTGGACTGGGTAAGAAGGGTCACAATAGCGGTCCAAGCCGCTCGGGGAATCGAGTACTTGCACGGCTATGCTTGCCCGCCCGTGATCCACCGGGACATCAAGTCCTCGAACATACTCATCGACGAAGAGCACAATGCGCGAGTGGCTGACTTTGGCCTGTCCTTATTGGGCCCTGTCGACTCCAGCGCTCCGCTGACCGAGCTGCCGGCGGGCACTCTCGGGTACCTCGACCCCGAGTACTACCGGCTACACTACCTCACTACTAAATCCGATGTGTATAGCTTCGGCGTTCTGCTGTTGGAAATCCTTAGTGGCAGGAAAGCAATAGACATGCAATATGAGGAAGGTAATATAGTGGAATGGGCGGTTCCTCTGATCAAGACCGGGGACATTTCAAATATATTAGACCCGGACCTACAGACTCCATCCGATCTCGAAGCTCTAAAAAGAATCGCGAACATCGCCTGCAAATGCGTGAGGATGCGAGGGAAGGACCGGCCCTCCATGGATCGAGTAACCACGGCGCTAGAGCGAGCGCTCGCGCAGCTAATGGGCAGCCCTTGCATCGAGCAACCGATATTGCCCACCGAGGTGGTCTTGGGAAGCAGCAGAATGCACAAGAAGTCGTCTCAAAGGTCATCGAACCGGTCGATATCAGAGGCCGACGCAGGGGAAGGCGAGGACCAGAGGTTCGAGTTCCGGGCGCCGTCGTGGATTACGTTCCCGAGCGTGACGTCGTCACAGAGGAGGAAGTCCTCGGTCTCGGATGCAGACATAGAGGCGAAGAACGCGATGGGGGGCGGCGGGGACGGGTTGAGGAGCTTGGAGGAAGAGATAGGGCCGGCCTCTCCTCAGGAGAAGCTGTTCTTGCAGCACAATTTCTAAGGAAGATGGATGGAATGAAGAGAGAACAGAAAGGAGACACAGTGGAGGGAAGGGCGTTGAATTCTTTTTTTGGCATTGCTTTCTTGAGTCACCGTCTAGGACTTGCAATGTATCTTCTTCTTCTTCTTCTTCTTCTTCTTCTTCTTCTTCTTCTTTTTATCTCTTACAATTTTCCCTTTTCTAGAGGGGGAGGGGGGGCCGCTTGTAGAATGTAGTCACTGTGATAAATTTGCAGATGATGTGGGGGGTAGCCAAGCAATTGGATAAGTCAAATCTCTCGGTAAATTCTTACATTTTGCCCCTTCTTGTTTCAATGTGTCACTTATGAATTTCCTTAAGCATTTCGAACTAATTCATATCTAATCCGAGGTTTTGTTTTCAAATAACGCTATTTTGTTTGCTAGGAACGGAATGTATGAAATTCCAGCATAGTTAATAAAATAAGATGATGAAAATGGTAATAAGGAGTGATGCTCGAGACATTTGTTAAGTATGCTCTCATTTTTCAAACAATTGATTATGTATAACACTAGAAAATCTGTTTACTATTTTTTTTTCAGAGACAATCGGGCATTATTTTTATTTAATTAGTAGCTTGTTGATTATAAATCCAAATAAAAATAGAGAGAACCAAAACAGGAAAGGAGGAAAAATTAAGGTAGTTTGCCCCCACGCAGGATCGAACTACGGACCTTCAGTTTACAAGACTGACGCTCTACCACTGAGCTATAGGGGCTGTTGACAGTGTGTTTTCTTGAGAATTTTATTAAACAGAAAATTATCACATAATACGATTCCTAGCTTAGTTTTTCCGCTCCATTGCTATTCTCACAGGGCTTGAAACGACAAGCTTCCACCAGGAAACTATATCGTCAGATTTTATCAGATAACCCCAACGAGACCAAGAATCAATCCAAAAGGACAAAGCCTTGCATATGATAATCTTCACTCCTTAGTTATTCATACTTAATAACTTCGAGACGGATCTCTTATCATGTTATTCCGTTTCCATTTTAATTACTGAGTCATAACGAGTCACTTCAAGCAAAAAATTGGAGAAACCATGTCAGGTTATTGTGGAAATTCCAATCAGTTTAGTTTTTCACTTTTAAGTTCTCACTTGTCTCAATAGATTTGTAAGCTCTCGTTAATAATTTCTAGAACGCTTTAATGATCCGTCGTTGATAATCCGTCTTCTTGCTGGGTTCAATCCCTGCACGACACCCAATAGTACTTTTGCTTCCGTGGTGTAACTGAGAAGCATCTTATCTTCAACACGATAAAGCTACGATGCATCTAATGAACAAGAGCTTAAAGAGGGGAAAAAGATCAGTCCCACCAAAATTTTCATTTTTCTAAACTTGCAGTGTTGAAGGCAGTGACGAAATACAGAAAATCCATTCTACAGCTAGCAAGCCAAATGTACATTTTTGTAGACACCGTCTCTGTCTGATAAATATAAACGCGTTGCTGTCAAGCCCGTGCATTTTTCCGAACAATGCAGAAAAGATATACAGAAGACAACGAAAAGAAAACAAACGACTGACTTGGTGATTACTAGCTATTCCTATCCTGCCAAATTGGCAAGCCTATGGTCATTTACATGTATGCGAAAAGTTTGTATCCCGTGTTTCCCGCTCCAAGTGACTGTACAGTGTATACGGTGATGACTGAACCTGGGAAAAAAATTGAAGATGAACTAACACCTGCAAAAATGGCCTGATTTTCTTGCTTTGGAACCCGGAGTGGCAGCCCTTGCCGATTTGGTCTTAAATACTAGTATGGCATGAGATCTGTGAAACAATCCATGTGGAGTAAGACTCAGGGCTGATTGTTCAGATAACAAGACCAAACCAGTATGTATCAAACCCCGAGAACCATCTTATGGTTCTCGAGTCTTATTTCAACAAGTGAGAGAGGTGACAAACCTGACAATAACCAGGTTTGCAATAGCATCCTAAATCCAGATATATGGGTTTCTAAATTGTGTCGATAACGCCTCCTCCAGGAACTTGACAAGGCTGTCTCTCTCAACGTTCTTCTCCTTCTTAAGTTCAATGTGACGAACCTGGAGATATAGATTGTTCAATCAAATACCCCTGACAATACCAAATGTACTACAATTGAGACACGCCCATTTGATAGAGTAGGTAGAAGACTAATATTGAAATGCACAGTTAAAGGGAGCCATAGATAACCACATCTTTGTCAGATGACTTCTCCAAACAAGTGCATGCACTCCTTCCTCATTTGCTTCACTTTAGACATGATTCATAAACATCAAAACTATAAATTCAACTTATGGCGCAAGAGGCTTCATATCCCAAAATGGCATTCAAGGATTTGTTAGAGTTCTTTATTTTTTTGGCCTTTTAATCACATTGCCTACGCATGAGAAGCCATATAAATGTATACATATGTGTCCACTTACCTGTGTCTGCATCTGAGAGCGTGTGCACATTAATTCAGGCAAATCAGATGTCACATTTACTTGGTTTAACCTCAAAAAGAGATGGTAATTATAGCGCAGAATAGCCAGAAAACATTATTCTATGCAGGCCTAAAGTGAATATGCAATACAATTTATTCAATTGGATCATTTGGCAGATTAATTTGCCACCAGAGTAAGCAAGAAAATTCCACGTCAACATTCCAGTTAGCTGGTATTATCAGTTTGACACTGAATAAAGCAATCAAGATAAGTGCGCCCGATGAATAGTAAAAATGAATAAAAGACAATGAAAACTGGAAAAGGTCAAATTCCAAGGTGCAATTTTCGTTTGAGAAAGTATTAATTTGGTGAAGAGAATTAACAAAATTATAACATTACTCCTAACAAAAAAATGATCCCCCAACTAGACATAATCATCCACGTGGTTGCCAAAACGTAATTAGTTAATTCTTGGACTTCTTTATTAATTTTTCTGAATTTTCATTTAACAAATGCATTCACTGGCAATCAATTGAATAATAACTTCTCTAAAGTCCAAGTTAGGGCAAGGTGTAGCAACACAAAGCAGTTCATTAAGACAAAGTTTGTTTTTTGAGCGGGAAGAAGGTCCAGATAAGTGCAGAAACAAAACTTAAGGTTTTTGCCATTGGTCAGTTGAAAACTTAAGAAATTAATTTGGTTAATTAAGGACTTAAAATTTTTAAAAAGCCAAGCTTGGATCTCAAGCTCACCGTTGATGGAATTCAAGCATAAAAAATGACACATGGCAGATAACTAAATATTCCACATGGGAACCGTGTTAAATTTTTGATGCCTAAATTTCACTGATGACAAACTCAAAACCTGATTTGGGTTTTTAAAACATTAAATCCTTAATTAACTAAAATAAACAATTAAGTCCGCAATTGATCAACGACCAAAACATTAAGTCCTGTTTCTGCACTTACCCTGAAGGAGATCCTATAGTTTGATTTGCTTCACAGTTATATCGGGAAGCAAGTTTGGACTTCTGTTTTTGGTTATAAGGGGCAATTCATTTACAGGTAAAGATGCAAATAAGTACAAGTTTGCACTTCAGGTATGCTGAACACTGAACATCGGCATAACAATGTATGGTTTCCTAGACTTCTAGATGTTTACAATGAAAATTTTCACGGTATGTCCATAGTTTCACCAGTAAATCATAGTTACAGAGTTCAAACAACAAAAATAGTAGATTTACTTGCACCAAGATCCAGTATCTGGTTTAATAGATCCAGATGTTACAGGACTCGACGCCATAATCTTATGCAATGTGGGAAGCTTCAATCTCAGTCCAGATCCGGTGCTAACCCATTCTTCCAAGCAAAATAGACATGTTTACTTAAAAACCAAACATGCTTTCTTCTTAATCACCCCAAAAATAATTTTCAATCCCAAGAGGAATTTTATCCTCTTAGTCACCATTCTATGGGAAACCAAAGCGAAGCATGCCACATGAGAAAATTGCACATGTAGAGAGAAAAATCTGAAAATAGTGCCAGTATCTCCCGAATAGAATAATTTAAGCTTTTTTCAGTGCTAATATTTAATGAGATTTGTCTAACAGGAGAAATTAAACTGTGTAACAAGCAGCAGGACAGCACAGATTGAGGCATACAGGTCAAGCTACATGATGGTACGAAATTAAGTTTCTGAGCTGCCATTTTAGTATCTTCCGATAAGAAACCCTTCTTGACAAAGAAGAACAGTTTTAGTTATCAATCCAAGTTCAAACAAGGGAAGACTTACCCTAACTGAATCAGTCTGAGATACTCTTGTGTCAGTTATGATCACAAGACACTTAATATCATGCTCATTGGCATATTCATATTGCTCTGTAAAGCTTGGATCAGGTAGTGGCACAAACTCTGCCTGTTGCATCAGATAATTGGCAAGAGAGGAGCTTCAGACACAAAGGCAACCAATAACTGCGGCACAACAAGAAAGTGAAAAGAGCATTGGGAATATTCATTTTGGCAACCTTAATATTTGCCTCCCATAACTCAGAAACAAGTTCCATGCGGTCTACCAACAAACCACCTCCTCCCCTTGAGCATACGAGAATGCTGGTGCCAGCTTCATTTCTTCAGGAGTAAGAAATGGAGGAAAAACATGAATATCAAATGAGAAAACTTATGGTCAATGACTGAAAAGCAGGAAGCAAGTGAAAATTTCAGAAAGACATTACCTGAAAGGTTTTATTTCCATAGACGAATGCTGTATTATCATCTCTAATGCTAAACTTACCCCAACAGCACCTGGAGGACTTGCTTTCTGAGGAGGAAAAGGCACAGTCAGAACAGCAAAACCCAACAATAGTCAAGCTCGGGAACATTCATGTCCAAAACTTAGTCATATTTGTGAAGGAAGCAAATTGAAATAGTTGGCCAAAATTAGGACCAAATTCAAAGACTCAAAGAAACAACAATGACTTGTGATGTTTTCCCCTTAAAAGACTAAACACTGAGTTGACGTAACCTAAGAGGAATATCCTGAAATAACATATGGGCAGTGATATACCTATCCTTGGCACAGACCACGTCATTTAAGTGAATCAAAATATGACAGATTCTGGGGTTCCAGACCAAGGATTACAGTAGATATATTGGCAAACAAGAACGTCCAACCACTAAATCAAGGTGCAACTTAATTATCCAGTAGAATACCTTCAATAAATCCTAGAGGAATACTTATTTCCCCAAGTGGAAATATGTGCCTTTGTGCTTATGACTTAAAGAGAATCAAGCTGAAAGGGAAAATCTCATAGCCTACATGTTCATGTTCCCACAGCTGATGAAGTAAGTAGTCGTAGCGTCCACCAATAGCAAGCAATGCACTCTCCAAAAGTGATCCAGAGCTGTTTTCCCGTATTAAATGTACCTGGGATAATAAAATAGCATACAACTCAACATGAACCGTCCAAAGTTTGAAAATGGATTATCTTATGTTTTTTGGATTTTTGACGCAACGAGATAATGTATAGAGTGAGCATCTGAAATTCTGCATTTGTTTTTCATTTTAGAATCAATATGGTCAACACATTGCAAGTAAAGGCAACGAGCCATATGTCACCAAAAGGATCTCAGTCGCCAAACCCTGTTTGTAAGCATTAGTGTTGCTCAGAGGCAGATTTGAAACATTTAGACTACTCCAGATAAGCAATCTTTTCGACAGGAATAATTAGTGCTGAGCCTCAGACATGCCAACAGACAGCAGGATATTCAAATACCATGTGTTTACAATTTTGAGACCAAAAATAGGAGCACATGATATTACAGAACCATAACATAGTCACATATCAGATGTTCAAAATACTCAACTCATATATGAACGAATAGTTCGTATAAACAGTATAAATTCAAATACCTGAAAGAATATATCTCGATGATAGTACTCTGATGGTGGCATCAAGGCATTAATATAGACATGTTCCTCAATCCTCCAAACTCTCAAATAACTGGAAAGGTTTGACAATTCATCAAGTGCCCTGCGAGTAGGCTTATCTGCCAAGGACGCGTCATCAATGATCAAAACAAAATGCATCAAAGAAAGTAAAAGACACAACATCAATTATACCAGCTGGAAGGGCACCCCGGAGTCTAGAAAGAGTATAATCAGCAGCTCCACAGAACCTTAAGCCCACAGTCTGCAATCTATTTACGATGGCTTCTCCCAGTTTAAGTTCCTGAAAAGAATTTATAGAACTCATGAAGATGTACACAGATAATCATGATTAAAAAAGTTCAACATACTCCACTAGATTCCTCATTGACGCTAGTCACATTGTAAATGTTGCATTTACGAGTCCCACCAGCAACTGTTATAAAAGCTTAAGCCATTCCATAAAGGTGAGGTCTAATCTTTCACACATAGGCTATACTTTGGCCTAAGACTAAAGCATGAAAACATATAATTGGGGAGGCAAACAAGGGCATGGAAAGATCTAAATTAGGACCTTCATACCATGTAAATTGTCAAACCATTGCCAACTATTCTAAAAGCTTAATATGTTAAATGAATGTTTGGTATAATATTTAACCAATTTAACAGTTAATTCTTATCTTACCATGTGAAGACATGAGAACACTTTCTCCAGGAAATACATGAGAAGATAAGGTTCAAAGAAAGTGTTATATTTCAGTGTTCTCAGTGTCATAATAAACAAAAGAACAACTCGAAGCATTAAAGATACTTAAGCTGGTCCATTTACAATGTATTCATCAGCACCCAATAGATGTATATGCCGATTCCCACTTCCACAAAATTTATAATAAGATGATATATAGGCATTTAGCTAATGTTGGGCATTAAAAAGATCTTAAGAGAATTTTTTTTGGATAATTATCTTAAGAGAAATTCCTTTCTTGATACTAATCCTACACAGCTTATCCACATTGAAGATTCCTTTTCTTTTTTTTCCCTTGAGGAAAACACCAACACCATGCACTATGACTGCATTTCACCAACATCATTTTTCAGCAACAAACTACTGTTTTATCAAGAATGCTAGTATGCACCATTTGTCCATACAAAAACAACTTCAGCGCTTCTTTGGCCCAAAGAAGAAAAATTAATGCTTGAGAATTTTTATTTTTATTTTTGTCGGTCCTACTCTACTTCTACTCTAGCTCTTACTCTTAGTCTTTTGCCCTGTCTTCTTGCAAGGTGTGAGAGTGAAAACTCACACCTGAAACTAAATCGTCCCCACCCCAACCCCCCTGAGAAGGTGGGCATTCGAACCTCCCACCTCCCCTTCCCATGTGGGAAGGTTTGGGCACAAGAACAAAGTCTGAACCAATGATATGATTCACTTCATCCTTTGCCTCCAGCAACATTTACTGCCATTTTCTTTTCAAATTTCTATTCTAGACTAATAATAATGATGAACTGTAAAGTCTACTCAATGCCTCATCATCATTCAAAAGTTCCTCTCCCTAATTCATTAGGACCCCATCCTTCAGTCATGCTTTCACAAAGCTCTCTCAGAAATTATCCCACAAGCTTAATCTCTTAAAAAGATTAATTTGGTACTCTTTATTTCTATCAGAAGAAGAATTCCTTGGAGAGAAGAAAGTTTCGGGGTTGGTTTCTTTCATTAAATCCATTATTATACAGAACATGCTGCAGATCCTTTGAGGGTGTTATCTGCCTGAAAAAGAAAAAAGGATTTATGAATTGAATTTCTGATATGCTGGATAAATGCCTAAGGACACATGTATATTGCCCTTCATATTGCCTTGACTGAGTATTCTGTCAAGTTCCCACCAATTCTATACTAACAGGAACTTTTCTTACTTATGGAAAAAGGACAACTTCACTTTCCTGTCCAATGCCATCCAGGAGTTAAATTAATTTCCAAACACAAGAACATAGCACTATTGGGGAAAAATTATTCTATCAGAACTAAAACCCATTTCCAATTCATGGACAAAGGCTTAGCTCATCAAGTAAGGGATAGTAAAAAATATTGCAGATATGTAACTTTAGAAATCTACTATGTGGACGTATATATAGATAAGAATCCAGAGAAGCAGTGTTAACCCAGACATAGAGGTTAACAAGACCATGTCAATTGGATTATACCTGCAAAAGCTGGCGCCTTATCACAGCCCATTTTGATTTCCACTCAGACGATTGAGGACGCAGCGAACCCATGAGTGAAAGAAGCTTAAAGGAGAAATTGGAAGAATCTGTTAGCTCAAATTTACATACAATTAATGTGTGTGAGAAAACTACATTGATGCAAGTACCTCTGCAACTTTATGTCTGTGTTCAGCCGTGATACCTGTCCAAGACCATATTGCTTCCAGCAAGTCCCCGTGATTCAGATGAACATCACAAGATTCAGGGGGGATAAAGTGACTTGCAATGTCCATTGTGACCTGCAAACATTATAAAAAAGCCTATATTACTCCGAGCTGCACAAGAAATCCACTGCACAAGATGCCAAGCTAGGTGCTCACCTTGGTGAAGCAACGTACAAATTAAAGTTGCGGCACTTTTTACGAATAGACAAACAATGTGTTATAACAATAAGATGATTGACTTATTGTACAGCAAAAACTGAAGTGGTAGAAATAATGAGTGAAATATTCTCTTATAAATTACTATGCCTCTGAGAGAGAGAGAGAGAGAGAGAGAGAGAGAGAGAACAGAAGAGGAAGATGATGACAAAGACTTTGCCTTATAATGGATGCTGAAAAGCTTCTAAGCACATTCCGTCATCACAAAACTGTCAACCTCTTCTAATTAAAGTGATAAATATTTCACTTTTACAAAACAGGCCCTCCATCCTTTCCCTCATCTTCACTTAAACAGGGGTATAAAGGTCCAAAAGCTCAACTTTTCGAAAAGGCATTGCCTTAGCAGAGAAGCACCTCGCCTGTGGCACTATCCTAATGACACCAAGGTGATGCCCCATCACCTCACACTAGACAAGGCAACAAAGCTACACTATCACATTTGGAAACACTCTTCAATACCACACAAAATAGCTGAGTTGTTCAACTGAAGACAGCAGTCTAAAATATGTTGTTGGAAAAAACATAAGTTGCTAGGAACTTCACAACCAAGATGGGCTCAGAGTGTTTGAACAGAGAATGGAGGCTTGGGGTTGCAATGTAGATATCATTTGCATTGCACAAAAAGCTTTGCATGTAATGTCTATATTTATTAAATAGGAAACAGATTAAGGCACAATGATATCAGAGGCAAAAAGCAAATGACAACACCAAGCAAACAATCACTTTAGCCCTAAATAAGACTCCACAACTCTCGTTACAGTCCAACTGATATGTTTATTGATGTATGGAATCAGCGAGCGAGAGAGAGAGACCTTAATAACTTCTGCTTCTGTTAAGGCAGACGCTCCTCCAACGATGTCAAAGTCGCCCTGTTGATAATTACAGACAGAAAAGCACATAAGACTTGACTTGAGTTTAACTTTTCTTTCTGGGCTTTTTTTTAAAAGATTCAATGAATTCATGAGAGTTATTAAAATGGAAATGTTCATATAAGTACCTGGAGGTAGCGAGTTGGTGGAGAATGACCAACAGCTCTCCTAAAGACATACGAAATTTCATATCGCTTGCATGAAGATTTCTTTAAATTTGACAAAATCACGGTCAGTTTCAATTATTAAATCCAAATCCTCTAGCCATAGGATCTAATATGGCTTGAGAAAGTTCCCAAAATTCATTGAAGCAAAAGCAGCAAGATAAATTTAAACTAAAGTTTAATTATGTTGCGTTTGTTCAGAAACTGCATAAATAAAATGACCCCCAAACGATCACTATAATACAAGTAGAGGGGAATCATTCATATTGGGAGTATAAAGCAAGCTGATCATTGACATGCAATTTAGTTTACCCCCTCTCTTAGTGGCTCTAATACCATGTAAGGGAGAGAGAGAGATTCAACAGCTACATCTTTGCTAGATAGATTAATAAAAGAGTATATAAGATGCCTCTATCTATAGAGCATGAGACACTTAAAAACCCTAATTACCTTATTTATGGCCACTAGCTAAATACCAACCAAAATTCACAAATATACTGCAACATTAGGGAAAAATATACCAAAATAAAAATTCCATTATTCCATTCTTCCATTAAATTTATTTTTCTTTTAGTGGTTTAGGGAACAAAAGCATTGTACGAGGGGAGAGGACAATGACAAACAAACAAACTATAAGGCTAAGAGAACATGTTGAAGGGAAAGAAAGAAGACAACGAACTTTTTCAATGGAGAAAAACAAGATATCCGCATCCTTTTTGATGAAGATATCATGCAAGTTGATGGGAAAACGTTGATAACTTCTGTTAAAGAAAATAAGTCGAGTGGAGGGAATTCATAAGTGATACCTGCTGTGTGACAGCCCAACTAACAAATGGTAAACGCAGCTCGTAGCAAAGCTCAAGCATATCACCACCATGTGTTAATACTTTGACAGAACTCCTTGTAAAAAAAAAAAACTGAGAAAGTCAGGGACATCTTTTCCAAAGGAAAAAAAGCATGCCAAAAAATTCTTATTGTAAGATGAATAGACCAGAATCACAAAAAAGGGAACCTCTTGATCTGCGGAGAATCGTCTACTAAGCACATAGGAATAATCTCCAGATGCTTTGCACAATGCTGTCTGAAGACTTCCCTTGAGACCTCCATGACATGATCACGTAGTTCAGTGTCAAACTCTGGGTACTGGATAGAGTAATCATGAAATTTATGCAAATTTAATCCATCCCCATTCTGATGTTTGTCTTTCATCCTCAAGGCTTCATTATCAAAGATGGAACTCACGACTTTGTCATACACACTTGTATCCTCTGAATTTTGCATTGTACGAAGAATATCTGTATATATTCATAGAGTATTACATGAGTAAAACATTTTCATAACAGCTCCTGTTTTACAATTATTCGATATTTCACCAAAAACAAGTTTTCAATGACAGCCGAGGCCTTGTCTCTCATGCAAGAAGATGTGCATGCATGCAGGCATCATCGTAGACAGGGCACCTGCAACATGCATGTAGTCACGTGTGCCACATACACACAAAGGAAGGACATATTTGAATACGTACTGTCTAACAATTCAGACTCCATCCTTGGTGGGAAGGCATGCTCCAAAAGCTCAGCTGCAGATGGACGTTCAGAAGGACTAGGAGACATCAAGCGCCGCAGCAAGGAAGCTTGCTCTGGAAATTCAGCAACCCAAAGAGGTGGAAGGTTTCCTTTCTGTTTCAGATCTGAAAGTATAATGTGTCTCTCCATAGCTGTCCCAAATGGGTGACACAGCTCAAAAAACACAACCCCTAAACTATACATGTCAGCCTGCATTGAATACCGGTCAAGATTATAAAGATGCAGATAATGCAGAGTGCCAGTGAAGCAGGTGGAAAATTGATCCCAGAACTTCCTTAAATAAGACAGACAAAGTTGGCCAATATACCTTTTCATCAATTTTTGGCCACCCTTGCTCAATTTCTGGGGCAGTATAGAAATAAGTACCAACTTGACCAGTACCGTCGATGGAAACTCCAGCTGTTTCAGTTAGAAAACTTGGGTCCTGATCCAACTGCTCGAGTTTTAAGAATTTTGCTGAAAGCCAACAAGAAAAAGGACAAAATCAATTCATTGTTGCCATTCAATTTTTTTACACTCACAAGTCAAAACTTGAACGTCTTATTTTACTTGACCTCCTGCTTTATCTATTACACTACTATGATTACAAGACACCAAGAACAAATAGGAGGAAAACCAATTCAACCTCACAATTAACTCAAAAATATTTGTCAAATGTGCAGCACATTTATGTTTTAATACCGCAGAATCTAAATTATTGATATCAGCTCTTAAAGAAGATAGTTTGAACAGGTATAAACAGCCTTTACCAAAAAGAGGTTGTTCGACAGGAACATAGCAGTAATCCAAATCACTCCAAATACATCTCAGATTAAACATTTTGCATGCATAAGAAAACCTTATATTGCCTTTTAGGTCAGACCAAAGAAAAATGCATTTGATAAAATTTACCAAGACCAAAATCTCCAATTTTAATGTCCCTACGGGCATCAAAGAAAATGTTATTCGGCGTAAGATCCCGATGGATGATCCCTTGTCCATGTATGTGTGCCAAGCCTTCTACAATTTGGCGAAACAAATGCCATGCAACTTCCTTGTCAAACTGATATGATTCAAACACCTGGCGAAGAGTCCTTCAAGCCACAAAAAAAGGAATCAATTTCTCACTAGCAGGTAAAATAAGTCACTCTATACAAAATACATCTGAATCAATCGCCAGAGCTCATACATACATATTTGTACTCAAGCAGAGGGATTTATAAGAATAACAGTAAGGCATAAGTGAGAAGAAAATTTCAGATGCATACATAATCTACAGTTGTCTCCGTCAAAACACAAAACAAGATATTGAATGAGGCATGAAAAACATCATCATATGACATCCAACTAAAAGTTTAAGCCATATGCTGGAAAGAGACCACGTGGATGTAAAACTATAATGAACCATTGAAAATGATGTGGGATAACACTTTAACATGAAAAATGTCAGTTGCACAAAG
Source organism: Corymbia maculata (assembly GCA_014182735.1). NCBI lineage: Eukaryota > Viridiplantae > Streptophyta > Magnoliopsida > Myrtales > Myrtaceae > Corymbia > Corymbia maculata. Next base: position 462,854 of record CM024682.1, on the reverse strand, counting down.
GTTATGCAGGATTTGGATTCCAATTTGTGGTTTGCTTGCAAGAATAGTTTGGTACAATATTGCCACGTGATAACCAGTGCTAAGGTATCAATGGTTTTCCAGTCAGCAGACAAGATAGAAGAAAAAACACAAGAAGGAAAATTTTGTTTAGATGGCTTAACAGGGAAATGCCACTAATGGAGTGGAAACAATAGGATACTGTAGATGTGTTATGCAAGATGAAGAATAGACACCCATGACCAAGAAAAGAAAAGAGACGCATCCAAAACATCAGCACTTATGATTACAAACATACTTATTTTTCCCAACTTGTACATCTAGCGATATTTGGCAAGGAAAAATTATAGTTGACAAATAGTTCTATTAGTCAAACATGCAAGAACTATACCCAGGGCAGTACTCCATCTGAATGTACAAGTACGTCGATTCAAGTTTGTTATCTTGCCCATAGACGTCAATGGAACTTGTGTTCCGGTCACCTACAGTGGCGCTTGCAGCAGTCATAGAACCCCAAGCAACATCACCGTGTGAACCAGCAACTCCCGTTTCAAACCATGCCTGGAAAGTTTTGCAAATCACATTCATATTGAACAATTTACATATCCAAAATTATAACAAATAAAAACAATGCATTTTGGATAGAACAGCCATCAGCAACAGAATTGAAGCATGTTTTTATGGATAAGTTCAAATGTCGACAAAGAGTAACAACAGTGTATAATAGCAAAACTGGTTGATCCCTGAGCCTGAAGTAAGAGCAGTAGAGTAGAGAAAAGAAACCCCGTAAAAAGGTTACTTAGTACCTGGTAGTACCGTACAACATGTTGATGCTGCAGACGCGAAAGAGTGGCCACTTCCCTGTTTACCATCACATTGTTAATGCATATACACACATCAGAAGAGCACATGAAATCTGGACAGTGAAATTTGTAGCACTACATTGAAAAGAAAATAGAACTCAAAAAAAAAGTCAAGCCACCAAATGTACACCTTCAATAAACTATACTAACATACAGAGTAAAAATAAGGAGCCGTGCATTGATAACCAAATTAGCAAACGCCTGCCACTAGATTGACATTTGGCAGTGGGAGTCGGAGAACATGGTAACATAACCACTTTCTTTGCTTGTTCCATATGCTTAAGCATTTTATGCAACAGTGTTTCCATTCTCCAGATTGGTCATCTATATGTTCCGGAGGATTAAGTGAGACAATATCACCAAGAAAACCAGTCAACAATGAGCAATGTTTCTAACACGTACAAGATTTTGCATGGTTCATCCTTACACATGAACCAAAAAGCTCAATTGTACATAGCAAGTGCACTGGAATCTGCATAGCTTTTACAACTTGCTTATTGTGCCATTTAGCAACTACTTTTTGGCCGGTGACACAATTACAAACACCGCTCAAGGAATACTACAGAAGCACATCAACAAATGTGCAAAGTACAGCTTCTCCATCAAACCTCCCCATCCAATCAATCATTCTGTTAAAGGAAAACACATTGCCAAAGAAGAGAAGATATCAGCATTCTCTAACCACTGGGCTGCAAATGAAAGACAGACTGTACTCTCCATTAACAAATTGTGCAACTATCCATGTATATAAAACCAGCAATGTTCGCTTCCAAGCGGATACTAGTCCCAAGCCCTTCCCAAAATGTATGGTACTAAAAAATAACAATGCATTCTCAGATAATCCTGACTACAAATTTAGAGTAAATAATATCGTTTTATAAATAAGTAGTAAATTGGTAGTAAAACTCAAAACTAATTGAGTACATTTTGTAAAAATGAGAAACTCATATTGATATAGGGAAAAGATATCCTGGTAGAGAAGTGCAACTAGACAGAATGAAGCCTTCTCCCTTGTAAATGGACTGTTAAAAACTTGAGATGATGAAACAAGAGATAAAAAGTTAATTTTTTTCTTCTATTTGTATAATATGAATAGAGTGCATTGGAGAAGAAAGAACCTGACTAAAATTTAATAGGCAACGTCAATTGCTACAACAAATTTGATGAAATTGGCAGTGAATTCACAGATTTTTCATGTCATTAAGTCTTCCATTAAGTCAAACAACGCTATTGAATCACTTGCACCTTAAATTGAATCAAAAGGGAGACTCTATCATAGACAGGTCTGCCAGTAATTTACTAAGTGTCATCAGCAAGCTATCATTAACCTAAAGAAATGCTTTATATAAATTGGCATCCCTTCAGAATCCCCTCCACCAGCAATCACAGTAAGCTGATAGGGCACAAAATAAAAAGGATGATTTGACGACTACTCATACAACCACACTGAGTGCCTCCTTTTCCAAGTGCAACTGATACAAAAATGATCTATCCACCATAATTACAACCAGCTCCCAGCTACTATGGACACCCTTCCGATCTAAAATCATTTAAGCACTAAACTGTCTACAAAAACATAGTAACTTTCCACTCCAAAGTCAATCACATTATTCAGTTAAAAGAACAGTACTTTTCTAAAGTCCCCTTCATGTCAATCACATAATCTAGAAACACTCCCCTTATGAAGATCAAAAGATAGTCCGGGTACAACAAAAAGAAATATCATCAAATCCAAGATTGAGTGGTTTTCAACATATTTACTCAAATTATGGTGCAAGTGCGTCAATAGAGAAATTTATTATCAGATAGCTTTTCATATATCAGTGAGAAGTTACCTTAATATACGGTCATTCAGAGGCAAGCTTTTGTCCTTGAGCCGGATTTTTTTCACTGCATATTGCCTACCATCCAATTTATTCTTACAAAGGACAACATGACCAAAACCACCATGACCTGTTTCATCAAATGAGAGGAAAAACATAATTTTTAAACAGAACAAATTCAAAAGGTAAACAAGCAGTCCAATTTCAACCTATCTTCCCTTGCAAAGAGGGTTTCTTAAAACTATTCTCACTTGAAAAGGGCGGAAACTTGTCAAAGCATGGCAGAAGTAATCAAAACGAACTTGAATGGACAACTGACCTGGAGATATCAAATCTTATCTTGGTCCTTATATTTAGGTACTAGTATAGAAATCCATTTTGATATCATTATAATTACATTTCAATTGGAGTAGAGTTCCTCAAATGGCACAAATGAAAGGATGACTATAAGCGAAGTTACTATAATATCTGCATTGTCCAAGCCTAACAATGTCTCCATTGAAAAATTTGCATTGTCCGAGCATGACACTGTCCTGGTATCGTATTCCAATTCAATAACCATTTTTGCCAAAGTGTCCGAGTGTTCCAGTTCAATAACCATTTTCCCATAAACTTAAGCTCTCTCCTTCCTTCTTCATTTATCAACTATTTGTTCTACTGACCAAGTAGGCATACCAGCATGACCAAAATTTTTTTATTAGTATTTGCCCTGCCTCCCTCATTATTGATTGTAAATCTAGCTACGCACGTTAAAGATCTTTCGAAGCATAAAGAGTGTGAGCATGTAATTTAAGATGGAAAAGAATGGGCAGCCAGTAAAATACCATTTGCCCAACATAGATTACCTAACAAGATCATGGTCAAGAAGGGATATCATTGGGATTTTTTTATCAACTCTGAATTCAACTATTAAAGCTCTAATCCCAATGTATCCCTTCATATATAGAACGTATGTTTCGATAGGCATATAAAACACCAGTTTACAGTGCTTCCCACTATCCATGCTCCATGTGAAAAAAGAAAATTGAGGCAGTAATTCTCATACCAAACAAGAATAACAGTTCCAAAGAGAAATAACACTGCTGGTACTCAACATGTTTCCCAAGTCCATCAACTTCACTCAAATCAACTGATGGTGCAATCTTCAAAATCATTTAGTAGGTACTATATTGTTGCAATTTACTTCATGACATTCAAATTATGCCCAAGATTTAAGAAGAAAAGTTGGGAAGGTGATATCTTACCAAGAGTCTGAAGCTCCTCGAAGTCATTGAGATAGCGGGAACTTGGAGGAGGTGTACTGGGCTGCACAATATCAGCTGTAGGCTTCCAAAACTGAGAAACTTTTGATGAAGTCTGCAGAACAGACAACAAGATGGATTACAGAAAATACTCTGAGCAATCTGTCAAATAATTGGAGATGAAAGAGGGGAGACAGAAAGAGAGGCTGACCACATGCTGCTGAAAAGCATGATCAAAAGTTCTCTTAAACAGTGAGGACTGTTTTAATGCCAAATCACGTATCCAATCAGAAAGAATCTGAAGAAAACCACCAAAAAGCACAGTTTAGTCAGTGGACTAATAACATTATATGGACAAAAAGCACCTTAATCACATACTCCTAGATTGTGTAGTTCCAAGGCTATTTGAGGGAAAGCATCAGACAATGGCCCTTTGGAAGCACAAGCAAGATGAAGAAGATGAACCTGCAACGTAAATAGATATGCAGATTACTTTGACTTGGTGTAATTACAAAGCAAGGAAAACCGTTGAAAAATAGAGCAGAAAACAACACCAGTATCAGATCTTTCTTGACAATTTGAGGTGCTTGATGATGAATCATGGACTCAGATGACAGGCTATCGGAATGAACATGATTGCGATCATCATCCACATCATCAAAATTACAGCCACTGCTGTCATCATTGTTGTCGTCATCGTCATCATCATCATCATCATCATTATTGCCATCTTCATAGCCAACATCGGATGCATGTTCGTGGAAAACCGCATTCTGCATTAACATGCAGTTATTATGTTTCATTCACAGTAACCAGGAAAGGATACAAAAAATGCACTATTAAATTGGCTCCAAGTTGATGTATTAGAAACTAGAAGGCAGGAATTCTTTTCTGTTCATCAAAATCAGTTAAAAGATATTAAGGAAAAGAAACAATTTACTTCCACATATTTGTGCAACAAAAAATGAGATTCTTTACCTCCACGCCTTTAAAACCAAATTCTATGAACTTCTCCATCATTTCTTCACTTGAAGAGGAAGTAGATATACTCTTCTCATCATCATCATTTTTCTTCTTCAAGCTTTTCCAAATTACTAGTAGGGAAGAGCACTGATGGTTGCTTCTTATCTAGCATTCTTTGTAGCTTTAAACCTTTATTAAGCTCCTTATCCGGAAGCTCAGATCGAAATTTTGAAATGCCAGATGCATGCAACTGGACAGAAGAATTTTTCTCACTTCTCTGATCCATACTCAGACCCCAATGCCATGACTCTCCAGAGCTGCCAAAGAGGTCTACAAAACCATATACAAAGGCTTCTCTGGAAGAGCCACCTTTGTTCAAAGAAGTTGCCATGTCCTTTTGAAACGATGGGTCATTGTCATCCTTGGTCAAGCATGACACCTTCAGAAAAAGGGCAGGACAGAACCACTCAATATGGTTTAACATAATAACAAAGTTGTCTGCTAGTTTTCCACACCAGGATCATCATCAACATTAAAATCGGTGAAATAAACAAATATCATCAATCAAAAGTTGAACCAGACCTAGGTCTGCAAAGAGCATATATTAAAACACGAAGGTTAGTCATTAAAGGTACAAGAGTGCACACCAATTTTAAAAGTGACAATCACAAAGACTAAGCATACTCGTTTATGACCACATATGCAATAGCAATGACATATCAATTAAGGAAACACCTAATGCTAGATGACCACCAAAAGCTGCGCACCAAATACAAGATGTGTATGTAGATTTTGCCTATGCCTAAGCAAGGAAGAGTTACGCAGGCCATTCAAAATCATATAAGTCATCTACCAACTGCCAAGAACTATCAGAGAGGATGATGAGCATTAACCACTTCAATTCAACTCCATTAGACCTGTAAGCTTACTATGTTGAAAAGTTTACTCTCGCCTCCATAAGAAGATCCATGGCAATTATGGCATTGATAAGACCGCATATTTAATTTATTTTTTTTTAAAAGGAGATGATATAGCATATTTTATGAAATACAATCCATCGGAATATCTCATGTATTCTATTTTAAATTGACATTAAATTCAGTTTAGAGGTCATTTGCCCTCAATGAGCAATGAAGGATGGCAGTTGACAAGGTTTATTTGAGAAAAATGCCAAGTGCAACTTACAGAGAAAAACATCAAGAGAAAGACTATACAAAGACTGTAAAAGTTTCAAATTTTCAAAATATGTTAAAACTTACGAATACAGTAAGTTTGGTCAAGGGGCACAATATTCCTAGTAAAGTTGGAAAAATTTTATAATATAATAACTTGAAAGAAAGAAAGAATAAATAAACAAGATTGCTTAAATATTTCTTCACTAACACGAACAAATTTGCTAAAGAAAATGGAAACTTCATCGAAATTAAAAAATTAGAGAGCTTCAAGAAAAAATATTTAGTTGTATACAACTTCATCATGAATTATGTTTACTCTAAAATAGGAATAAAAATGGAAAGTTCTTTGAATGTTTAAATCTACTGAGGAAAAAATATTCTTTAATTTTCATTGCAGTACAAAACATCAAATATATAAGCTCATTGAACTCATAAGCAAGTTTCAGGAATTTGTTGTGGATATGTGACTGTAGTCTGTACCTAGGTAATTGAACAGTGGACAGGAATCCTCCATAATTTGATCGTAAACAACATTGCCAAAATTTGACCAACACAAAATTTAAAAAAAAAAAAATTATACACAAAAATGCTTCCCTCGAGCTACCATCTTTTAAATGAAAAGTTTGATAAGGAAACCGAAGCATTGACTGAAACAGAAAAAGTTCTAAACAGAAACTTTCATTTTAGAAAGATGAATGGATCCATGCATGCATATGTTCATGTCAAGTATCTCAAATTGCTTGTCTATGGGTTTTACATAAGTATAAATGTCATCTCCCTCCACCAAAAATCTAGAACTTTTGAGTTGAAATTTCTATCATGGTATTAGCACCTAGGTTCAAGCCTTAGTTTACTTTGCACTCCTATGGGTCCCAGTTCATCAATTCTACGTGCCTCTCTCCCTCCGATTTACACATGAGAGGGAATTTTAAAATATCACACATCCCCTGTACAGGGTTTATACAGGTCTCATATACATCTAGTCTCCCTCTACCTAAAATCTTAAACTTTTTGGTTAAAATTTCTAACAGTATTTACATCAATACCTTTCATCCAAAAAGTGAGTGATTCTTGCATCAACTGTTTCCATTCACAAGACACCATCATAGTGGTAAAATCTTGCGTAAGCACTGCATTCAACAACGACACATCCTATGAGGACCAGGTCTTCCTAATTATTTTCATGAGTTCTCCCTATCAAAGAATTTGTTTTTACACAAATCTCAACAAAATTATCAGTCTTCCAATGATAGCTGTAAACATAAAAGTTTAACAAGGAAACAGCATATTAAGAATGCGCAGATTCTGCTATATAGCTAGGGCCATCACTCTAAGCATTCTTTCCCACCTTCCACGACACATCATCCCCTCCTTGGACACTAAAAGGAAAAAACATAGATTTATTTTCACATAAAGGTTTAAGGCTGCATATACTGATGAAAGCACATGAAAATTCACTTTCACGCCATTGACAATTTCAAGGCAAAGAAAATACATGGTAATTTTCATCCTGTCAATCAAGGTCCCTGCCGTACAACAAATTATTCTTACAAAAAGAGGTCAGAAGAGGATGAAAAGGTCCAATCAAACTTACTGCAGAAAACAAACCTCAACAAAATCAATAATTTCACCATAGCCGTGTAAAATCATGAACTGCACTACATCAAATGAGTCTTCAAGCATACCGATTTGTGTGCTTGGCTTAGTGGGACAATCTCAGTCAGAAACTCTTGAGCAGCCTCCACCAAATTGAAAATCATTACACGTCCTTCACGAGCATTAGAATTTGCCTGAATACAAAAGGGAGTGATTATTAAGAAAACGCATGGTACTAAAAGTCTCCACATGCTGAACATGACGTAATGCAAAGTGTAGTCGTGTTATAGACCGGCAGAGTAGACAGGGTTGCATTTTTCTCTATTCCTTTATAACTTTAAACACGTTCTCAACACTACCCTATAAAGTTCATCAACGTTATCAGGCAAAAATGACCCCAAATGGCATTAAAACTGAAAGACAATAACAATATATAACCCCGGTCTTAGCTGCTCTATCGCTAGTACATCCATACTACTTGCATATGTACATACTTCAAATTTCTGCACAAAAAGATAGCATTCTTGAAATATAGGCATGTATTATGTCCAATGCCTGTTTCATCTCAACTGCAATAAATTTGACAATATCCAGGAAGGGCATATGACAAACCTGCAAAGCTAACTGGAAGACGAACAAAGATAATGTATACATCATCCAGACGCCAACACCCCTTCCCTCCCCCCCAAAAAAAAAAAAAAAAAAAAAACTATCAACTTTAACTAAGAGCTAAAAGGGGAAAATTCATGTTTTTGTTCCTTCATTGCATTTTCAGTAGGCCCATCAAATTTTCAATTACATTTGTTTGTGCCGATGCTAAAGGGAGTTTTAATTCAGTGATGAATTTATTGAAAAATCTCTCAATATTTTGCTAAAAGGGGATGATTCACTTTTTGGTTCCTTTATTGCATTGTCGGTAGGTTCCTCCCATTAAATTTTCAACCACATTTGTATGTGCCGATGCTAAAGAGAGTTGCAAGACCCACTTTTGCTTTCAGGGATGAATTTGTTGAAAATCACTTTATCTTTCGGTATCATTAGTTGATCGATAAAATGCTGAAGTCAGGATATATATGATGGTGCCATTATTTTAGTCAGACACGTGTAGGAGAAACGGAAAAATCGTAGAGTTACATCAAGAATGAGCTCTAAATAGTAGGATCTTCTTTTCTCTATGTATGAACGACTTCATATCGCTCAATGTATGCCTTCTGCATCATAAGGTGAGAACATCAAACCAAGTGGGAGCAAATAAAAAATTGGAACTTTGAAAAGAACATTGGAATCTAATGCTTCGTTTGGTAAGGAGGAGAAGTGCAGTAAAATGTTGGGTGGGTGTGGAAATTGAAGTAAATTTTAGTGGGAGATAAACTTACAATGTTCCATAATTATTACTCCCCTCCATGCTTGCCAAACAAAACATGAGCGTTTTTGTCCAAGTCCACAAAAGTCAAAGAGTATTTTGAGTTTTACTTAGGTAAGAGTGAAAGTTAAAACTGTTCCCTTGATGAGAATCAAAGACCAGGTAGTCCCAAAAAGAGTACAATGTCTATACTTTGGATCTACTTTGCCACATGATGCAGACAATTGATGAATTCTGACCCATGAGTACAAGCAAGTCGGATGAACTAAAAAAGTGCTTCTAGCATTCTTTGCAATAATTAAATGCTCCTTAAGCCCAAGGTAAGATTCTATAGGACAGCAATAAGCCCTTCAATGCTCCATGGCACAAAATACTGCACAATTCAAAACACCAATATGTGCACAAAACAGAGTACAGCAGAAATTATAATGCTTCTTTGGATGTGTGGGCACACAATGGAAGGCAAATCAGAAACAAATCTAGTTGGTTGAGATTGACAGGAACTTCATCAAGGAGAAATTAGATGGTTTGCTCATTTGTGTAACCCTTGTAAAGTCCATAGACTAGTTAGCAGATATTTTCAAAACGGGATTGAGAAGAATTACGTTATACTTCCATATTTGCAATCTGGGCATGATTGAAATCCATGATCCATCTTGAGGGGGGATATTAACAGTTCTCCAGTGGCAAACTTGTGATATTCTGTAAAGACAAGTCTCTTGTATCTAGCTTTGTGCCAGGGTGGTACCACCTTGGTACCCTTTTAATATTCCTGTTATTGTGTTTATGTGTCAGTTGACATAGTTGTGCCTACACTCTATGTACTAATTAAAAGATCCGACTTACGTACAAGAGGGAGTGTCTGTGGGCTTGTTTCCACACAGCTTAAGCTTTTGGGGAAAAACAAATTGTATAGCACCTCCCATCAACCCCCAACCAGAAAAGGAATATGGAAAGGCGAAGGAAGACCTCTGGAGAAGGGTTTGCATAAAATCAAGAACCAGTTCATACCAGCTCGTGTAGGAGAGAGAGAAGCTTATCTGCGTCGGCTTCAGATAAACCTTTCTCTGGTGTGATCTGCAACTTCGGACACTTGTAAGGATACCCGGGTAAGCACCTATATTAGAAAAGACATAATGGGAGAGGCAGAACCATAATAATCGACACCAAGAGAGATGGTGTTAACACCAAACTTAGAGGTACTGACCTTACAAAAAGAAGGGCTGACACATCCAGATCATCAAAACCCATGTCTTTTGAGTAAGGCCTGATTCATTCCAGCCAAACATATCCATAACCATGTTAGATAATCAAAACCCATGCAATTAACCGAACACCCACTAAAAAGAAACCTGAGCTTAATAATGATCTTTGGAGGGGCTTCTGAAACTTTGCAGTCTTCCTGAAATATCGCGCACCTGGACCATTGCACGTCGCTAACGTCAGTAATCGCATAATAGGAAGACAACAAGCTTCCTGTATTCGATTGCTAAATCCCATCAACTAAGCCAACTCAATGCGCACATAACAACTAAAATCGGAGCATTATACTTCATAGACTCCACAAACGGCAGAGTAGAACAAACTAGACTTGAGAGCACGTGTCCCTGCTGAACTCGCGGACTTAAAATCTTCCGAGCAGATAAATTGCCGTGAACATGAAAACCCGGTCGGCATTGGGGAAAAAAAGAAAAAGGCATGCGAAATTATCTACGAAGCAACGGAATCGACTCACAGGGCAGTGATTTCCTCGGCGAGGAGCTCATTGTCCTCGTCCGCATGCTTGTCCTTAGACGGAGTCCTCCCCTTACTCCTCTTCCCTCCTTTTTTCTTCTTCTTCGAGCCCTGACCCATTCGACCTCCTCACTCGATCCACCACACTCCCCCGCGAATCAACCAAACTCCCCCGTCCTCGAGACCGGCGCTGGCCCGCCTCCGGGGCTGGATCGGCTCCCGAGTCGATTCGCGCGGACGCGATCGGAAATCCGGCCAGCCAGCGAAGAGATGCGCGATTGATTCGAGCGGCGGAATCGAAGTGGGCGGGAGGGAGCGATCGGGATTTGCAGAGTGGAAGAGAGAGGGAGCGATAAACGTGGGTTTTTGCGAGGAAAACAGAGGGAAGCCAAAGCTTGACCCAAGGTGGCGCTGAATTCAGTGCGTGTTTTTTTTTTGAACAGGAAGAATATGACTTTCGATTAACTGTTTTTTTTTTTTTTTCCAACCTTAGTGATAGTGATTGACATGTAGTGAGTTTCTAATTTCTAATAAAAAAAATTCTTCGAAATTTACCCACCATGACACATCTAATCCGAATTGTTTTTTGGATCACGAAAAACTCTAAAATAAATAGATACGAGACATGTTTTGCTTCGAATCATGCTAAACAATTTAGAAATATCTATAGCTAATACGACATTCGACCCTAAAGTATTTTGTACTACTTTCAACTGTTTCGATGCATTGGCCAATAGTTTCCATCTTCGTTGGACATGGATGACATTTGCTTGCAGTTCCAAGATGCCATCGTCGCCGAACCATGGGCATACTCGTTAGAACATTCTTATGTTCCCTTTAAGGGCCTGTATGGTGACGTTATTTGGAACAATTGATTCTATTCTTTTATTCCCGGGAAAAGATTTAAAACGGAAATGTGTTTATAAATTTTTTGTTTTCGTGAATAAATGTATTCCTATAATAGATTTAGAGTATTATTCATAAGAAAAAAAAGTTGTCGAAGAAGAATTTTGAAAATCAAATTTTTTTCTTTTTTCTCTCCTCTTTTTTTTCCCTTCCCTTTTTTTTTTCTTCTTCTTCTTCTTCTTCTTCTTCCTCTTCCTCTTCCTCCTCCCACCCCATCTTCGACCTTGAGCCACTGTCGGCGAATGGCTAGATCTAGATGAGGCTCAACCTCATAGATCTAGGTGAGACTCTAGCGACCTTGCCAAAGCTTGCCCGGTTGCTCGCCGATCACCACCGGTGGCAATGGCCGAGAAGAAGAATGGGAGAAAAAAGAAAAAAAAAAAAGAGAAAATAATAACAAAATGTACTTAAAAAATTAAAAGAATCAAAAAGTTAAAATTTTTTATCAAACGTATTTCTATTTCCGGATTAAAAATTTTGGATAATTACTAAACACCTTCAAATGCTCAAAAATTATTCTCAGGAACGGAATAAAAAAGAATAATTTATAAGCAAAAATTGTTCCCGAGAAGATAAGCGTTCTTATGCAAGCCCTAAGTTGCCGAAGTAAATAGGATTTCGGTGGTTTATAAATTGTGAATGTCAAGTATATGCTATAAGACAAGACAGTTACAATGATGGTGTTGCGCAATCTTTTGCAATGCTATTCTTCTCCTAAGATTTTAAGCTTGGCATTTGCTAAAATATACTCCAATTCAGGGATCCGCTCCTTACTCCTCTTTTCAAGAGCTAAAATTCAAAATTCCGAACATTTCTACAAGTATGTTAAATTTAAGTGTATTCTTTTTAGAAACTTGTACATATAGGTATTATGTGTCAATTTGTTCATGTTGGATCAGTATATATTATACAGATTTTGATGGAAAAACGGAATTATTGTCTATAAATTGTAATTAAAAATAAAATTAGCGGACTTATTATGACGAAATAGAGTACAAGGACCAAAAACTGAACTTGTAATTCCCCCCTTAAATCGAATGCTAGTCAATTAAGACAAACAGAAGAAGCACGTTCTAATATTTCTAGGCAAAATGGACTTTTTTTGTTAGTATATATCCCTTCAAAAAGAAATTTATTCTTAAAGTAAACCTCTCCCATAACTATTTTGGAAATTAAATTTCTCATTCCCAAACCTAACTCTGGTCGCTTTAACATCTCCCTTCAGTTTTGGTAAAGTAAACTGATCATTGAATAAAACGATATGCATATATCACAAATAAATAAATAAATCCAATTTTCTTAAAAGAATTAAAATAAGTCCGACGGGCCCGAGCGAACCAAAGTTTCGGTCCGACTTATTTGGAGAAATTGGGCCGGGCCGGTCCTAGCTCTTAGGTCCAGAAGATTGGCCCATGAATAAACTCTCCGTATCACATGCGCTCGAGGGAGATAACCCGACGAGCTCTCCAGATAGCCTTTCAGCTTCGCCGCCCCTTCACCGCCGATCAACCGTAGCGCGCCGGCGGCGGTTAGCGTTTGGATTCATCGTGCCCGCCATCGCGTCCTCTGACGACCAGGTTTCGCCTCTCGCAACGCCTCTGAAGCGCTCTCTCTCTGTCCCTTCCCTTCCCTAGGGTTTTCATGCATCGGCGCATGTTATGTCAGTCCATCACCGACAATTTCGTCTTCGTTGCTCGAGAATTGGAAGAGTTCTAGACTCGATTCGACTAGTTTTTGAGTGTACGAAACCTGCATCGTGAATGTTTTAGGTTTGACGGTGAGCGGGTGTGCTCAATGCCTCTTCTGTTGTCTCTGAATGTTTTAAGTTCAGCAGTTGGGTTGTCTCCTCTTGCGTTTGGCTATGTTGGCTAAGTGACACGGGGAGAGGCAACACGCAAGTACGAGAGATTGATGTTTTGAAGTGAATCCCTTGAGGTGGTTCTTTTTGTTTGTTTCAGACAAGAACTGCATTTCTCTTTTACTGATCGATCGGCTATCAACTGATGAGGAGGCTGTCTCTTGCCGGATTCAATAAGGGTTCCTGCTATTAGTAGTTCTTAATTTCTGCAATGGTCTCTTTTCCCTGAATTTGGGTCCTTTTCATGGATGTGAAAGTGAATGGGTTTTACATGTTCATTCCCGTGTTACATGCTCGTGGCTGCTGAAGTTCTTGTTGTTCTAGGTGCGAGGTTTTCATGGGAAATGTATCTTGTGTATATATGTTTGGCTAGTGCCAAATCATCTCCCCATGCCAAGCAGTAGCATTTGTGTCTTTACAGGGGTGTTCTGATCAGATGATGGTGCAACAGCTGCCAGCAGCAGCATATGAGTTTGGTGCCCAGAAGGTCCACGTGCTGCTGCTGTGCATCACATGATCATTGCCTTCTTAGTATCAGTGTTGTTTTGCTCTACATCTCCTTTCTAACAAATTGAAAATGTAGGAATAGGTTTTTCTTAGCACACCCTTCACTCATTGCGTGTGGTTGGTAATCATACACGACAGCACCAAATCATCTCACGCACCAAATGAGTAGTGCATGCATCTTTACAAGTGTTGTTTTGGTGTTGCGCAGCTCATACAGTCACTGCATCCGATGCTGTGCTGCATCCGATGCTGCGCAGCACCAAAATAGGACTAGGTTTTGGTTAGGAGCTTTATGACGTAAGAAGAAACTGCTGTCCAAGAATGACATTGAACTTGTATATCATATCATGCACTGATGCACCTTATTCTGCACAAAATCCAGAGCTAAAGCCCATGACTTGCTGATAAATCTTTTGTTTTTTGCCAACCTGTTATTGAGCCTTTGAATCTTCTGTTTAGATTACATGGCGGGCAATGTGGAGACAGAGTATGCTGCTTTCCTGGAGAAGGTGAAACGGACTGTCTATGTCGACAACCTATCACCCCAGGTCACTGAACATGTCCTGAGGACTGCTCTTGACCAGTTTGGATCGGTCAAAACTATTCAATTCATGACAAACTACATAGAGCCGGAGCACATCCCAAAACGTGCTCTTGTTGAGATGGAAGATGAGGAGCAGGCAAAAGCGATTGTGAAGTTGGTTGCTAGCTGCCCATTGATGATACTTGGGATGCCAAGGCCTGTGAGTGCTTGTGCTGCTAAATTGGAGATGTTTGAGGATCGCCCAGCAAAGCCCGGTAGGAAAATAGAGGTCCGCTGGTTGGATCCAGATGACCCTGACTTTGAGGTAGCTCAGAAGTGGAAGCATATTGATAAAAGGCATGCTGCTGAAGCTCGATTCGTGCTAAAAGTAAGTTCCTTTATGAGCGGTTGGTAAATAAATAGAATTTCAATCTTGTGGGCAATTCCAATTATAAAAATGCTAAAAAAGAACCCATGATTAAGAAAAATTGCTTTGTACACTTGACACGCCCCTTAAATGGCAGAGAACCCATTCGCTTTGTGAGAACTCATGTCCATCATTGCTGCTTTTACTTTTGAATTATGATTGGTATCTTACCAGGGAAATAACTGATAGATAATCTCTCCAATCGGGGTTGTATTTCTACCTTCTCAGGCGCGAAAGGCAGAAGAAGAGAGGCTTGCTAAACAGCAGGCAGACAATCTAAAGGCGAACTTTGCGAAGCACGAAATGATCAATGCCTGCATGGCAGATGGAACTGCGGAGCATTTAGCACGTTATTATGGAATGAACCTCAGGGACGAGTTGTAAATGTCAGTCTTCTCTAACTTTTGCCTCATGGCCAGTGAATAAGGATGCTCGTGGCTGGTGGAACAATGGAACCTTTTAGCTCGTCATTATGGAATGAGCCTCAGGGACGAGTTGTAAATGTCAGTAAATGTCAGTCTTCTCTAACTTTAGCCTCATGGCAAGTAAAGAATCAAGGATGCTCGGTCTTCATCTATAGACTAGGAATTAGGGAGTTTTTGCTGAAGCATGCTGAGGGCATTGAAGCTGATGCTTTTTCTACAGCCCTTTCATCTCCTCGTGTTTGAATTTCTACTCGAATGGCTGTTGCTGTCGACGCTACTCTGTCTCAAATTCCGGTTTAGCGTCACAATGTTAGAGCAGGTGAGTTAGTGATGTTGGATGGGGAACACGTGCGGGAATTGTTATTTCTAGCTTTCAATGACGTAGAATAGGTATCATTTAAGATTTAGGGGATATGTATATTAATAAGATTTAGTTGCAGATGACGAATTGTCCGGATTAATGAGGACCAGCATGATAAAACATCCATAGCTGAGAAAGTTGAACTCGATCCTGAGGAAAACTTTAAACAAGAATCCAGTGATAATGTAATCCTTCCAAAGTTTGAATCATGAAATAATCTACTAATCTCACAGTCTAAAATAAGACGCAGGTCGAGATTGTGATGGATGGCCCAAATGCGAATTAACGGACTCGAGAACACAAATTAGAGGATGAAAAGTAGTTATTCCTTTCGAAAGAGGACGGGTGAAAAATGTGCAACGACTTGTCAATTTCAAGTTAGATGGATTCTTTTTGTTAATTTCTTCTAACGCAAAGTTAAGCTAACTCTTCCCCACGGTTATATATTGGGTTTTGGATAATTTAGATTTGAGACAGTGGGTTCGACTTAGTTCCATAGGACAAGTAATGATCCATTAAGGGGACTGTTTGGTGAACTAGGTTGGTGTCGTGTCATTGTATGTTTCAATTGACTGTCTGCATCCTTGTTTTGCACCATAGGTCAGACTTTGGTCTGAAACCACCCTCCCCAGAAATTAAGTGAAAAAAGCAGACATGTCCTCTCTTCTTCGCGACAATCCCGTGCAGAAAAGTGGGACTGCAGAAAAGTGAGAGAGAATGTATTCGATCCTGACTCACAGTGAAAATGTCACTATCCATTGGGAAAAAATCGTCCAAAAAAGTTTTGAATCTATAACTTTCGACAATTTAATTTTAAATATTTTAATTTGATCAATTTAATTATAAATATTTTTGTATTATCAATTACGTCTATCAATCGTGGATGTCGCTCATTTTGTGTAATACGGCTGACACTAACGTTGACACAAACAATTTTAATAATATTTTTTGATTTTTTGATTTTTTTTTAATAAAATTTCCCTGTTTTCGTTAGTGTCGTCAAAAGTTCGGCTGGAGAGTAGAAAAGAGGAGACTTGTCATTTTCTTTTATCTTATTTTGACAATGGCCATTCAAAATGCACTGCACTGCCCCATCGCCTCTATAAACCTCGTTCTAGAACGCCTTTTGTTTCCTCAAACAGCTCAACAAAAGTTTCATTCATTCATCCTAGCCCCACTAGCATGGCCGTCCTGCATTTGCTCATGGTGCTTTCATTTCTGAGCACCCCCGATCTGCTTGATGCCCGTTGTCTGCTAGACACAACCCCATCCCCTATGCCGGGAACATCGATCACACCATCGTCATCCTCTCACCTATTTTGGTGGCCATGTCACCACTACAGTTTGCCGCTTTGGGGCTCGCCAACCTCATCTACTCCAATGGCCACATTACCATCATCATCGCCCGCTGCCCAGCCCTCCTTGCCAACTTCCGGCTTGTCAAACTCGCCATCCACTCCTGTGGGCACATTCCCAAGTTTCTCGCCCGGCACCCAACCATCTTTGCCAGGGTCAACATTTCCTACTATCTCTAGCTCGCCTATTCTGTCATCTTCCCCAGCAGCCATGTCGCCATCTTTCTTACCAAACATCCAACCATCTCTACCTCTACCAGGAACAAGTTCGGGCCCTTCGACTTTATCATCCGCCCCAATGGTCACATTACCATCTATCCCAGGTTCAACATTGCCTCCGCCATCAAGCTCACCATCCTCAATGTCTTTACCAGGGCCGACTTTGCCTTTGATCTCTAGCTCGCCGACCTCATCAATATCCACACCAATCACCTCCTCGCGGCCTTCCTTGTCCAGCACCTGGCCATCCTTTCCAGGGGTGACAGTACCACTGCCCTCCAGCTCGTCAAACCCACTCAGAGCCTTGCCCTGGACTGTTGGTGGACCATCCACTCCGATATCTGTGTCAATCGGCACTTCTGGTTCTGGCTTACTTTCAGCTGCATTGCCACCACTTCATCACCAATAATGCAATCTCCTAACCCAACAAAAGCAGCCGGCATTTCCTCTCCATCATTCTCTGTTCCATGGGTTTCCCCTCCGCAGCACACTTCTACTGCATCTCACCATGCTGCTAGTAAAACTTTGGTAACAATGTAATATCTTATATTGCTATGACCAAAGGCCACGAGTAATGCACCTCACGGTATCTTGCAAGTTGAGTGAAAATCACTATTTGACAGGCGCAGAGGACAAATCTCACAGTTCACAATACCAAGTAATAAAAGTATGCACAGAAGCGTATGCACGATAAGCTCGTGCATTTGCTATTTGTGATTAATCACATATTGTGTTCAAGACATACTCATTGTCTCATTGGTTTCTTATCTTTGCTGAGTAGCTCTATTCCCCAGGTAATTTAATTTTAAAACATGTCTTGTAAACACAACATGCCTCATATCTACTGATTACTAATGACAGAACCCCCATTTGTTAATATGAGTTTGTGGTGTTAACTTTAGCTGAGACATAATATTGACTAGCAAAATCCTCCTACTCTTCCATATTCTGAAAACAAAATTTCAAATTAATTGTGCCTGAAATGGGTAGAAATATTAGAACAAATCAGAAGCACAATTCACTTCCCAATAATTCATCTAGACAACCAGTGCTTAAGAATCAATTAAAAAACCAACCTCCAAAAGGGAAATCCCTCCATAAAACTCCTACCCTCGAAATATACTCAATATACATTAAATTTCCCTCGTGTATCCTTCAGCATAGCAAAATATTTTCAGTTGAATTAGCAGAGCCCATATAGCCCACAGTAGGTGAAGATTTACTTGTAAATATTAATTTGACTACAACTCCCAACTGCTGCAAGCTTATCAATCATGACACCGAGAGAGCAGAAATCCAAAAAAAAATTCTGCTGAATCTTAACTTCAGCAAAATAATCCAGCCTCATATATTAATGAAATCAGTCAACGCTCTTGAATCACATCTTTTAAACAGAGAGACATTATTGAGGGCCATGACTGCTGTTGCTTTCTACAAATATCAGATGGGTATATGACATCTCAAAGATCTTAATTGGTGATCGGATTTCATATCACACCCATTTCACATTAGCAAGAACAGAGGTGTAACAACTTTGATTCTATATGTAGATGCAAGACAAGTAAAGCTTACAAAAGAGCTGTTTCTATAGCATGGCCAATGAAAGAATTGGCAAAACAGAGGCATGTATTGCATCGCATGCTTACATGACATCTAAAAAAGATATTCCATGCCATGCTGTTGTCTGGCATTGTCCAGGCTTTGTGCAATATCCTAGCATTCTTCTTTGCTTGCCCCAGAAAATTAGGCTCGCAATATGAGGAATCTGAAATGGAAGTCTGGCAAATTACATAATGTTAACTGCATAGGACTTGGCCTGAGAATCAACAAATTATTCTAGAATTTCAATTTGCTCAGAGATAGAAAATTTATGAGAGGGTCTTGTTCAAGAATGCTCCTGTGCACTGGTTGACCAGAACTAATAGAGAAATAATTTCATTTTCAATGCATTCATTACACATAACACAAGAAAATCACTGCTTCGGAAATGACATTTTCTTTTTTGAGATGTATAACAAGTGCCCTTAACAAAATCCTATGATATTAAGAGTTTAGTAAATACCGTTTCTTAGCCACCTATATGGATCATCGGCCTATTTGCAGTTTTTGCAAGGTCGAACATTCCAGCATGTGCAGCTTTCTTTCTTTTGACCTAACAGGAGCCAGTAGTATAAAAATAATTTAGACAAAGCAACACAGCCTTCTGTGGTTTGTCATGCCTTGAATCAAAAATAGAAGAAAGGAGAAGAAACGAAAAAATGCCAGGCAGCTGCCAAAAAGAAAAGAATATTAAAAAAATCTTGAAGTTGTAGAAGAACTGTTGGCTAATGCATATGATCTAGGACAGTGTGAAGACCATGGAATCATGAGAAGCAAACTGTGTACCGCTGCACTGATTATTTCCCTAAGCTCGTCTTCCTCAGCACCGGCACGCAGGGGATCTCTTAAGCTAACCTGCAGACAGCAAAGAAGTGCAAAAAGATAGTAATATCAGTTGGAAGGTAACAGCTCTAGGACACTAATGCCTAATATGAGAGCATAATGTGTGATTTGTTTTTATTTTCTCTCTTTCTATTTTTTTTTTTTTTTTAGAGGAAGGGGCATGAACTAAGAATTGACATGATAAATAAGGATTTTACAACCCTGGAGCGATCGCAATGTCCATCTTAATACATAAAGAGATAAAGAAGGAAAAATTTAAGAGTAATTAAAAAAAAAAAAACTCCTACAAGCTAAATGAATGCTGCATGTGTGATTATGATAGAATTTAACGAGCAGGAGACGTAATTCACCTCTGAGGGCCCAAATAAGCATACTTTGAAGTTCCCATCAGCTAAAAGTCGCAGTCTATTGCAACCAGCACAAAAATGCTCAGTCATTGACGTGATGAAAGAAACCGTACCGTGATGCCCATCTATCCTATAATTCTTGGCTGTTTCTGAAGGGTGATCCTGAATTCTCTGAAGACCTTGATATTTCGCAACCTGTTCAGAGAGGACAGCATTCTCAGAGCCTGTCTGAGAGGCCAAGAGAAAATTCATGTGCAGTATCACCTGTATTTTACCTTACCACTTTATCTAGCATTTCATAGTATGGCACTAGTTTCTTCACGTTCCATACATTTCCATCGAAAGGCATGAACTCAATGAATCGCACATTAATCGGTCTACTTCGAGTCAACTCCACAAAATCACATATCTCATCATCATTGACGCCACGCATAACAACACAGTTCACCTGGAGTAAATCACTGGGCTAGTCAAAAAGGGACATAAACTTTACTGGTGTACTAAGTAGCATCACAAAGCATGGGGAAAAACATAAGCTAACATTTGTTGATTTTCCAATTCTATTCTCAGTAAGAAAATGAACCAAGCTGGAGAAGAAGCATACTTTCACAGGATTGTAGCCAAGATCAACAGCAGCATTGATAGATTCCAAGACCTTCTCATGCCCTCTGCGCCTGGTCAAGAATTCAAATTTCGCAGGCACCAATGTATCTAAGCTGATATTGATAGAATTAAGGCCGAACTCTTTAAGCTTGGGAAGTTTCCTGGCAAGAGTGATTCCATTGGTTGTCATAGCTAGTGTCTTTAACCCTTTAAGATTAGACAACTGCAAGCATATGTCTTCGATATCCTTCCTGATGGTGGGTTCTCCCCCAGTCAATCGAATCTTGTTGACACCGGAGGTAACAAACAGATTTGCTAGACTGACGATCTCACTCTGTGAAAGAAGCTGAGAGCTCGGAGTGAGTTCTACGCCTTCTGCCGGCATGCAGTATTGACACCTCAGATTGCAACGCTCCGTCAAGGAGATCCTCAAGTAAGTGTGGAGTCTTCCGAAAGAATCGATCAGCATATCAGAAGGAGAGCTCTCTTTCACGGGATCCTCGGACAGCTTAGCACAGGTTGCGTAATGATCCGACAAACCTGCGGCCTTACAGCTACTCAACAAGTATGAACCACCCTCATAGCTAACCTGCTCCACAAATAAAAACTCTTCTCATGTAATGTAAGAGCGAATGAACACCGTTTGTGATCGTGGGTCACCACCCAAATCTTGAGAAAATGCTCAAATTTCGATCGTGAAATACAAGAGGATGATGTCCTCCTCGCTTCATGAAATTAGAAATTGGGCAGTCTGAACAGAACATTATCAAATAATTTCCATCAGACCATGTGCTCGCGAGATTGTTCGAACGAAGAAATTATCCAACGAGCTCATCAGAACCCCGGAAGCAAGAAGCCGAACATCAAACTCATCATCGACGACAGCAGACCAGATGGGTCCAAAAAATAAAAAACAAAAAAACAGAAGACGGAAACGAGGAGGGAAGGCGGGGAATCTCACAGCGCGAGAACGCAAGCCGCGGAGAGCCGGCACGCTCTTGGAGAAGAGCACCATTTCCGCCTCGACAACGGACCAGCCTCTGACCTGAAACAAGAAACCGACATTCGACGGTCAAATTCACGAGACGGAGGGCCGTCCCGGGATTCCAGAGCCCGTGCCCCCCGAGCAATAATCTCGAGAGTACGAACGCTAGGAACGGCTGAGACGCCATGGACTTCCGGAATACCTGGATTGGAACGGCTGCGGAGGAGAGAGGATGGATGGGACGGACGGACGGACGGACGGCAATGGTCTGACCGACCTTGCGGGGAGAATCTCTACGGCTGGTGGCTCTTGGGCACCGTGCACAGTCGCTCCGCCCAGCCTGGACCATTTATATATTCTCCCCGGAAGAGTGTATGTGGACTTGGGGAATTTGGATTTGGTTTCCACTCCCGTCAATGCCACATGGATTCTCGTTTCGGGGCATCCTTCAATGGCACATCGCCACGTGTCGAAGCCCCTCCCCAGCGAAGCAACCGGGAATTCAGACGACATCACGACCGTCGATCGTGTAGGCCTACGCATGCGATTCCCATGATCGAATGGCAAAATGATACATGTCCAAACTAGAACTTCGATCGGTCCTGTGGTGCTGCATGTATCGTAATCCGCACACTCGATCAGCTAGCCATCTATATTGAAGGTTATTCACTCGAGGTGTACTATTCGATTGACCGGGGTGGGACCCAGTATAGTCATCTTCGTAATCTTCTTCTTAGCCTTAAGAATCACGCCGACCGGTTCAGCATCACCCGGGAAAATAAAGGAAATGGACACTGTAATAAAGAATCCTGAATTATACGCATTACGACACGTCGACTCTAATTTTGTTTATTTTATGTCAACCTGTTTGCACCGAGAAATAGACTACTGAGCTTCGAGAATAGATAGAGACAGTCAAACCCGACCAACGAGGAATAGTTGGAGCAATGGGCCGTAAAATTGTGGGCCAGAGAGATGTCGAAGGGCACAGTGTTAGAAACCGCTCAACAGGATGCGATAGGGACGAAGGTGGTTTCGAAGCATTGGCATCGCCAAGAATTCAAGATAGAATAGAGCGATTAACACCATAGTGTCGATGTTTCCAAATATGTTTAAAATTCAAACCGGTAACCACCTAGCAATGGTAATTATAAAATCTCCCTGTAGATAATCAAAAGGGTTAGATGTAAATGACGTTTTTCCTAGTTTGACAATCGATAACATATCATTTTATCTTATTATCGCGTATTTAGTATTCAATCGCAAATTTACTTTATCCTGTTTAGTTTCTCTCATGTTTCTTTTGCATTTTTATTTACTTGTAGTACAGAAACAAGTCACTTTATTTCCGAAATGATACAAAACTAGTATCAAACAAAAAAACTGAAGTTTTGTTTATTTGGTGAAAGATGACGAACACAAACTACTCTAAATTATATCTATTGTATCGTATTTACCCTAAACTTTTTGATGTGACATAAAAAAAATTCATAAACTTGTACATATGCAACATAAAGTTTTGGTAGATGATTTTTCAACAATTATAATGTTGTTTTAATTTTACATAAATTACATGAGTATTATGTCAATGCTGGTTGCTTTTATAGTGTTTATGTAAATAGATTTTTAATGATTCTTATTGATAGAGAGTAAATGTGATATCCATGTATAAGTTTGAGATTTTTGGTATCATAGCAAAAATTCTAGGGTAAATATGTTACAATGGAGATCATTTATGATTTTTGGTGGACTTTCTCTCAAATGAAAATAAACTGATGCAAGATGAAATTCTGAATTGGACAAAAAGAAATAAAAAAGAAAAAGAAAACGAGTGGGCTTGATATGAAAAACAGGGTGGGCTATTTCCAAGCCCGGCCCAATGGCACGTTTGGGGCTTGGCGGGCCTGGGCTTGTTGGGCAATCCATATATCAGATCTATGTCCCAAATAAATAAAGAAGCTTCTAATTTTTTTGCGATTTATCGACGTGGGTGAAAATGATACTATATTTATATTTAAAATAGATCTACTGAAAATTTGCTTATTATTTATATGATAGCAAATTTTATAGATTTAATAAATAAGAGAGAACTTAGTTTTTCTCAAAAAAAAAATTATGGACACTCATTTCAGAGAATTTTCCTAATTTACAAGAGCATTTTTCTTAGTCAAATTAATTTATAATTTATAATACTCGAGAGAGAAAACAATCTAGTCATTTTTTTATTCCATAATAAATACAATAATAATAATAAATTAAAAATAATATGCTTTTTTTTTTTTTGGTCTGATAAAAAAGAATGCTTAGTCATGTACAGTCCAGCCCAATCTCAAACCTTAAACCCAAAAAAGGAAAAAAAAAAAAAAAAAAAAGAGAGGAGAGAGAAAGAGCCCAGCACGTGACGCGAGGTAGTCTTCTTCACCCCTCCTTCAGCTCCAGTTCTAGGGTTTCGTCTCGCGTCAGTTTCTCCCATCTCTTCCTTGCCCATCCCCTCCTCTTCCTCGTCCTTCCTCCTCCTCCTCCTCCTCCACCTCCTCCTTCCGGCAACGGGATCGCCGGAGGGCGCCGCGTCCGGCGGTCCAGATCGCGGCCTAACGAGGGATTTCGGCAACCCTTTGGTCGCGGGACGTGCCGCGAGGTTCAGCCACCCCATCGATGTCGTCCGTTCATGGGAGTCCGTAGCAATTAGGACCTTAGCAGCTGGCTATGTATCCCAAGCGGTCCAGTCAAGGGGATGTTCCTGTCCCGAGGCCCGTGCGCACTAGCGATAGGCTTCGGAGGAGGCCGAAGATTTACGGCCGCACCTACTTCTACTACAATCCGTCTATAATCCGGACCAAGAAGAGCAAGGCCAAGACGAGGACGGCGGCGTCTCAGATTGCGAGGTTGCTGCGCCCGGGGACTCGCTCCGACCGGACCCCTAATTCCACGGTAGGTGCTCTCTCTCTCTCTCTCTGGCAGCCGCGCCACTTGGAATGTCGGCTGGTTCATCGCTATTAGGTGTGGAGGAACTTGATTTGTCTGCAGATTGAGGTTGATACACATGACGCATTGCACGCGCATTTTTGTATCTTCTCGTATGTACTTTTGCAATGCATGTTTTGTACCTTCTCTTTATTTTGATGGGTTGTGTGGGTTGCCGAATGGCAGTCCCCTTTTCCCTCTTTCCTTTGGAGTAAGACTGAATTAAGTCAAAATTAGAAATAATAGTATCTCGTATGTTCAATAGTCAATGGCGACCAACCTCCGGCGATCTTCCAGGAAGAGGGTCTCGGTACGTTTCGATGGCTATACAGACAGTTCTGGCATGGAGGACGAAGACCTGATGGTGCGTTGACTATTTCTTTTGAATTGACATGGTATCATACAAATTTGGAATCATCTTGTAGTAGCGTAGCTGGTTGTCAAAGTTTTTGTGTCGGTAGCAGTCCTAGTTTAATTGGTGTTTGGTCCTGAAGTTTAGTAACATTTTTCTCAGATAAAGAGTTATAGATCTTCAAGGAGACGAATAGATAATAATGCAAGTCACGACGAGCTGTCAACTCCACAGCGTAGAAAAATTGTCGAGAAGAGATCGGCGCCTCGCCGTGAAGGCTTGCGACCACGTCATTCAAATGCCATTGGAGGACAAAACAATTTGCATTCAGATGACGAGGAACAGGGTACATCTGATGACAAGGCTGACCAAGATGGAGCTGAAAATGGCAATGGAGAAGATGCTGAGAATGAGGATGAGGGGGACGGGGAGGATGAGGGTGATCGTGGGGGTGAAGGTGATGGTGAAGATGAAGGAGAAGAGGATGCCGATGATGATGATGAGGTAGAAGATGAACAGGAGGGCCGGAGAAGGTACGATCTTCGTAATCGTGCAGAAGTGCGAAGACTTTCTATGGATACTGGGAAGCAAAGACCAAGATCTCCAAGAAGAATATTGCATCAGGGAATGGGGAATAAGGTCAGTAGAGATGTTAGAAAGGGTACCTCTCGGGTTCATAAACGGCACCGTATAGGAAGGGCTGAAGATTCCGACGATTCACTTCTTGTAGATGAGCTAGATCAAGGACCTGCAATTCCCTGGGGACGAGGTGGAAACCGCTCAGGAGCTCCTTGGCTGTTTGGGGGACTAGATATGCATGGCACAACAGCCTGGGGATTGAATGTTGCTGCATCTGGTTGGGGTCATCAGGGTGATGCCCTTGCTGCCTTGACTAGTGGGATCCAAACTGCTGGCCCTAGTTCTAAGGGTGGGGCAGATATCCAGCCTTTACAGGTGGATGATAGTGTGAGTTTTGATGATATCGGTGGCCTCTCTGAGTATATTGATGCTCTGAAGGAAATGGTCTTCTTTCCCCTGCTATACCCTGATTTCTTTGCAAGTTATCACATAACTCCACCCAGAGGAGTGTTGTTGTGTGGTCCACCTGGAACTGGGAAAACGCTGATTGCAAGGGCATTAGCTTGTGCTGCTTCAAGGGCTGGTCAGAAAGTCAGCTTTTATATGCGGAAGGGTGCTGATGTGCTTAGCAAGTGGGTTGGTGAGGCTGAGAGACAGTTAAAGCTGCTTTTCGAGGAAGCGCAAAGGAATCAACCTTCCATTATATTCTTTGACGAAATAGATGGTCTTGCTCCAGTACGGTCTAGCAAGCAAGAACAAATTCACAATTCCATCGTGTCAACTTTGCTTGCCTTGATGGATGGTCTTGATTCTCGTGGGCAAGTTGTTCTGATTGGAGCTACCAACAGGATTGATGCCATTGACGGGGCTCTTCGTAGGCCTGGACGATTTGATCGTGAATTTAACTTTCCTCTGCCGGGTTGTGAAGCACGTGCAGAAATTTTAGACATACACACTCGCAAGTGGAAGAAGCCTCCATCAGAGGAGCTGAGGCAGGAACTTGCGGCTAGTTGTGTTGGATACTGTGGTGCGGACTTGAAGGCGTTGTGCACTGAAGCCGCCATACGTGCCTTCCGTGAAAGATATCCTCAAGTTTACACCAGTGACGATAAATTTTTGATAGATGTTGATTCTGTCAAGGTTGAAAAATATCACTTTGTTGAAGCAATGTCAACAATTACACCCGCTGCTCACAGAGGCTCCATAGTGCAGTCTAGACCATTGTCCTCAGCAGTTGCACCATGCCTAAAGAGACACCTGCAGAAAGCCATGGCCTGTGTCTCTGATATTTTTCCTCCTCTTGCAGTTTCGTCTGATTTAACCAAGCTTTCTATGCTATCATATGGTTCTGCAATCCCTTTAGTATATAGACCTCGTCTACTGCTGTGTGGTAATGAAGGCGTTGGCCTGGTAATTTGCTTGGAACCACTTGATTTAAATAGTTTGTTTCTGCGAGTATTAGACTAAGTAAACTTACTGCCTTAGTCTGACAGGATCACCTTGGGCCTGCTATATTGCATGAACTGGAGAAGTTCCCTGTACATTCGCTTGGACTTCCGTCTCTTCTTTCTGATCCTAGCGCAAAGACACCTGAAGAAGCATTGGTTCATATATTTGGTGAAGCCAGGAGAACGACCCCATCAATACTCTATTTACCTCAGTTCCATCTTTGGTGGGAAACAGTGAGTGCATATGCATGTGCAGCTTATCCCTCTTGATGCTACAACCAACCCTTCTTGAGATTCAATGTGAACTAATGGTTTGTGTATGCCAGATACAGCATTTTTGGTTTATGTTCTTCTGCCACTGATCTTGATCGGTTAATTTTGCAGGCACATGATCAGTTGAGGGCTGTCCTACTGACTCTCTTGGAGGAATTGCCATCAGACTTGCCTGTATTATTGCTTGGAATATCACTAGAAGCACCTGACCAGCTTGATAAGGATGTCACTTCAATTTTCCCTCCACGTACTGTGTATGTGTTGCTTATAAGCTGGCAATAGTTATGATACATTGAGTTTGTTGTATGAGATCACCTGTGCATATAGGCAAGTCATTTGTTATGTGCATGGCTGTAAGATAGAGTTATATGTTTGATTTCGTTTTTATCAGCTATCAAGTGGAGAGACCATCCGTTGAAGATAGAGATTCCTTTTTTGACAATTTAATCGAAGCCGCCTTGTCAGTTTCTTCTGATGTTGTCACAAAAGAATACCCAAGATCTGTGTCTCTTCCTGAACTTCCAAAGGCACCTAAAGTTGCAACTGGCCCAAAGGCCTCTGAACTGAAAGCTAAGTTTGAGGCTGAGCAGCATGCACTTCGACGTCTGCGCATGTGCCTTAGAGATATTTGCAACAGGTATATTGATCTGAGGCTTAATTCCCTGATCATTTTTTCCCCTTTTGGGTAAGTTCTTCCTGGGGAAAGTTGGGCTGATTGATGGATTATTTGGAGTTTGACATGGGTCTACTCATTTTGTGGATCAACACGCATTCATGATTACGGTGGCCGTGGGCTATTAAATTAAAATCCTGGATAGTGGGCATTTTTTACTAAGATGTAAATGATGTTCTGGAAGTGAGTGAGCTTGCAGTTTTAAGCAACATACAAGTCACAGAAGAGATTCTTTATTTGCCCTGACATTGCTGTGTGATGGATTGCAGGATTCTGTATGACAAAAGATTTAGTGTCTTCCATTATCCAGTGACAGATGAAGATGCTCCAAACTACCGCTCAATCATTCAGAACCCGATGGATGTGTCCACTCTACTGCAGCGTGTTGACTCTGGACAGTACATTACATGTTTAGCATTTCTGCAGGATGTGGACCTAATCGTTACTAATGCAAAAGTATGTCTCTTGATATGTTTCTCTCAATATACTTGCGTGCTCACATCAATTCTTTATTGAAGTATCTCCCTGGTTAATCTGAGGATAGGAAACTGCACAGGATGAAGAGCTTTGATTTGTTGCTATATTTCATAGCTGTCTAAAGAAGAGACCTGTTGTGGCGTGCATATATGATACAAACATGTACTAATATAAAATCATAACTTGACCTTAATCTTTGTATTTGCCACCTTATTCCACCAGTTAGCACTGCTTGTTTGCTACCAAATCATAGATTTTTGAGAGAAGACCAAAGTGACTGAGCACACGCATGATTTATGATGAGATTAGATGCTCTGAAGAAATTGAAAGAATTTTGCTTTCCTTGTTTCAAATGCACCTTATGTCATTTGATTGTCATATGAATCTGTGAATTTATCCCTGTCGGTTCTGCCTCCTTGTGATCCTGCAAACTTACATTGATCTAATTGGCAATTTCTACATGATCATTGATGGTGTCTTTAATATAATTGACTGGTGTTAGTGCACGCTCCTCTAATACATACTGTAATATATGATGATCGTGCATGTGTTACACTTCTTCTGATCTCTCTTAAGAATGCGGTGCCTATCTTGGAGTTTGCCTTTCTTAAAGATTCTACACTATGATGTCTTTAGGTGCACCAATCGCCAACTAATTAATGGGTTCAAGGAAGGCTGCAAATTTTTCATCTTACATTAGGGATCTGTAATTTTTTTTACTTGATGTTATGAAAAGAATGGTACTATTTAGTTTATCGGCATTTTTTAACAGTCAGCTGACGTTGTGGAACGGCCGTCCTCATTTTTAGCATATTGACAGTAGAATGTACTTCCTTTGGCTTGGATATTATTTGTCTTGGTGGTAGAAATGCCATTAAAAAATATGAGGCTTATGCCTCCGGGCTTTAAGACATGTCAAAATTTCCTTGTCATAAGCTTTTTCCTCTTAATATCTTACTTGCAGGCTTATAATGGAGATGACTACAATGGTGCTAGAATTGTTAGCAGAGCTCACGAGCTTCGTGATGCAGTATGTAATTTCTCCTCTGCCTTTTTTGGGACATTGAGGTTGCTTACATGGAAATAACTTAAACCTCTTTTCCCCTTCAGGTGCATGGAATGTTGTCACAGATGGACCCTGCCCTGGTTACATACTGTGACAAGATTGCAGCTCAAGGGGGCCCAATCAACTTGCCAGATGATTTAGCTGGGTCAACCTTTCCTTCGACCCCTGTTGTGCATCTTGGAACAGTTACTAGAGCAAGTGCTCGACTTCGGAATGTCCAGCCAGATTTAAATTTAGACCAAAGCTATGTGGCGCTGAAACGACCAAAGAAGAACCTTGATGGCCAACATGCAGGTACAATCATTTTCTTGCACATCTATTCTGAAATGTTCCAATGAAACTTTTACTTGAAATAATTATGTAGCCAGTGGTTCTTTCAAGATTTACCTAACAATCTTTATACTATTTGATTTGCCGCATGAGTAATTTCTCTGTAAATTTATTTTCAAAGGCATAAAGATCAAAGATTAACGGAAAATTCCTCTTAGTACTTTCGCGCATTTTCTAATCAAATTAAAGTCCTTCAACTTTCACAGATTTTCTAGTCCAGTCCCTCCAACAATACCAAATTTAGCTAACATGGTTGTTGGACAGCACCAAAGTATGATGTGAATAAAATATGCAGATGCCCGTGTTAATGTATGTGGAATAATTTGGCCAATCTTGACAAAGTCAGAGTGTGATGTGTATAAAATTTAGCCAATGTGAACTCCCACGTGGACATCCATATTAGAAAATGTCTATCAACATGACACTATGAAATGTTAGTTAGATTTGGCTGGATTTGGTGTTGGATGGACTTAATAGAAATTTTTGAAAGTCAAAGGACTTTATTAGATTGATTAAAGGTACATGGCATTGTTATAGAAAAGGCACGAAAGCACACGGACAGAACATAAATTTTTCCTAGTTTAAAATAGGGCAGTACTGGATATATTACTATAAGGGCTCCTGTAGGACATTGAACAGAGTACTTGTTTTTCGTGAATGCAAATAAAATAACTGGACATGGATGCAGGAGCACCTCAAAAGTGCAATTTTCTAAAGTTAAGTTTGCTGTACGTATTTTGGATGTGCACTTTTAGCAACTCCTTAGATGTTCTATTGTGTTTGCATCAATATGATCATGATATCTAGTCTGTCTAATTAGTCCTGCTCACTTGTGCACTCCCTAATGGCATCTGATCTTTGGAAGTATCTCCTCTCTACTTACTATGCCCTCTACATGAGGTGAAACAGATGCGAGATCGTACATATTCCTTTCTTTAGGCCTCTTTATATTTAAGCTAAGCCTAATATTTGTCTAAGAAGTTGGAAACCAACGTGTATGATACGTTTTTGTATCCCCAGAGGAAGATAAGTCAAGGATCCAAGATTCAGGTCTGTCAAAGTCATCCCATGATCCGGAGGCAAATGACATGGCTCCTGAGAGGCCTGAACCCTCTCCTGCTGATGTCTGCACTGTGGAGCCTCCCGAAGCATCTACCGAATACGGCGATGACAGTGGGAGATCAAATGACGCATTGATGTTGGATTCTGATGATTCAGATCAAGTGGCATCAGTTAAGCAGCTCTTCATCGAGCGTACAGTTAATTATGTCATTCCTCAGCTTGAAAGGCTCTACACTAGGATTATAAAGGGAGTACTCGAGACCAGAAAAGGAGTCGGGGGCAATCTCAGGCACTCAATTTTGAGTTTTTTGTTGAAATTTGCGGAGGATGAGGCAAATTTCTCCTCTTAAAACCCTTTTCTTGTCCCCTTTCCCCTCTTTTTTCAAAATAGCCCAAAAAAGAGAAAAAGGAAAAAAAAAAAAGAATAGGAAGAATTGCTTGTACAGTCGGGATTTTCTTTTTAATGGAAAAACTAATTGAGTGGAAACAGCTTCTCCGTCAATGTTTCTCTACCTCAGTCGTCGTTATGCATCTTCATGATCATGCGACGTCTCTCCATAAATATTTCTTGGTTTTGTCAAAAGAATGTTAAGGCGTCAGTTAACCAAAGAGGAAAATGTTGAGGGACTTTGTATTGCACCTGCCCCCTACTTGCGACGGCAGAGTTGCTACTTAATTAGTGTTAAGAGAACGCCAGCTTTGGATGCATGACATCTCGATTTGATTTCCCTTTGTACTTTGGCTGTAAGAATTTCACATTGACGAAGGCCAGCTTTGGATGCATTACATCTCGATTTGATTTCCCTTTTTACTCTGGCTGTAGCAATTTTGCCCTGATGAAGGCAATGGTCGCCAGGGAACCGTTGATGTTGTTTCTCGCTAACAACTCCCTCTAGAAAAAGAAACCACAGCGTAGGGTCATCAACAAGTTGGTAAATCTAGTATTGACTGTCGTGCACAAATCAATGACTGATGAGCTAAATGATGCAGACGCGGTTCCTGAGGGGACAAGAATAATTTCGTCAGTCGAATCATGCTGCGATTACATCAATAGAGTCCGTAACAAGCAAGTAGTTTAAGTTAAGAAAGACTTCTCATGGCATAGAGCCATCTGACACATGAAGTACAAATTTTAATCTACAAACCCCTAACACATGCCTGCCATGTTAGTGGCGGATAGATGCTCGTATGGAATCCGCTCGAAACTACACGGACTTCAGTTACAGCTCTGCACCTGCAATTCAATAATTACGTACGCATCCTTGCCTCCTAACACCTTGTAAAAGCGGGTTCAAAGCAAAATACAAGACACGAGTCAATAGCTTACAAAAAACAAGTTCGTATTGGATATCAAACTTCAGCTGCTTGAGGAAGCTTGCTGCTTCGCCATGTCCAGTAGTTGGCTCTCATTGGATCTTCATGTCCCAAGATAGAACAAATTGATTTTGCCAGATCTGAGTCTGAACCTACTTCACCTGAATCTGAAGTCCTCAAAGAGGTTATTGCATCCCTTATTTCTTGGTTAGGTTTGAAGCCGAGGCAAAGCAGATCCAAAAGTGTACTCAAAGCAAATTTGAAGTTCCTTTTGGCTTTCAGAACACGAAGACATACTGAAGGCACTCGAGAGTCATTTAGCCAAGCATCATTTTCGTCATTGTAAAGGCCACGAAGGTATCTCCACGGGCTCTCGTTCTCTGGATTCATGTCGATAGCTTCAATAGCATAATCAACTTCAGAATCTCTCACAGCTTTTAGGCCTCCAAGGAGAGGAGATTTTGTGACGACAAAGTACCTCTGCAATTGGATGCATGGAATTGGTTTAATGGATGCATAATCTTTAGTAAGTGTTTAAGACCTAGAAATTTTTTCCTAAATGCATTCCATTTACATCTTCAACAGTTTCAGTATACCTGATTCCAAGCAGAATTGTTAAACACGTCTTCCTCAAGGAGCTGCAAACAATAGTCAAGTTCATTCTCCCAACCGCCTAGAGCCTGAAGAACCCACTGCACCAAAGAAATATTTTCACTCAAACAACTTGAAAAACTATTAACCAATTGAAGTCAATATTTTCAAAAGTGGACCAGACTAAACATAGGTCATGGGGCTGAGATGGGTTCAGCTACCTCAATCGATGAACTACTACTTGAGTAGTATGCCAATGATACTTACAGGTAGTGTCATATCAAGTACAGTTATTGAATAAACCAAAGGGCATTAAGCAAGCTGAGTGCTATATGCAAGAAGGGCTCAAGTCCTATTTCCGCTATTATGCAAGAGAATTTTCAATTGATGAGGAAGCGCAAGGCCTACCAGTAGAGCACTGACCAACTCTCCAGGGAGTAGGGATTTGACTCTAGTTCCCTGAGAATGGGGATTATAATTTACAAAATAGTTCTCATCAAACTATGCTGGATAGTTTACCAGTTCAAAACCCGGTCAAAACAAAATTAATCAAACTGCCGGGTATAAATAACTCAATTGAGGCCAACACAGTGCACACTCTTTTCTTTGACCACCATCCATAAAGACAGAGACTGACAAGTGGTAGTTAATGGTCGTCAAGAGCTATATACAGACACAGATCGTGAATGCCCATATATAAGGCAGAACGACAGTGAAGATACACACCTGCCTATGAGACCAGGCATGATAGTTTTTAGCATCTAGGCAGAAAATCTCCTCTGTGAACTCAAGTTCCCTATATGCAGCATCAGATCCCAACTTCTCAGCAACCCAACGCCGATGATGCCTGTAAAAATACAACAACAAAAAAAAAAATTAATGCAGTGGTATCTGACTGAAGGAAAAAATCACGACCATGGTTAAGAATTTAAATCCGACATAATAAATTTGGCATTCACAGTTGGATATGAAGAGCAAGAGTAACCCTTGCAATATACAACTTAGAAACTTGCGACACTACTTAAGTCATCATCTATGTAATTGTCTCCCTCAAGTTGCATATTTATGAGTAGTTATTGCACTTATTATGGAAAAGTAAACATGATGCCGTTATTCAAACGTCTGAGCGTATAGTGGAATGTTTTCAATGAACTGAAATTATAATGTGCAATATGGACTTCGACAAATATTAACAGGAAGGCCTAAAAGGAACTAATATTCCCCATGAGTGTCCATTAAGGTGGATGTCATAGATCAAAAGAAGGAGAGTTTTGTGCATATATAATCAAGCTCTTCTTTTTATCTGTTAAAAAGACAAAAGGAGGCACTGTGGAAGTGTGCACCTGCATACAAACGGAACTCACAGAATGGAGCTCAAAAGAGTTTTATGTCTACTGTTTTGAATTAGTAGTGATTCTTCCTATAATAAATCCATCAGTCTGGAGCTAGCATCGACCACTGTTATGAGAGCCAAAAAGGCTCCAACTTGTCAACAGAGCAATGGGGAAACTAGAGTGCCAAACTTCCTCTGCACATAAATGAGAAACAGCTGAAGATACCCCATTTTTTCAACAACTCCCCAATTCAAAAGCTACTATCAGACAAATCAAGCATGCTGCGTCCACGGATGCACAACATGCTTGAACTCCCATCCCAAGAACTAAACGTGAACTCGAAATTCTTCAGAAGCCAAGCAAGTCTAGCTAGATAAAAAGGAACCCACTCCAGATCAAAAGAATTAACACTGCCAATGCCATTCCGAACCGGAGCTTAACCTCTCAGCAGGCGGACTTAAGAGATCGGGGCAGGAAAAGAATCCATTTTTAAGTTAATTTCCACTTTCATTAGTAGCATCGATTAAGCAGTGGACGAAACGAGCTTCCCCCACTTACCAAAGCTGGTAGTTCTTGGCATTCCCCTCGGCCACGCGTTCAGTGAAGTCAAGCTCGTCGGTCAAGTCAGCATCGAGCGCCTCCAGCACTTGGCGCCTGAATTGCCACACCTACAACAAAAGGAAATCGCAATCATGGGTAAGCCCAAAAAGCAAAATTCGTCACCTCGATGTAGCGAAGCGAGGCACGGAACTCGAGGAGGAATACGAGACAAAGAGAGAGGAGTAGTACGGTGTAATTGGCGGGGTTGAAGGAGATGGCGAGGGTGGTGATGAGGAGGGAGCGAGGAGAGAGCTCGCGGGAGCTGTAGAGGGATCGGAAGTAGTCCATGGTCTCACGGAACTCGTCCCGGTAGGCGATCGCAACGACCGGGCTCGGGCCGTCGTCCTGCGGCAGCGGTGTCACGTCGGCGAACTCCGGCAGAGAGCCGGGCGGGACCCACGCCCTCCGATCCTCTCCCGACGACGACGACGGCGACGCCATATTCTCTCTCTCTCTCGTGCTACCTCTGCTGCTGCTGTCGTTCCGATGTGCTTAGCGAAAATGAACCGGTATTAGGAAAAACAACAATAAATATTAAATATTAATACTAAATTGCAATAAAATAAAAATAGTATATATAACAAAAAAAAAGGAACAAAATTAAAAGCATTACGGCAGGGCATGTTAGATTTTATTGACGTCACTTTAGCTATAGGCAAAACAGCAAATATTGACATTCATTAAATTGATTTCCTATAAATGGTGTGAATTTCCTATAAGGGAAATTTCAAAAAGCGACCAAGTGGCTATTTTTTTCTCAAATAAGGATTCAAAGTGGCCACTGTCTCAAATAAGGACTTGAAGTGGCTAAACCAGTCTCAAATAAGGACCTCAAATCGCCAGGTAACCAAATGTTTGCCGGCCGACGAGCGTGTGACATTTTTTTAACCTGAATAAGGGCAATTCTGTCAAAAAAAAACATTTATAAAAATTAACAAAATCCCCCTAAAACAATTTTGACAATCCAACGAAGAAGACAAAATCTTGTGCCTATGGGAAAAAATCAAAATCTCCCTAAAACAATATCTCCCTAAAACAATTTTGACAGTCCAACTCTTCACCCTCTTCTTCTGCCATCTTTTAGACTCTTTGTCCCCTCTTACTCGAAGAGTCCAAATTCTTTGTCAATAAAGCAAGATCCCTGACTTCTCGAGTTCTAAAGGTACATGCCAACACTCCTTTGCTACCCCTCTCTCCCATGGAAGTAGATTCGCATTATGCCTAAGATGTGGGTCATTGAGATCGAGATATTTTATGTCTCTCAGTTGGGTCCGTGTAGCTTTGGACGTCTATTCTCTTGAGCAGCTCTGCGGCGTCATGATATTCAATCATGACCTACCGGATGCGTTGATTGCTCGGTAACTTCTCAAGTTCTTTGATTTAGAAATTCTCCTTGCACTATATTATTTAGAGGATTTCCTGAATTATCCTAGCTTGACTGCAAAGACTTGTGCTACGGGATCGCGGAGGTCCTTCATGCTGTGGCATCGCATGTAGTGCTCTTGTGACAAATGATGTTGGTGGTACGAACTCTGCCACTTTCCAGCGCATCCATCTTGAGACCTCTGTAGCTTCACTGCTTGGATGGGGGATTGTGGTTCCTTTTGTATAATGGATCAATATTTTTCTATTTGTTTGTGGAATATTCTATATTACTTTCTTGTCTTTGTTTCCTTTTTTTCATGAACTTGTTTCGAGGGGACTGAAAATCGTTTGGTACTCTATGTCCCTCGGTTGGATATGTGGAAGTGGATTCGAATTGTGCTCAACATTGAGATGTTCGAGGAATACTTTGTATTACTTTCTTGCCTTTGTCTCTTTTTTTATGAAAGGGGGACTGAAAATCATTTGGTTTTAGTGAACTCGAAGATTAAGAAAATGCAAAAACTTCACATTCCCTCCTTTCTACAAGCCTGCTAGATATATCTTGAAAAACTTACGCAAGTAATATAGTTCATCTACCCTTTACTTGTAGGTAATGTGGGCACTTGTACTATCCTTTCCCCATCAAAAATAGGAATCAATTTATCCCTCTTTTTTTATTTCAAATCTATGCTGTCAATTGATGGTTCTGTAGATGAAAGGGTGATGAAATCTGTTCACATTGTTGTGTTATATGGCATGTATCTACCATGGTTTCTGGTGGTGGAGGCATCTTATGGACTAAATTATGCTTTCGGGTTCATGGTTTTTATGTTGGGTACTTATGAATTTGTCCATCTTGTTGCTTTCTTATCGAAGAGGACTTTGTGAAATTAGCTAAGTTCTTTGATGCCGTCATCAGTTGGGCAATGAAAATCAAGGCCGTAATCAAAGATGAATGGTTATACCAAATTCATTTTTTTCTCTACCAATTTTACTTGGTTCATATCACCTCATGCAATCAAACATGCTTAATGCTTTTTCTATACTGCTTCCTCTTTTTGGTTCACGTTTTCTTTATTCAATGTCAAAATTTTGTCTAACGGGAACATAGCTAAAGGACTTCCTAGCCACAGTGCAGTTTGCCCCTCACTTTCAATCAAAGATTGCTATAATCGGGTTGTAAACTTCGCCACGATGTCGAGGAGCATGCAAAGCAATTTCCTACAATCGGGTTCGAGAAAACAACAATGAAGTGTAACAACGAGGGACAATCATGAGTTAGTATGGTACAAAATCAATTTTGAGGAAGAAGTGCTGCTGCAGATGTAAATTTTAATGTCAAGAAAGTCCGTCGTGATCTCTCGATTTGGAACTAAAAATGATATTGTAAAGATGGAAATTTGAAATTCTCTCTTTATTGCCCTATGAGAACATATTGACTGAGAGACTCAAGTAATACACCCGCATTTCCATGGGTTTCAATGGACAAAGAATTTTATTTCGCCATGATAATGAGTCGTATATAATAAGTTGATAAAGCATTAATATCAAAAGATTCTTTGAAACAGCCTAGTCTATCGACCTAATACAATTAAATCTTTATCATGCAAAGGCAGTATTTCATCTATGGCAATTTGAGCTTTGATTTTGTACATGACGCAAGGAATGTTTGAAAAAAAATGTCTAAATTATGCTATCCAAAGCATTTGGACATGATGTCTAAATGGCCATTGATAGATCAAGTTCAATGGGCAGAGAAACTCACGTCTTGGACCGTTGAGCTTCGATTAATACTCTGAAAACATAATGGTATTTCCGTTTGAGTTTGGAACCCGTTTAACCAAAGTTCAAGCAACATGGAAGTGGTACTTGCAGCTCGCTAAATGGAGTCAAATGATATCAAAAGTTGATAATTCTATCAAATTGATGGATATGCAGCAAGGGTAAAAGCATTGTAGATATTAGGAACATAAAACTTAGATACATTAACCATGAGCCTAACCTCTTAAGGATAATTATACGTGAGATTAAAAAGGGAAAGTACCATTTCAAGAGAGTACAAATCATCAATTTTTTTCATGGTCAAAACACAAATCATCAATTGAAAGAGTCTTAAAATCTACAGAGGGCCATCGAATAAGAGGACATGGCTATAATATTAGGGTAACCCTCCAACTTCAAACATCATGACAACAACAAAAAAACCCATCCATATCAACTAACGATAAAGAAAAAAAAATTATGTTGTTGGTCTTGCATTCATTCAAAAAAAAAAAAAACCATCTCTTCGTGTGTGTTTGAATAACGAAGAGATTGTTTTACTCAAGATTTGTCTTCTTCGTTGGAAAGAAATGAAGGTAGGAAAAATTTGAAACCAAGAAAGAAGAAAGTTGGACTGTCAAGATTGTTTTAGGGAGATTGTATGGGGATTTTGATTTTTTTCCTTAGGCTCAAGATTTTGTCTTCTTCATAGGTGGATTTTGTTAATTTTTATCAATGTTTTTTTGACAAAATTGCCCTTATTTTTTTTGAAGGTTGCCAAAAATGCCACACGCTCATCGGGCTGGCGAATATTTGGCTGCTCTCAGGCGATTTGGGATCCTTATTTGAGACCGGTTTAGCCACTTTGGATCCTTATTTGAGACAAATGACCATTTTGGGTCCTTATTTGAAAAAATAGGCTCACTTCGAATTCTTTTTTGAAATTTTCCCCTCCTATAGTTAGTTATTTATTCAAGCTATTATACTTTTTTCTTTTGGGAAAGCTACATAAGTTAAATGAGGCATAGCCAGCAAAAAAGCTATACATTATTTACTAATTGAAATTAATAGACGAACTATTGCTATTATATTTATTCGTATCTAATTTATCAAGCCAAAACTTTTTTTTTTTTTTTTTTACCTCACTCTTCATTAACATCGACAGTGTTTTGCTTCTCTCATGATCACATTATCGCTTCAATTTATTCTACTATATACTTAATTGAAAAATTTAAGACTTGATTTTGCAATTCAAATGTAATTATTTCAATTATTCAATATAAACTTTGTATTCTACCAAAAAGAAAATAAGCTTTGTATCTAATATGATTGCATTAACAGACTTGCTCGGTAGACAATCGTTGATTCATTTACACTTTGAATTGAACATTCCAGCAGCATTTGAGGTAAAATTGATCCAATATAATCCCTATTTTCTGACATGCAAAAAAAGCTAAACTATTAGAAGATTTGTTATGCATAAAAAAAGAGAGTAAAAATATTTATTATTAACTCAATTAAAAGAAATTTATTATCTTTCACGCATTAAATATTTTTTGGGGATTAATATATAAATGGGTACGTTGAAAATTAGAAAGAAGGTTTTTATTTTATTTTATTTTATTTTGGGCTCAAGAAAAAAATGAGAAAGAAGTTGAGTAGCGAGGAGTATGTTAGGAAGTAAGATGGAATGAAGAAGAAGAAGAAGAAGAAGAAGAGAGGAGGAGAGAGATGACGGTGGAAGCGGGAATCGGGTACGCGCTGATAGCGCTGGGGCCGTCTCTCTCCTTGTTCGTCTCCGTCGTCTCCAAGAAGCCCTTCTTGATCCTTACCCTCCTCTCCAGGTTCGTCTCCCTCTCTCCTCCTCTTTCTTCTTCGTGATCGGATTCGGAAGCGCAGAGACCTCCGCTTGCGATTCCTTCTCCGATGGCCGCGATCGATTCCCGATTGCGACTCCGGTCGAAGTTCGCGCGGTGAAATCGGTTTCCATCATTGATTCCTAGAACGAGCCGATTATGTTGTTGGCTCGAGCGGTGTGGTGCATCTGCACGTTTGAGCTCGGTTGGAAAGTCGGCGGTTCGAGCTTGATTATCGACTACTGACGAGGCTTTTGTAGATTATGTTCTCCGATTATGTTCTCCCACTACTGGGGGGTCTTCTTCGCTAGTAGTATGGAGGAACTTCTTTCGTCGGGAATTGGTAGTAATAATATTGTCGATGCGCAAGGTCATTATGGTGTTGTGTAAATAAAGAACGGACCTCAAAAGGGGCTGTTATGTGATTTGTTCTGCGGGTTAGGATGCCCTTTTTAAAGATGGCCTTCATTCCTAGAGGTGTTGGTGCAAGGCTGTGAATTTTTGGTACAAACTTTTGGGGATCCCTACTTTAATTGCACACAGTGGGATATCTGAATATTCGAGGAAAATACATCTGCTGTTTGAGGGGCACCAATTTGTTGCAGAAATGAATTCTTTTGGCTAATCTTGTCTTTCTTTTGGGTGTGCCCATTGTTGTTTCCTTAATGTTTACCGAGGCAACCTTCTTTCCTAAATGCGTTGATTGTGCCCTGTCTTGATTAGTTAACATCTTATTCTACCAGAAAAGGGATGGCAGAGAGTGAGATAATCCAACGAGAAATTGCTTTAGTTTGAAAAAAATAATTTTCTATATTTTGAGATGACATGCCTCTTCTGTGCATTTGTAGTATTATGAAACATTGAAAGTCAGGTCTTTTCAAACTTCTGCAGTACACTTCTGTGGCTTATAAGTCTGATTGTGCTATCGGGAATATGGAGGGCGTTTCTTCCTCTGAATTCAACAACATGGTGGCCCTATGCAATCCTCATAATCACATCTGTCGGATTTCAAGAAGGGCTTCGAATCTTCTTATGGAGAGTTTACAAGTAAGGTCCTAGTCTTCCTGTATGTCCCTTTTCAGGCATGTTAAAGCAGCTTGACCTTACAATAATTTGACTGGTAGAGTTATGAATTTCAGTGTATTTTTATAAAGTTCATGGGGCACTTGAATATTTTTCATTACGAAACTTCTGTTGCCAAAAACTCATATCCTACCTAAATCATTGAAGCTCCTCTGTCTACTTTCTATATGGAGTTGCTAGGTTAGATTAAGATGTAAGTATTCTGTTACATTATGGAAAAGAAAGCATCAGTACCTTTGCCTATGCACACTTGGGAGCATCAGTACCTTTGCCTATGCACACTTGGGATGTTTGTTGGTTGACTTTCCTTTAATTTACCTGATTTATTGGTCCTGCAAATGTTTTGTGGCACGTCGTGATCTCTGAGGAATTCAAAAGCGTAAAACCGTTGCTGAAGAGGGCTTCAAAACTTGGTTATCTATGTATTTTCCAACTGTAGAAAGAATTTGATTGACAGAGTATTCAAAAGTATTAATTTTAATCTTCCTACCAATCTGTCTCTTTAACACGCTCAAGTCTGTCTCGTCTCCTTCAAAGCCAGAACAAGAATATTTACTGTGGAGAAAACATTGGGTCTTTGATGACCAAGTCTTCTATTTGGTGGAGCAAAATAAGTAGTTTCGAGAATTAAAATCTTTTTCACTTATGATGAAAAGTTGAGGGGATTTGCCTTTTCTCTTTCTATCAGGAAAGTGCATCTTCTCACGTGATTTTTTTTTTTTTTTTTTCCCTTGAAGTTTCTCTATCGTCAAATGTCTTTCTGACGAGCTCCCTACAGGGGGGGTAAAGACTATTTTCTTATTTTCACAATTTTCTCAAGATGGGAACTGTATGACTAGTCTGTCTTCTTCAAGACTGAAAATATTGCGAATGTAGTCCTTTTCAGCCATCTCATTTGTCTGTACAAAACATCAATATTGGGTGCTCTTTTATGTCTACTGATCTTCAATTATTATCATATCTTTGTTTTAAATCTCTTTGTATACTACAATTATACTCCTTGCACTGTCTTTAACTGACAGAATTTAAAGCCCTCGTATTCTTGGATAGCCTCCATAATTCTAGTTTTGCATTCACTTTTGTACAATATTCATCTACTAGCACATTGTCATCGTTGCAAAGCGTCGAAAAAGAATCATTTGGGATTTTATAGCTCTATAGTTATTTGGAATCTTTTGTTACCTCTCCATGTACTATTAGGAAGGCACTGCTTTTATACCTCTCTTTATTGTTTATATCAGCACAAACCCTTTCTTCTCCAAAATCCTTGAAAGAACTTCTTGGGAGTCTTATGATATGCTGTTTCCAGATATATGGATATCATGTACTAGTCCTTATGTTTGTCACTTTACTTTGCACTATACTAAAGGAAACTAGAGACATGCACTACACCAAAAAAAAAAAAAAAAAAAAAAAAAAACAAACTGGAGACAACTTTGCCTAATATTACCTTTCAAAGGCTTCTCTGCTAGGTAGATTTTCTCTATAGCCATTAATGGGATTATCTTCCATTCTGGGTTGGTCGGGAATCTTATCTATTTGCATGTTCTTAAGTTCACTGACATATGCTTCTGTCCAACGAATGTAATTGCTCTTATTGGAAAAAACTGCTTGAACTCGAGCCTGCTTTCATAGTCTTTCTAAACTTCTTCTAATGTACTTATGTAGGAAGCTGGAAGATATTCTGGATGCTTTTGCTGAAAGAGTCTCAAAGCCTCGCCTTTTTCTTACGGACAAGATGCAGATTGCACTGGGTGAGCTCTAAGGTTGCTCTTTTGGTTTTGTAGATCTCACCATACCAATAGCACCCTTTATTTTCTTAGAGCATGCTATTGTGTGCTCTTATAAGAGCAATGCAATGCAAAAGGCATTCAGAAAATTGCCAGGCCGGATGGGATTATTGATGAAGACTAGTAAGATGATTGTTATCTTTGAACCAATGACATGCACTGTTGCACAAGTTTCTTCTTCTTCTTTTCTTCCCTTTACTTTCTTCTACAAAAATATGTTTCTTAAGTTGTCTAATTTAAAAATATCACATCTGATCTTGATTAAAAAAAGGTGATAATTGCCAAAACCATCCTCAACTTTGCTCTCCATATCAAATACCCTCCTTACATTTTACATCTTCCATCCTAATAAAGCCCATTTGGCCTCATGCATACCCAAACCCCTCCCCCACTCCTTTCCCTTGCCCTCTCTCTCCTCACACACAGCAATACACCACAGCTAAAATCGAGAGCCACCCTTTACCAACACTAACGATGACATTAGTTGTCATCTTTTACCTAGAACATGGATAAATAGGATTACCTTTGTTAAAGGATAGTTGCAAATTACCTCAATCAACTATTTTGCGGTTTGCACCACCTTAATTTTTATTTTTTTTATTTTTTTCACATAATATATTTATTGGGTGGCCTGATGTGCTATTTCTATTCTACCATGAATCTAGAAATGAGTCCTTGTTCAGCAGCCTTGATAAGCTTTTACTGTGAACCTTGGTAGCTATTAGTTATCTCGTTGGAGAACTTTAGAAGTAAAAAAGGCCCAAATGGGTCAGATAAACAAGACTACAAATCTCTCGTTGGAGATACAACTGCAGATCAACTTTCTCCTTTGTCAATTATGTTCCAAAACCATTTTACAGATGCATGACTGCGCAATTGATTCAAATTGTCTTAAACTTTCTATGAGACCCAAATGGGTCTCGGTACGTTTCGATGGCTATACAGACAGTTCTGGCATGGAGGACGAAGACCTGATGGTGCGTTGACTATTTCTTTTGAATTGACATGGTATCATACAAATTTGGAATCATCTTGTAGTGGCGTAGCTGGTTGTCAAAGTTTTTGTGTCGGTAGCAGTCCTAGTTTAATTGGTGTTTGGTCCTGAAGTTTAGTAACATTTTTCTCAGATAAAGAGTTATAGATCTTCAAGGAGACGAATAGATAATAATGCAAGTCACGACGAGCTGTCAACTCCACAGCGTAGAAAAATTGTGGAGAAGAGATCGGCGCCTCGCCGTGAAGGCTTGCGACCACGTCATTCAAATGCCATCGGAGGACAAAACAATTTGCATTCAGATGACGAGGAACAGGGTACATCTGATTAGAAGGCTGACCAAGATGGAGCTGAAAATGGCAATGGAGAAGATGCTGAGAATGAGGATGAGGGGGACGGGGAGGATGAGGGTGATCGTGGGGGTGAAGGTGATGGTGAAGATGAAGGAGAAGAGGATGCCGATGATGATGACGTAGAAGATGAACAGGAGGGCCGGAGAAGGTACGATCTTCGTAATCGTGCAGAAGTGCGAAGACTTTCTATGGATACTGGGAAGCAAAGACCAAGATCTCCA
This sequence comes from Corymbia maculata, assembly GCA_014182735.1. Lineage (NCBI taxonomy): Eukaryota > Viridiplantae > Streptophyta > Magnoliopsida > Myrtales > Myrtaceae > Corymbia > Corymbia maculata. The sequence continues at coordinate 418,655 of CM024682.1, read as the reverse complement.
AGAAGAATATTGCATCAAGGAATGGGGAATAAGGTCAGTAGAGATGTTAGAAAGGGTACCTCTCGGGTTCATAAACGGCACCGTATAGGAAGGGCTGAAGATTCCGACGATTCACTTCTCGTAGATGAGCTAGATCAAGGACCTGCAATTCCCTGGGGACGAGGTGGAAACCGCTCAGGAGCTCCTTGGCTGTTTGGGGGACTAGATATGCATGGCACAACAGCCTGGGGATTGAACGTTGCTGCATCTGGTTGGGGTCATCAGGGTGATGCCCTTGCTGCCTTGACTAGTGGGATCCAAACTGCTGGCCCTAGTTCTAAGGGTGGGGCAGATATCCAGCCTTTACAGGTGGATGATAGTGTGAGTTTTGATGATATCGGTGGCCTCTCTGAGTATATTGATGCTCTGAAGGAAATGGTCTTCTTTCCCCTGCTATACCCTGATTTCTTTGCAAGTTATCACATAACTCCACCCAGAGGAGTGTTGTTGTGTGGTCCACCTGGAACAGGGAAAACGCTGATTGCAAGGGCATTAGCTTGTGCTGCTTCAAGGGCTGGTCAGAAAGTCAGCTTTTATATGCGGAAGGGTGCTGATGTGCTTAGCAAGTGGGTTGGTGAGGCTGAGAGACAGTTAAAGCTGCTTTTCGAGGAAGCGCAAAGGAATCAACCTTCCATTATATTCTTTGATGAAATAGATGGTCTTGCTCCAGTACGGTCTAGCAAGCAAGAACAAATTCACAATTCCATCGTGTCAACTTTGCTTGCCTTGATGGATGGTCTTGATTCTCGTGGGCAAGTTGTTCTGATTGGAGCTACCAACAGGATTGATGCCATTGACGGGGCTCTTCGTAGGCCTGGACGATTTGATCGTGAATTTAACTTTCCTCTGCCGGGTTGTGAAGCACGTGCAGAAATATTAGACATACACACTCGCAAGTGGAAGAAGCCTCCATCAGAGGAGCTGAGGCAGGAACTTGCGGCTAGTTGTGTTGGATACTGTGGTGCGGACTTGAAGGCTTTGTGCACTGAAGCTGCCATACGTGCCTTCCGTGAAAGATATCCTCAAGTTTACACCAGTGACGATAAATTTTTGATAGATGTTGATTCTGTCAAGGTTGAAAAATATCACTTTGTTGAAGCGATGTCAACAATTACACCCGCTTCTCACAGAGGCTCCATAGTGCAGTCTAGACCATTGTCCTCAGCAGTTGCACCATGCCTAAAGAGACACCTGCAGAAAGCCATGGCCTGTGTCTCTGATATTTTTCCTCCTCTTGCAGTTTCGTCTGATTTAACCAAGCTTTCTATGCTATCATATGGTTCTGCAATCCCTTTAGTATATAGACCTCGTCTACTGCTGTGTGGTAATGAAGGCGTTGGCCTGGTAATTTGCTTGGAACCACTTGATTTAAATAGTTTGTTTCTGCGAGTATTAGACTAAGTAAACTTACTGCCTTAGTCTGACAGGATCACCTTGGGCCTGCTATATTGCATGAACTGGAGAAGTTCCCTGTACATTCGCTTGGACTTCCGTCTCTTCTTTCTGATCCTAGCGCAAAGACACCTGAAGAAGCATTGGTTCATATATTTGGTGAAGCCAGGAGAACGACCCCATCAATACTCTATTTACCTCAGTTCCATCTTTGGTGGGAAACAGTGAGTGCATATGCATGTGCAGCTTATCCCTTTTGATGCTACAACCAACCCTTCTTGAGATTCAATGTGAACTAATTGTTTGTGTATGCCAGATACAGCATTTTTGGTTTATGTTCTTCTGCCACTGATCTTGATCGGTTAATTTTGCAGGCACATGATCAGTTGAGGGCTGTCCTACTGACTCTCTTGGAGGAATTGCCATCAGACTTGCCTGTATTATTGCTTGGAATATCACTAGAAGCACCTGACCAGCTTGATAAGGATGTCACTTCAATTTTCCCTCCACGTACTGTGTATGTGTTGCTTATAAGCTGGCAATAGTTATGATACATTGAGTTTGTTGTATGAGATCACCTGTGCATATAGGCAAGTCATTTGTTATGTGCATGGCTGTAAGATAGAGTTATATGTTTGATTTCGTTTTTATCAGCTATCAAGTGGAGAGACCATCCGTTGAAGATAGAGATTCCTTTTTTGACAATTTAATCGAAGCCGCCTTGTCAGTTTCTTCTGATGTTGTCACAAAAGAATACCCAAGATCTGTGTCTCTTCCTGAACTTCCAAAGGCACCTAAAGTTGCAACTGGCCCAAAGGCCTCTGAACTGAAAGCTAAGTTTGAGGCTGAGCAGCATGCACTTCGACGTCTGCGCATGTGCCTTAGAGATATTTGCAACAGGTATATTGATCTGAGGCTTAATTCCCTGATCATTTTTTTCCCCTTTTGGGTAAGTTCTTCCTGGGGAAAGTTGGGCTGATTGATGGATTATTTGGAGTTTGACATGGGTCTACTCATTTTGTGGATCAACACGCATTCATGATTACGGTGGCCGTGGGCTATTAAATTAAAATCCTGGATAGTGGGCATTTTTACTAAGATGTAAATGATGTTCTGGAAGTGAGTGAGCTTGCAGTTTTAAGCAACATACAAGTCACAGAAGAGATTCTTTATTTGCCCTGACATTGCTGTGTGATGGATTGCAGGATTCTGTATGACAAAAGATTTAGTGTCTTCCATTATCCAGTGACAGATGAAGATGCTCCAAACTACCGCTCAATCATTCAGAACCCAATGGATGTGTCCACTCTACTGCAGCGTGTTGACTCTGGACAGTACATTACATGTTTAGCATTTCTGCAGGATGTGGACCTAATCGTTACTAATGCAAAAGTATGTCTCTTGATATGTTTCTCTCAATATACTTGCGTGCTCACATCAATTCTTTATTGAAGTATCTCGCTGGTTAATCTGAGGATAGGAAACTGCACAGGATGAAGAGCTTTGATTTTGTTGCTATATTTCATAGCTGTCTAAAGAAGACACCTGTTGTGGCGTGCATATATGATACAAACATGTACTTATATAAAATCATAACTTGACCTTAATCTTTGTATTTGCCACCTTATTCCACCAGTTAGCACTGCTTGTTTGCTACCAAATCATAGATCTTTGAGAGAAGACCAAAGTGACTGAGCACACGCTTCATTTATGATGAGATTAGATGCTCTGAAGAAATTGAAAGAATTTTGCTTTCCTTGTTTCAAATGCACCTTATGTCATTTGATTGTCATATGAATCTGTGAATTTATCCCTGTCAGTTCTGCCTCCTTGTGATCCTGCAAACTTACATTGATCTATTGGCAATTTCTACATGATCATTGATGGTGTCTTTAATATAATTGACTGGTGTTAGTGCACTCTCCTCTAATACATACTGTAATAAATGATGATTGTGCATGTGTTACACTTCTTCTGATCTCTCTTAAGAATGCGGTGCCTATCTTGGAGTTTGCCTTTCTTAAAGATTCTACACTATGATGTCTTTAGGTGCACCAATCGCCAACTAATTAATGGGTTCAAGGAAGGCTGCAAATTTTTCATCTTACATTAGGGATCTGTAATTTTTTTTACTTGATGTTATGAAAAGAATGGTACTATTTAGTTTATCGGCATTTTTATAACAGTCAGCTGACGTTGTGGAACGGCCGTCCTCATTTTTAGCATATTGACAGTAGAATGTACTTCCTTTGGCTTGGATATTATTTGTCTTGGTGGTAGAAATGCCATTAAAAAATATGAGGCTTATGCCTCCGGGCTTTAAGACATGTCAAAATTTCCTTGTCATAAGCTTTTTCCTCTTAATATCTTACTTGCAGGCTTATAATGGAGATGACTACAATGGTGCTAGAATTGTTAGCAGAGCTCACGAGCTTCGTGATGCAGTATGTAATTTCTCCTCTGCCTTTTTTGGGACATTGAGGTTGCTTACATGGAAATAACTTAAACCTCTTTTCCCCCTTCAGGTGCATGGAATGTTGTCACAGATGGACCCTGCCCTGGTTACATACTGTGACAAGATTGCAGCTCAAGGGGGCCCAATCAACTTGCCAGATGATTTAGCTGGGTCAACCTTTCCTTCGACCCCTGTTGTGCATCTTGGAACAGTTACTAGAGCAAGTGCTCGACTTCGGAATGTCCAGCCAGATTTAAATTTAGACCAAAGCTATGTGGCGCTGAAACGACCAAAGAAGAACCTTGATGGCCAACATGCAGGTACAATCATTTTCTTGCACATCTATTCTGAAATGTTCCAATGAAACTTTTACTTGAAATAATTATGTAGCCAGTGGTTCTTTCAAGATTTACCTAACAATCTTTATACTATTTGATTTGCCGCATGAGTAATTTCTCTGTAAATTTATTTTCAAAGGCATAAAGATCAAAGATTAACGGGAAAATTCCTCTTAGTACTTTCGCGCATTTTCTAATCAAATTAAAGTCCTTCAACTTTCACAGATTTTCTAGTCCAGTCCCTCCAACAATACCAAATTTAGCTAACATGGTTGTTGGACAGCACCAAAGTATGATGTGAATAAAATATGCAGATGCCCATGTTAATGTATGTGGAATAATTTGGCCAATCTTGACAAAGTCAGAGTGTGATGTGTATAAAATTTAGCCAATGTGAACTCCCACGTGGACATCCATATTAGAAAATGTCTATCAACATGACACTATGAAATGTTAGTTAGATTTGGCTGGATTTGGTGTTGGATGGACTTAATAGAAATTTTTGAAAGTCAAAGGACTTTATTAGATTGATTAAAGGTACATGGCATTGTTATAGAAAAGGCACGAAAGCACACGGACAGAACATAAATATTTTCCTAGTTTAAAATAGGGCAGTACTGGATATATTACTATAAGGGCTCCTGTAGGACATTGAACAGAGTACTTGTTTTTCGTGAATGCAAATAAAATAACTGGACATGGATGCAGGAGCACCTCAAAAGTGCAATTTTCTAAAGTTAAGTTTGCTGTACGTATTTTGGATGTGCACTTTTAGCAACTCCTTAGATGTTCTATTGTGTTTGCATCAATATGATCATGATATCTAGTCTGTCTAATTAGTCCTGCTCACTTGTGCACTCCCTAATGGCATCTGATCTTTGGAAGTATCTCCTCTCTACTTACTATGCCCTCTACATGAGGTGAAACAGATGCGAGATCGTACATATTCCTTTCTTTAGGCCTCTTTATATTTAAGCTAAGCCTAATATTTGTCTAAGAAGTTGGAAACCAACGTGTATGATACGTTTTTGTATCCCCAGAGGAAGATAAGTCAAGGATCCAAGATTCAGGTCTGTCAAAGTCATCCCATGATCCGGAGGCAAATGACATGGCTCCTGAGAGGCCTGAACCCTCTCCTGCTGATGTCTGCACTGTGGAGCCTCCCGAAGCATCTACCGAATACGGCGATGACAGTGGGAGATCAAATGACGCATTGATGTTGGATTCTGATGATTCAGATCAAGTGGCATCAGTTAAGCAGCTCTTCATCGAGCGTACAGTTAATTATGTCATTCCTCAGCTTGAAAGGCTCTACACTAGGATTATAAAGGGAGTACTCGAGACCAGAAAAGGAGTCGGGGGCAATCTCAGGCACTCAATTTTGAGTTTTTGTTGAAATTTGCGGAGGATGAGGCAAATTTCTCCTCTTAAAACCCTTTTCTTGTCCCCTTTCCCCTCTTTTTTTCAAAATAGCCCAAAAAAGAGAAAAAAAAAAAAAAAAGAATAGGAAGAATTGCTTGTACAGTCGGGATTTTCTTTTTAATGGAAAAACTAATTGAGTGGAAACAGCTTCTCCGTCAATGTTTCTCTACCTCAGTCGTCGTTATGCATCTTCATGATCATGCGACGTCTCTCCATAAATATTTCTTGGTTTTGTCAAAAGAATGTTAAGGCGTCAGTTAACCAAAGAGGAAAATGTTGAGGGACTTTGTATTGCACCTGCCCCCTACTTGCGACGGCAGAGTTGCTACTTAATTAGTGTTAAGAGAACGCCAGCTTTGGATGCATGACATCTCGATTTGATTTCCCTTTGTACTTTGGCTGTAAGAATTTCACATTGACGAAGGCCAGCTTTGGATGCATTACATCTCGATTTGATTTCCCTTTTACTCTGGCTGTAGCAATTTTGCCCTGATGAAGGCAATGGTCGCCAGGGAACCGTTGATGTTGTTTCTCGCTAACAACTCCCTCTAGAAAAAGAAACCACAGCGTAGGGTCATCAACAAGTTGGTAAATCTAGTATTGACTGTCGTGCACAAATCAATGACTGATGAGCTAAATGATGCAGACGCGGTTCCTGAGGGGACAAGAATAATTTCGTCAGTCGAATCATGCTGCGATTACATCAATAGAGTCCGTAACAAGCAAGTAGTTTAAGTTAAGAAAGACTTCTCATGGCATAGAGCCATCTGACACATGAAGTACAAATTTTAATCTACAAACCCCTAACACATGCCTGCCATGTTAGTGGCGGATAGATGCTCGTATGGAATCCGCTCGAAACTACACGGACTTCAGTTACAGCTCTGCACCTGCAATTCAATAATTACGTACGCATCCTTGCCTCCTAACACCTTGTAAAAGCGGGTTCAAAGCAAAATACAAGACACGAGTCAATAGCTTACAAAAAACAAGTTCGTATTGGATATCAAACTTCAGCTGCTTGAGGAAGCTTGCTGCTTCGCCATGTCCAGTAGTTGGCTCTCATTGGATCTTCATGTCCCAAGATAGAACAAATTGATTTTGCCAGATCTGAGTCTGAACCTACTTCACCTGAATCTGAAGTCCTCAAAGAGGTTATTGCATCCCTTATTTCTTGGTTAGGTTTGAAGCCGAGGCAAAGCAGATCCAAAAGTGTACTCAAAGCAAATTTGAAGTTCCTTTTGGCTTTCAGAACACGAAGACATACTGAAGGCACTCGAGAGTCATTTAGCCAAGCATCATTTTCGTCATTGTAAAGGCCACGAAGGTATCTCCACGGGCTCTCGTTCTCTGGATTCATGTCGATAGCTTCAATAGCATAATCAACTTCAGAATCTCTCACAGCTTTTAGGCCTCCAAGGAGAGGAGATTTTGTGACGACAAAGTACCTCTGCAATTGGATGCATGGAATTGGTTTAATGGATGCATAATCTTTAGTAAGTGTTTAAGACCTAGAAATTTTTTCCTAAATGCATTCCATTTACATCTTCAACAGTTTCAGTATACCTGATTCCAAGCAGAATTGTTAAACACGTCTTCCTCAAGGAGCTGCAAACAATAGTCAAGTTCATTCTCCCAACCGCCTAGAGCCTGAAGAACCCACTGCACCAAAGAAATATTTTCACTCAAACAACTTGAAAAACTATTAACCAATTGAAGTCAATATTTTCAAAAGTGGACCAGACTAAACATAGGTCATGGGGCTGAGATGGGTTCAGCTACCTCAATCGATGAACTACTACTTGAGTAGTATGCCAATGATACTTACAGGTAGTGTCATATCAAGTACAGTTATTGAATAAACCAAAGGGCATTAAGCAAGCTGAGTGCTATATGCAAGAAGGGCTCAAGTCCTATTTCCGCTATTATGCAAGAGAATTTTCAATTGATGAGGAAGCGCAAGGCCTACCAGTAGAGCACTGACCAACTCTCCAGGGAGTAGGGATTTGACTCTAGTTCCCTGAGAATGGGGATTATAATTTACAAAATAGTTCTCATCAAACTATGCTGGATAGTTTACCAGTTCAAAACCCGGTCAAAACAAAATTAATCAAATTGCCGGGTATAAATAACTCAATTGAGGCCAACACAGTGCACACTCTTTTCTTTGACCACCATCCATAAAGACAGAGACTGACAAGTGGTAGTTAATGGTCGTCAAGAGCTATATACAGACACAGATCGTGAATGCCCATATATAAGGCAGAACGACAGTGAAGATACACACCTGCCTATGAGACCAGGCATGATAGTTTTTAGCATCTAGGCAGAAAATCTCCTCTGTGAACTCAAGTTCCCTATATGCAGCATCAGATCCCAACTTCTCAGCAACCCAACGCCGATGATGCCTGTAAAAATACAACAACAAAAAAAAAATTAATGCAGTGGTATCTGACTGAAGGAAAAAATCACGACCATGGTTAAGAATTTAAATCCGACATAATAAATTTGGCATTCACAGTTGGATATGAAGAGCAAGAGTAACCCTTGCAATATACAACTTAGAAACTTGCGACACTACTTAAGTCATCATCTATGTAATTGTCTCCCTCAAGTTGCATATTTATGAGTAGTTATTGCACTTATTATGGAAAAGTAAACATGATGCCGTTATTCAAACGTCTGAGCGTATAGTGGAATGTTTTCAATGAACTGAAATTATAATGTGCAATATGGACTTCGACAAATATTAACAGGAAGGCCTAAAAGGAACTAATATTCCCCATGAGTGTCCATTAAGGTGGATGTCATAGATCAAAAGAAGGAGAGTTTTGTGCATATATAATCAAGCTCTTCTTTTTATCTGTTAAAAAGACAAAAGGAGGCACTGTGGAAGTGTGCACCTGCATACAAACGGAACTCACAGAATGGAGCTCAAAAGAGTTTTATGTCTACTGTTTTGAATTAGTAGTGATTCTTCCTATAATAAATCCATCAGTCTGGAGCTAGCATCGACCACTGTTATGAGAGCCAAAAAGGCTCCAACTTGTCAACAGAGCAATGGGGAAACTAGAGTGCCAAACTTCCTCTGCACATAAATGAGAAACAGCTGAAGATACCCCATTTTTTCAACAACTCCCCAATTCAAAAGCTACTATCAGACAAATCAAGCATGCTGCGTCCACGGATGCACAACATGCTTGAACTCCCATCCCAAGAACTAAACGTGAACTCGAAATTCTTCAGAAGCCAAGCAAGTCTAGCTAGATAAAAAGGAACCCACTCCAGATCAAAAGAATTAACACTGCCAATGCCATTCCGAACCGGAGCTTAACCTCTCAGCAGGCGGACTTAAGAGATCGGGGCAGGAAAAGAATCCATTTTTAAGTTAATTTCCACTTTCATTAGTAGCATCGATTAAGCAGTGGACGAAACGAGCTTCCCCCACTTACCAAAGCTGGTAGTTCTTGGCATTCCCCTCGGCCACGCGTTCAGTGAAGTCAAGCTCGTCGGTCAAGTCAGCATCGAGCGCCTCCAGCACTTGGCGCCTGAATTGCCACACCTACAACAAAAGGAAATCGCAATCATGGGTAAGCCCAAAAAGCAAAATTCGTCACCTCGATGTAGCGAAGCGAGGCACGGAACTCGAGGAGGAATACGAGACAAAGAGAGAGGAGTAGTACGGTGTAATTGGCGGGGTTGAAGGAGATGGCGAGGGTGGTGATGAGGAGGGAGCGAGGAGAGAGCTCGCGGGAGCTGTAGAGGGATCGGAAGTAGTCCATGGTCTCACGGAACTCGTCCCGGTAGGCGATCGCAACGACCGGGCTCGGGCCGTCGTCCTGCGGCAGCGGTGTCACGTCGGCGAACTCCGGCAGAGAGCCGGGCGGGACCCACGCCCTCCGATCCTCTCCCGACGACGACGACGGCGACGCCATATTCTCTCTCTCTCTCGTGCTACCTCTGCTGCTGCTGTCGTTCCGATGTGCTTAGCGAAAATGAACCGGTATTAGGAAAAACAACAATAAATATTAAATATTAATACTAAATTGCAATAAAATAAAAATAGTATATATAACAAAAAAAAAAAGGAACAAAATTAAAAGCATTACGGCAGGGCATGTTAGATTTTATTGACGTCACTTTAGCTATAGGCAAAACAGCAAATATTGACATTCATTAAATTGATTTCCTATAAATGGTGTGAATTTCCTATAAGGGAAAATTTCAAAAAAGGACCCGAAGTGAGCCTATTTTCTCAAATAAGGATTCAAAGTGGCCACTGTCTCAAATAAGGACTTGAAGTGGCTAAACCAGTCTCAAATAAGGACCTCAAATCGCCGGGAACCAAATGTTTGCTTGCCGACGAGCGTGTGACATTTTTTTAACCCGAATAAGGGCAATTCTGTCAAAAAAACATTTATAAAAATTAACAAAATCCCCCTAAAACAATTTTGACAATCCAACGAAGAAGACAAAATCTTGTGCCTATGGGAAAAATCAAAATCTCCCTAAAACAATATCTCCCTAAAACAATTTTGACAGTCCAACTCTTCACCCTCTTCTTCTGCCATCTTTTAGACTCTTTGTCCCCTCTTACTCGAAGAGTCCAAATTCTTTGTCAATAAAGCAAGATCCCTGACTTCTCGAGTTCTAAAGGTACATGCCAACACTCCTTTGCTACCCCTCTCTCTCCATGGAAGTAGATTCGCATTATGCCTAAGATGTGGGTCATTGAGATCGAGATATTTTATGTCTCTCAGTTGGGTCCGTGTAGCTTTGGACGTCTATTCTCTTGAGCAGCTCTGCGGCGTCATGATATTCAATCATGACCTACCGGATGCGTTGATTGCTCGGTAACTTCTCAAGTTCTTTGATTTAGAAATTCTCCTTGCACTATATTATTTAGAGGATTTCCTGAATTATCCTAGCTTGACTGCAGCACTTGTGCTACAGGATCGCGGAGGTCCTTCATGCTGTGGCATCGCATGTAGTGCTCTTGTGACAAATGATGTTGGTGGTACGAACTCTGCCACTTTCCAGCGCATCCATCTTGAGACCTCTGTAGCTTCACTGCTTGGATGGGGGATTGTGGTTCCTTTTGTATAATGGATCAATATTTTTCTATTTGTTTGTGGAATATTCTATATTACTTTCTTGTCTTTGTTTCCTTTTTTTTCATGAACTTGTTTCGAGGGGACTGAAAATCGTTTGGTACTCTATGTCCCTCGGTTGGATATGTGGAAGTGGATTCGAATTGTGCTCAACATTGAGATGTTCGAGGAATACTTTGTATTACTTTCTTGCCTTTGTCTCTTTTTTTATGAAAGGGGGACTGAAAATCATTTGGTTTTAGTGAACTCGAAGATTAAGAAAATGCAAAAACTTCACATTCCCTCCTTTCTACAAGCCTGCTAGATATATCTTGAAAAACTTACGCAAGTAATATAGTTCATCTACCCTTTACTTGTAGGTAATGTGGGCACTTGTACTATCCTTTCCCCATCAAAAATAGGAATCAATTTATCCCTCTTTTTTTATTTCAAATCTATGCTGTCAATTGATGGTTCTCTAGATGAAAGGGTGATGAAATCTGTTCACATTGTTGTGTTATATGGCATGTATCTACCATGGTTTCTGGTGGTGGAGGCATCTTATGGACTAAATTATGCTTTCAGGTTCATGGTTTTTATGTTGGGTACTTATGAATTTGTCCATCTTGTTGCTTTCTTATCGAAGAGGACTTTGTGAAATTAGCTAAGTTCTTTGATGCCGTCATCAGTTGGGCAATGAAAATCAAGGCCGTAATCAAAGATGAATGGTTATACCAAATTCATTTTTTTCTCTACCAATTTTACTTGGTTCATATCACCTCATGCAATCAAACATGCTTAATGCTTTTTCTATACTGCTTCCTCTTTTTGGTTCACGTTTTCTTTATTCAATGTCAAAATTTTGTCTAACGGGAACATAGCTAAAGGACTTCCTAGCCACAGTGCAGTTTGCCCCTCACTTTCAATCAAAGATTGCTATAATCGGGTTGTAAACTTCGCCACGATGTCGAGGAGCATGCAAAGCAATTTCCTACAATCGGGTTCGAGAAAACAACAATGAAGTGTAACAACTGAGGGACAATCATGAGTTAGTATGGTACAAAATCAATTTTGAGGAAGAAGTGCTGCTGCAGATGTAAATTTTAATGTCAAGAAAGTCCGTCGTGATCTCTCGATTTGGAACTAAAAATGATATTGTAAAGATGGAAATTTGAAATTCTCTCTTTATTGCCCTATGAGAACATATTGACTGAGAGACTCAAGTAATACACCCGCATTTCCATGGGTTTCAATGGACAAAGAATTTTATTTCTGCCATGATAATGAGTCGTATATAATAAGTTGATAAAGCATTAATATCAAAAGATTCTTTGAAACAGCCCAGTCTATCGACCTAATACAATTAAATCTTTATCATGCAAAGGCAGTATTTCATCTATGGCAATTTGAGCTTTGATTTTGTACATGACGCAAGGAATGTTTGAAAAAAAATGTCTAAATTATGCTATCCAAAGCATTTGGACATGATGTCTAAATGGCCATTGATAGATCAAGTTCAATGGGCAGAGAAACTCACGTCTTGGACCGTTGAGCTTCGATTAATACTCTGAAAACATAATGGTATTTCCGTTTGAGTTTGGAACCCAGTTTAACCAAAGTTCAAGCAACATGGAAGTGGTACTTGCAGCTCGCTAAATGGAGTCAAATGATATCAAAAGTTGATAATTCTATCAAATTGATGGATATGCAGCAAGGGTAAAAGCATTGTAGATATTAGGAACATAAAACTTAGATACATTAACCATGAGCCTAACCTCTTAAGGATAATTATACGTGAGATTAAAAAGGGAAAGTACCATTTCAAGAGAGTACAAATCATCAATTTTTTTCATGGTCAAAACACAAATCATCAATTGAAAGAGTCTTAAAATCTACAGAGGGCCATCGAATAAGAGGACATGGCTATAATATTAGGGTAACCCTCCAACTTCAAACATCATGACAACAACAAAAAAACCCATCCATATCAACTAACGATAAAGAAAAAAAAATTATGTTGTTGGTCTTGCATTCATTCAAAAAAAAAAAACCATCTCTTCGTGTGTGTTTGAATAACGAAGAGATTGTTTTACTCAAGATTTGTCTTCTTCGTTGGAAAGAAATGAAGGTAGGAAAAATTTGAAACCAAGAAAGAAGAAAGTTGGACTGTCAAGATTGTTTTAGGGAGATTGTATGGGGATTTTGATTTTTTTCCTTAGGCTCAAGATTTTGTCTTCTTCATAGGTGGATTTTGTTAATTTTTATCAATGTTTTTTTTTGACAAAATTGCCCTTATTTTTTTTGAAGGTTGCCAAAAATGCCACACGCTCATCGGCTGGCGAATATTTGGCTGCCTGGCGATTTGGGATCCTTATTTGAGACTGGTTTAGCCACTTTGGATCCTTATTTGAGACAATGACCATTTTGGGTCCTTATTTGAGAAAATAGGCTCACTTCGAATTCTTTTTTGAAATTTTCCCCTCCTATAGTTAGTTATTTATTCAAGCTATTATACTTTTTTCTTTTGGGAAAGCTACATAAGTTAAATGAGGCATAGCCAGCAAAAAAGCTATACATTATTTACTAATTGAAATTAATAGACGAACTATTGCTATTATATTTATTCGTATCTAATTTATCAAGCCAAAACTTTTTTTTTTTACCTCACTCTTCATTAACATCGACAGTGTTTTGCTTCTCTCATGATCACATTATCGCTTCAATTTATTCTACTATATACTTAATTGAAAAATTTAAGACTTGATTTTGCAATTCAAATGTAATTATTTCAATTATTCAATATAAACTTTGTATTCTACCAAAAAGAAAATAAGCTTTGTATCTAATATGATTGCATTAACAGACTTGCTCGGTAGACAATCGTTGATTCATTTACACTTTGAATTGAACATTCCAGCAGCATTTGAGGTAAAATTGATCCAATATAATCCCTATTTTCTGACATGCAAAAAAACTAAACTATTAGAAGATTTGTTATGCATAAAAAAAGAGAGTAAAAATATTTATTATTAACTCAATTAAAAGAAATTTATTATCTTTCACGCATTAAATATTTTTTGGGGATTAATATATAAATGGGTACGTTGAAAATTAGAAAGAAGGTTTTTATTTTATTTTATTTTATTTTGGGCTCAAGAAAAAAATGAGAAAGAAGTTGAGTAGCGAGGAGTATGTTAGGAAGTAAGATGGAATGAAGAAGAAGAAGAAGAAGAAGAAGAAGAGAGGAGGAGAGAGATGACGGTGGAAGCGGGAATCGGGTACGCGCTGATAGCGCTGGGGCCGTCTCTCTCCTTGTTCGTCTCCGTCGTCTCCAAGAAGCCCTTCTTGATCCTTACCCTCCTCTCCAGGTTCGTCTCCCTCTCTCCTCCTCTTTCTTCTTCGTGATCGGATTCGGAAGCGCAGAGACCTCCGCTTGCGATTCCTTCTCCGATGGCCGCGATCGATTCCCGATTGCGACTCCGGTCGAAGTTCGCGCGGTGAAATCGGTTTCCATCATTGATTCCTAGAACGAGCCGATTATGTTGTTGGCTCGAGCGGTGTGGTGCATCTGCACGTTTGAGCTCGGTTGGAAAGTCGGCGGTTCGAGCTTGATTATCGACTACTGACGAGGCTTTTGTAGATTATGTTCTCCGATTATGTTCTCCCACTACTGGGGGGTCTTCTTCGCTAGTAGTATGGAGGAACTTCTTTCGTCGGGAATTGGTAGTAATAATATTGTCGATGCGCAAGGTCATTATGGTGTTGTGTAAATAAAGAACGGACCTCAAAAGGGGCTGTTATGTGATTTGTTCTGCGGGTTAGGATGCCCTTTTTAAAGATGGCCTTCATTCCTAGAGGTGTTGGTGCAAGGCTGTGAATTTTTGGTACAAACTTTTGGGGATCCCTACTTTAATTGCACACAGTGGGATATCTGAATATTCGAGGAAAATACATCTGCTGTTTGAGGGGCACCAATTTGTTGCAGAAATGAATTCTTTTGGCTAATCTTGTCTTTCTTTTGGGTGTGCCCATTGTTGTTTCCTTAATGTTTACCGAGGCAACCTTCTTTCCTAAATGCGTTGATTGTGCCCTGTCTTGATTAGTTAACATCTTATTCTACCAGAAAAGGGATGGCAGAGAGTGAGATAATCCAACGAGAAATTGCTTTAGTTTGAAAAAAATAATTTTCTATATTTTGAGATGACATGCCTCTTCTGTGCATTTGTAGTATTATGAAACATTGAAAGTCAGGTCTTTTCAAACTTCTGCAGTACACTTCTGTGGCTTATAAGTCTGATTGTGCTATCGGGAATATGGAGGGCGTTTCTTCCTCTGAATTCAACAACATGGTGGCCCTATGCAATCCTCATAATCACATCTGTCGGATTTCAAGAAGGGCTTCGAATCTTCTTATGGAGAGTTTACAAGTAAGGTCCTAGTCTTCCTGTATGTCCCTTTTCAGGCATGTTAAAGCAGCTTGACCTTACAATAATTTGACTGGTAGAGTTATGAATTTCAGTGTATTTTTATAAAGTTCATGGGGCACTTGAATATTTTTCATTACGAAACTTCTGTTGCCAAAAACTCATATCCTACCTAAATCATTGAAGCTCCTCTGTCTACTTTCTATATGGAGTTGCTAGGTTAGATTAAGATGTAAGTATTCTGTTACATTATGGAAAAGAAAGCATCAGTACCTTTGCCTATGCACACTTGGGAGCATCAGTACCTTTGCCTATGCACACTTGGGATGTTTGTTGGTTGACTTTCCTTTAATTTACCTGATTTATTGGTCCTGCAAATGTTTTGTGGCACGTCGTGATCTCTGAGGAATTCAAAAGCGTAAAACCGTTGCTGAAGAGGGCTTCAAAACTTGGTTATCTATGTATTTTCCAACTGTAGAAAGAATTTGATTGACAGAGTATTCAAAAGTATTAATTTTAATCTTCCTACCAATCTGTCTCTTTAACACGCTCAAGTCTGTCTCGTCTCCTTCAAAGCCAGAACAAGAATATTTACTGTGGAGAAAACATTGGGTCTTTGATGACCAAGTCTTCTATTTGGTGGAGCAAAATAAGTAGTTTCGAGAATTAAAATCTTTTTCACTTATGATGAAAAGTTGAGGGGATTTGCCTTTTTCTCTTTCTATCAGGAAAGTGCATCTTCTCACGTGATTTTTTTTTTTTTCCCTTGAAGTTTCTCTATCGTCAAATGTCTTTCTGACGAGCTCCCTACAGGGGGGGTAAAGACTATTTTCTTATTTTCACAATTTTCTCAAGATGGGAACTGTATGACTAGTCTGTCTTCTTCAAGACTGAAAATATTGCGAATGTAGTCCTTTTCAGCCATCTCATTTGTCTGTACAAAACATCAATATTGGGTGCTCTTTTATGTCTACTGATCTTCAATTATTATCATATCTTTGTTTTAAATCTCTTTGTATACTACAATTATACTCCTTGCACTGTCTTTAACTGACAGAATTTAAAGCCCTCGTATTCTTGGATAGCCTCCATAATTCTAGTTTTGCATTCACTTTTGTACAATATTCATCTACTAGCACATTGTCATCGTTGCAAAGCGTCGAAAAAGAATCATTTGGGATTTTATAGCTCTATAGTTATTTGGAATCTTTTGTTACCTCTCCATGTACTATTAGGAAGGCACTGCTTTTATACCTCTCTTTATTGTTTATATCAGCACAAACCCTTTCTTCTCCAAAATCCTTGAAAGAACTTCTTGGGAGTCTTATGATATGCTGTTTCCAGATATATGGATATCATGTACTAGTCCTTATGTTTGTCACTTTACTTTGCACTATACTAAAGGAAACTAGAGACATGCACTACACCAAAAAAAAAAAAAAAAAAAAACAAACTGGAGACAACTTTGCCTAATATTACCTTTCAAAGGCTTCTCTGCTAGGTAGATTTTCTCTATAGCCATTAATGGGATTATCTTCCATTCTGGGTTGGTCGGGAATCTTATCTATTTGCATGTTCTTAAGTTCACTGACATATGCTTCTGTCCAACGAATGTAATTGCTCTTATTGGAAAAAACTGCTTGAACTCGAGCCTGCTTTCATAGTCTTTCTAAACTTCTTCTAATGTACTTATGTAGGAAGCTGGAAGATATTCTGGATGCTTTTGCTGAAAGAGTCTCAAAGCCTCGCCTTTTTCTTACGGACAAGATGCAGATTGCACTGGGTGAGCTCTAAGGTTGCTCTTTTGGTTTTGTAGATCTCACCATACCAATAGCACCCTTTATTTTCTTAGAGCATGCTATTGTGTGCTCTTATAAGAGCAATGCAATGCAAAAGGCATTCAGAAAATTGCCAGGCCGGATGGGATTATTGATGAAGACTAGTAAGATGATTGTTATCTTTGAACCAATGACATGCACTGTTGCACAAGTTTCTTCTTCTTCTTTTCTTCCCTTTACTTTCTTCTACAAAAATATGTTTCTTAAGTTGTCTAATTTAAAAATATCACATCTGATCTTGATTAAAAAAAAAGGTGATAATTGCCAAAACCATCCTCAACTTTGCTCTCCATATCAAATACCCTCCTTACATTTTACATCTTCCATCCTAATAAAGCCCATTTGGCCTCATGCATACCCAAACCCCTCCCCCACTCCTTTCCCTTGCCCTCTCTCTCCTCACACACAGCAATACACCACAGCTAAAATCGAGAGCCACCCTTTACCAACACTAACGATGACATTAGTTGTCATCTTTTACCTAGAACATGGATAAATAGGATTACCTTTGTTAAAGGATAGTTGCAAATTACCTCAATCAACTATTTTGCGGTTTGCACCACCTTAATTTTTATTTTTTTTATTTTTTTCACATAATATATTTATTGGGTGGCCTGATGTGCTATTTCTATTCTACCATGAATCTAGAAATGAGTCCTTGTTCAGCAGCCTTGATAAGCTTTTACTGTGAACCTTGGTAGCTATTAGTTATCTCGTTGGAGAACTTTAGAAGTAAAAAAGGCCCAAATGGGTCAGATAAACAAGACTACAAATCTCTCGTTGGAGATACAACTGCAGATCAACTTTCTCCTTTGTCAATTATGTTCCAAAACCATTTTACAGATGCATGACTGCGCAATTGATTCAAATTGTCTTAAACTTTCTAAATGTCAATGTTAGAGATGACCCGGGGACTTCGCTTGGTAGTTTCAAGATCCATGATAAACATGTATGATGAGCTTTGTGGTCAGTGTGTTACAAATTTAAGCCTGCCAAAAGCCAAGATCTTGAAAATTAGCCATTAGAATCCTCCTGCTAAAGTAATTTAGCCTGGAAATCTGGATTAATTTTCATGTTTTCATTGCTAGTGCAATGGAAGCATTAGTAGCATTGTGATGATCAATTAGCCTGGTGGGTGGTGCAGGAAGGTTTCGACCATTTAATCCTAAACAAGGGTGAAATTGTTGATAAAAGCTATTTTTTGCCCACTTTCTGATTTGGATAGTCCCTTAGACTTGGTAACCTCTCTCTGTAATTTTTACAGGGTTGCTAGCCTGTCTGTACCTTTCTTGTAAATCGTAAGGAAGATATATTTTCAATGCACAGGAGCAGCTGAACCTGTGAGAGTAATTTAGATATATTTCAGTGAGTTATGGTCCTTGAATAATGATAAAAGCTATGTTGCGAAGTTTATACCATTTTTATGGATAATGTCACATATTTTAAGGCGTGGTTCTCTTTTGAATAATTCTACCTATCATGAGCTCATTGTTGCTTAAAGGTGTTTATTGTGTGTTTGGTGATCTAATGTTAGAGGTGGTCCTCCTGCTTCCGAATCCCTTACTTTTTTTATTTGCATGGATGTAGAGCTACTTGCTCGCACATTCTCCATCCTTTCATTTTTGTTTTTGTGGGTATTTAGAGACATTTGGTAGCTCTCTTTATGCAAAATAATTTCTGAGAACCTCATGCAGCTGGTGGTTTAGGCCATGGTGTGGCTCATGCTGTGTTCTTTTGTTTGAGCCTCTTGACACCATCTTTTGGTCCTGCTACTTTCTTCAACGATAGGTGCCCAAAGATGCCATTTTTCCTCGTTTCTGGTAAGTTGAAAGTTTACTTCAAGATCATATATCTCGATTTCGTTTGTGCAATCCATATATGTCGTGAGAGCTTTTGGGAGTCTATAAATAACAGTTGCAGATTAAGACCAAGTTGGGGATTTTTAGAAATTAAAAAAGGCTGGCATGACTGGGATCATTCTTTGTTAAGTAATAGGTCAAGCGGCAGATCAGGATAGGAAAAATCAGAACCTGTGAGAAGATTGTTAGCAGTGTCTTTTTTATAACACTTCTCTAACTAGTCCTTTGTGCTTGGCAGCATTGATCGCTCTTGCCTTTGTCACTATTCATACGTTCTCAATGGTTATTGCCTTCAATGGGTATGCAGAACAGAATAAAGTTGACCAGGTTTTTGTTCCTGCTGTTCATATGGTGGCAGCATTGATGGTATTTACTTATCTTCTGGCTATCATATGTTTTGCATTTTGTTTTCTTTGCAATAAGTTGACAGTTCATATCTATTTTCACAGAGTGCATTTGCCTGCTCTATGTTTAGATGTTTATATGTGCCGTGATGTCTTTCACGTGAGTTGATGGAGTTGTCCCAACATCTATGCTTACAGTCTTGAGTTGTTTCTTGAATTGTCTCATGTAATGGTGTACCGGAACCTTGACAAGAAGGAAAGATGTTTTGGAGTTTGATATGCAACAAGTTGTGCACTCATGTATACAGGCCTTAATATAGTTATGCTGGATTATGCTGGATGCATACTGAATGCTTTATAATACACTAGATTTGGGTCACCCAAGGGTATCAATGCTTTTAAGATAATTAGTTGTTATAGATCTTAATAAGGCAAGCAAAATAGATACGGACACATGCATGTGATGCAGGTGATATTTGCATGTAAAGATCAAAGAAATGGAACAAAGTTTTGCTTCATGTTCAATAGTGATTTTGCTTGAACAAATAGTTCAACTTTGCTTTTATAGTGATTTTGCTTGAGCGATGTAACTTACGTTGGATCTATAATTCCATTGCTAACATAGCTGGATTGTTGGATTTTTGGTTGATTTATATACATAGACGATGGTGATGCTTTTTGAATGCTTCATTAGTGAATAGAGAGAGGAAAGAGCTGGTGCGTCTCAAATCTTGAGGTCTAATCTATTGCGCTTCTGCATTTTTGCAGACATTGGTGAATTTCGCTTCTGGGGGTTGCTTGGTTGGAATTCCTCTTCTTTATGTCATGGCAATCTTGACCTTGATGCATTGTGGGAAGATGGTGTGGAGAAGATTAACAGAAAACTAAGCTGGCATACTCATACTAGAGCTGCATTTGATGTAAAGCGACCTCTGATTTCTTCTTTAGTCAGTTCTTCAGCTTTTGCAAAGTGCAACATTTACAGTCCATGTTCAGACTTTATTATAATTTTCTTTCATTTCATTATCTACTTCTAGTCCTCCTTTCAGTCCCTCATTGCATGGTAGAGATAGAGAGAGAGAGAGAGAGAGAGAGATTCTTCGGTGCTGCACAGTTGCAGCTTCTTCAATGCTGCTGCCCTGAAGCATCTCTGTCACTACTGCCTGGCTGCGGCTTGGACGCAATGCTGCTAGCCCAATGCACCTAAACCTTCTCTCCTTAAATTGTATTCCTTGTATTTAGTAGGTGAATCATCGGATAAAAATGGCACCGGTGAACATGGATTTTTAAAGAGTTCACTCTCGTCATTTGCGACTCATACGTGTGATCGCACCTTACCTTCCCAATCCAATTTGTTACCGCTGTCATCGCCTATCAAGCTTGACTTGCTTCGTTTAATAGTGCACGTATTGCCAAGCAAATCCATTCAAACGCATCACGATGCATAATTGCAGATTTAACATAAAAGCACCAGCTACGGCACACGTCTTTTTGGGTTTCTCGGCAAATTAGATAAACCAAGAGTGCCCGACTTAAAATAACCAAAAAATGGATGACAGCATCAATGAAATATTAATTTGCAGTCATTACAAATGTCCCTTAAAAATTACAGATTAAAGGGAACAAATGCAGGGGACAAAAGAATCAATGAAATATGAGAACAGGTTACAAACTCATCTAATGCACGCTAAGTATCTGCTACTCTAATTCTGTTATTGCTTTTTGAAGGAAAAGAGCTTGGGGATATATCCTCATTTACATCATTCATATACCGAGTAATGTCAATACAAGTACGATAACTTCTGTGTCGATAATTGGGACACATGATTCTTTCTGCCTCGGCTTTACTTGAGAAAGAACTTCCATATATCTCTATCAGCCATCTCTTTGACAAGATGCACTCCAAAAATGCCGCCTTCATCGACCAAACTTCTAAGGTGTCTTGCTGCACTGTTGAACCCAACGTAATTCCTCTTTGTAGCCAAGTACGCTACTCCATATGGAGGTCTCAAACACTGTTTTGTCAAAGACATTAAAGACAGTAAATAAAATCGCCTGACATGGAAACATGCAAAGGAGCTTAGCAAGGAAGACAAGTCATGAGCAGCCAGCACAGAGTAGATGGAGTTATATAAAAGAACATCCCATCTGGGTAGCTTAACGGAGAAAAGAGGATACCATAAAGCAAACAGGAACCAACCTTTTTCAAAAGTGCATATAACTTCTTTAGAGAGGTTAATGAGTATGGAATCTCTGCCATCAAAATGACGTCATAGCCACCATCTCCATGATCTGCCTCATTAGCCCTCTCCCATGCCCGGCTTCCTGAAAGCTTCCTTGAACGCCTTGCGGAGAACTCTTGCCCAACGATGCTTCCCTCCTGACTACTGCACCCATCCATAAAGTCCTCCTCTGAAAAACTTAGATGCATTCCCGTGTTTGGTTCAGAACCTTCATTCCTAACAACCGACAAGACAGTGTGGAGTTCCTCCCAATCTCCGGCATAAAAATGCACAGACGGAGCAAGAGTTTGTCTTGATGGAGTCAAGGGGCTTTCTGGCTGTCGACTTTGCCAGTCCCTTGCTTGTTCAAGGGTGACAAGCACATTAGGTATGGTAGTGCACCGTATTGTTTCTGCACTGAGATCTTGGAAGTGCACTGTGCAAGCACCCTACGAAATAAGGTGAATGACGTTTTAACAAAATTAAATTTAAATGTTTAAACTGTTAGGTGAAGGGAGACATCGAGGGCAAAAATCATTAACAAACAATGTGGAATAGTGGTTTAGCACCCCTCTAAGTGCAAACCTGAGAGAAACTGAATAAAGGAGATACATAGAAGAAAGAATAGGGAACAACACCCGTATTAAACTTTAACTAGACATGAACTGGGCATTGTGCAAACAGAAATGATAAGAAGAGCAATTTTATCTTAAAACAGATAATAATCAACAAAGAAACAAGCACCATAAAAGATTTGTGCAATCATTTGCTTTTCACATGACAAAATTTGAATAGTCAAATATAATTAATCAGGGAAATTCAAAAAACAAAGACCTCAATTTTGATCCAATGACTACTTACATTCCTTTATTTTTGCATAAACTATTTATATATCTCTAGCAAAACCCCACATCAAAAATTGCATTTCTGTAAATCAGAATATAATGATAATGATGTAAATGTGCAAAGTTGTCTCCAAAGGTAAAACTCACTAATGTATTTGGCATTTTTAAAAGTAGAGCTATGCAAGTGGTTATTAGGTGAAAGATAAGTTATTTTATATTTATATTTTTCTAATTAATAAAATAAAAGGCAATTCATCAAGGTAAAGAAATCATAGCAAATGTAGTGTTCTGTGGTAAGAAGTAAATATATACTTAACTGGCACTTGAAGCATACTCTGCGGAGAATGCAACAAATCCAAAGTTTGCAATATGAAGGGGGCTTTTTTAGTTATCTAGAATCTTATGTGTCATCGTAAGATGTGATTCTTTGGGATTACTCTGTTGTTATTCATTTATATAGATCAGGTGACACATTAAAACATGGCTCTAATAGAATGTTCAGAGTCCAACCAAAAAATTTAAACTTACAGATGCAAAATCAAGATAAATCCCATTAACAAGCTATCAAGAATAACACTTTAAAAGGATTAACGGATGATTAGTTTTCTATGATAATTTCTCTTGCATGTTCTCTTCCGTAGAAAAAGAAGAAGAAGAGGCATTTGACACATGCAAGCAAACCTCTTTAATGGTGTCAATAAACTATATTAAACACATAGCACAGCGAGAAATCTAAGACATTAGGTACCTTATAGCTAATCAAATGCCTCAACCTTGTGCAA
Organism: Corymbia maculata; assembly: GCA_014182735.1. Classification (NCBI taxonomy): domain Eukaryota; kingdom Viridiplantae; phylum Streptophyta; class Magnoliopsida; order Myrtales; family Myrtaceae; genus Corymbia; species Corymbia maculata. The sequence continues at coordinate 395,605 of CM024682.1, read as the reverse complement.
ACTCATGGATATACCCGAAAATAGATCTACAGCATATTCAAACTTTCTAAGGGTGCCATGGTAAACATAAAATCAGCTGGTGCTAAGTTCAATATTTACTTACAAGCTTGGTAAAGAAGATCAGAAGTATGTACCGACTTACATCGAACAATGAGGGGGCCATTGCCCCCTTAAGACTTTTTGATCGTTCATCATTATAGCTTAAGGTTTCAAAATCTTCACCAATGATCCACCCACAAAATCTTTTATAAAAACTGCTCAGAGAAGCTATTATTTCACACATGCCCTTAATTTATCTAAGAATCCAATTAGAAGATTCTTTAGTTATGAAACATAATCGCTGCACAAACAAAACATATTCAGTATTATGCTTTTCAATCTTTATGCATTATAAGAATCGCTTGAATTAACAAAAGTCGTACTGCCCAAAAATCAAATTCTTAAACTTATAAGCAATGCAGCTATTCTAAATAGGAAGAGATGGTGCATGCAAAGTCCCACATCAGGCGACTAAGGAAATATTCTGGGGTTGGGTTCCCTCTCCTAACAAGCTAACTTTTTGGAATGAGTTCTTCCACCCCTTGGAATGCATCGGCATGGTATCAGAACCTCTCCTTCAATGCCCGCCTTTTGGCACTTTATCCCCAGGGATGTATCAGTGGTGGCCTAAGGTTGCAAGCTCAGGGCCATTCCACAAGGTCACATAATCCTGAAGAGGGGGAGAATGCTGCGAGCGAAGTCCCACATCAAGCAACTAAGAAGATATTCTAGGGCTTATATAATAGGTCTTGGCAATCTAGCTATTCAGAATGAGTTCTTCCATCCCTAGTAATGCATGAAGAGACAATCTTTTTTTAAGCCACTTGATCACAAACTAGACTGCTACAGTGGCTTCCTAGCAAGTACTGCCAATGCTCCAAAACCATTAAGTTTTACTAAAAGCTGATCAAAATAACAAAAAATAAATTCCCCACATCAACAGATCACAGATGTAGTTACAACTGAGAAACTCATACAACAGGATGTACCTTCATGCAAGCAAATATCCCGGGAAGTCCATAGTTGCAACCAAGCTGTAAATTCGCAAAAACAAGAATTGATATAAGACAGCAGCAAGAAAAATTTGCTGACTTTTGATAATTTATTCAAAAAGCTGTCATGACCTCAAAATGAGAATATGGGATAGAGGAAAGAACAGAAGGGTTAAAAGTGGAGGCAGCCTCAAAATCATAAATTTGCTACTATATCTTTTTTCCCCTCCCTTCCACAGGTGATACTCAAACTAATAGTTCATTTATTTTGCTCGACATCCAGAAGTTACATCTTTGTCCAAAATCCAGATACTTGTCAATCTCAAATAAGATAGAGGTCCACTTCTAAGCACTTAAGGCAATCTAGAAAATATCCAAAAAACACCCCCATATAGCTCAAGCATACTAAGAGTTAATTACCTCAAGTACCCGTTTGCCTCTAAAGCTCAGTTGTCCATCCCGAATCTCATGTTTAAGGACATTGACGAGATCAATAGAATTGTCCCAAGACTTCAAATACCCTGCAAACCCAGACAAACACACGACTTAGTTTTCCAATGAAAAACATATGAATTTAATTTGGAACTATGTTTAAATGTGTTGAGAATATGCCCAGTCAACTTCACAATTTTCCATATAGAGTGCATACCATCGGGTTTTGATGATATCATTTCTGAGCCAGTGAACCCAATTATGTCAGCAACACTAACCCTTCCCTGTCATATTAACAAGAACGTGTCACTATAATTTTCTTCAAATGCCCGAACCACAGATAAGACCTTTGAGAACGTTAGCAAAGTCATAGCTCCATTCAAGTTATCCACTCAAGATATTTTGCTAGGCACATAGAAGAGATTAAGCTGCTCATAGTTTTGTGAGTTTACACATGCATGAACTTCCTGATAGAATCTGGACCCACATTTGTAAAAGTATGAATATGCCCCGGACAAGGTAGATAGCAACAGAAAAGGCTTGATACATAAAAGAAGTGTGTAATGGACACCTTTAATAAGTGGCAGATAGCTGCTTATATAAAAAAAAAAATCCACATAGGTACCTTAAACATGGTAAGACCTTGCATGTCAACACTTTCACCAGCATATTTGTAAGGATGAGTTGTCTACAAATTGGACAAGAAGAATATTCAGGTGGCATTACAAAGTGAACCCTTTTAAGTTTACTGGTTGAATTCACAATCAGATATACCAGACTATATACATTACCTTTGATGGAAGAATCTCCACAGCTGGAGAAGGCAGACCCAAGTCTCTTTCCGGAATAGATGGCATGTTCTGACTCCCACGGTCATGGGGCATGAAACCAGGTAAACACTGTGCAAGCAAGGATGGTGCACGCATTGTACCGTAATCCACGAGAACTGATTAGGATGAAAGATCAACCTATAAAAACCAATTTCATTAATTCACTTTGCAAAGTGATACCATGATCACAATCTAATCTTGATTAAGTAGAAGAACACCACACAATCAGCAAGGCAAGGTAAACATGAGATGGACTGACATAAACTTGAATCGACTGGTCAAGCACATGAGGGATTATCTATTCTCAATCACAAAAAAACAAAAAAAGGACCGCTTGTTCTTCCTCTTAATTTAAGGAATGATGTATCCATTATTCAACAAAGGGATGGAGGAAAAACAAGAAGCTGCAACCATATCTCTGGCTAAGAGAGTTTCCAGGAGTCACGCATGATGTTATTCAGCAGCCAATTAATCAGTGAAATAAGGGCCTCTAAAACTTGCGAACTGATGAAAGGTGAATCAGAAACCACCAAGTTCCAGCAGCTTAGAAGAACATATGGAACCGAACCAAATGGCTACGCTTAGAAGAACGTATCTTTCGTTCCAAACCAAGACCCTGACTTGAAGTGATAGCGTCTCTTCATACATAGAAAGTGGCAACACCGTCGAGACGCAAGCGTAACACACAATTCAACCCCCTCTCCTGCATCATCTCTCAAAAACCCGCGGCTAACGAGGAATAGGACAGTGCGATTACTCATCGAGATGGAATCAACGCCGATTCCATTGCCGAAGCAACGAACCAATTCAGGAAGCGAAACCTAAAACCTCGCAGAACCCCATTCAAGAAATCGAAAGCAGCAGCAGCAGCACAATCAAATGACGGCCGAATTGCGTCGATCAAAAAAGGGAATTCCGACCTTACTTCGGGGATCCAAGGGGCGCAGGGGAATCAAGCGAAGGACCGCGCACCTACCTACCACAGCCAAATGTCGCGACCGTCTGCAGAGAATCCGAGCGCGAACGGGAACAAAATCTCTCTTCACGCGTCGCGAGTCGGAAGAATCCGCGAATCGGGCAGTTTCCCGGAAAATGTCGGATCGTCCTCCTTCTTCATCGGGGCCAAGTCAAAGGAGGTGATCACCGCCCCAGGTGAGAACGCGAGAGAGAGAGAGAGAGAGAGAGAGAGAGAGAGTTACAGAGAAGCTTCCGCTTCTTCGCTTCCGTACCCTGGACTGCCGCTAACACTGCCAGGATGACGACGACTCCCAAATTTCTCCCCGTTCGGACTCGACGGCCCTCGTGGAGTCCCCGAAATTACGGCGACGACCGCGATGGCATTCGGGTAAATAAGGGAAGAGAGAGAGGGCATTCGCGGACGAGCAGCCGCTTCTTCTTCTTTTTCTTTTTTTTTTTGGGGGGTTGGGGGTTTGGTCGGCACGGCAGCGGCCTTCAAATTTGTCGACCGTGTAGGGCGGGGGAGTTCCCGTCAACTCTCTCTCCAATTTCGCCACGTGTCGTTTGACGAGCAAAGGCGTGTTTGAAAACCCATTCTTCTTCTTTTTTTAGAAATTTTTAGGAGGTGCAATTGTATTTCCAAATGTGAATTTCATTGTGAATATAGTTATTTAACATTAAACATTTAATTCGGAAGTATTTTGAGTTTTGAGCATTTTTAGAATGCATATATATTTTTTCTCATCCGAGTTTGCCCCTACCCTAACCAATGTTATTGGCAAAGGTTTGAGCCATTGGGCTACTTGCTGATTTGGCTTATCGGCAATTGAGTTCCTAAGCGAAGATTTAAGAATTAAACAAAAATGTAGTTAATTTTTCTGTATAACATTTTAAGTCAAAGTTATTTCTCAAAGTATTTATTTGCATTTTAAAAATACCATTTTGTCAAAAGCCTTTTGTATTTTCCCAAAGGCTTTTCCCTAAAGTGCTTTCAAACACACTCGAAATAGTATCGGATTTGGATTGATACTTGTGAACATTAATCCATACATTGGACATAAAAATGCCCTTTTGTGCTAAAGTGAAGATCGTATTAACCAACACGTGTGATTATCCATGAAATTCACGTGATCGGTAATCATATTGAAGATGAAATTCCCTTCTCACTAAATCAAACTTTAGCTCTAATTCTAAGTTATTTTGTCACCCGTTAGTACAAGGAGCAAAGAGGAAGCAAAAGAACTTTCATATTTCCAACATTTCAAACTATTTTAAAGACCGTAGTTAATTGGGTCAACTCAAAAGATCCAATTCTTTTTTTGGATTAATATCACAACAAATTTCAAACTCTACTCAATGTGACATAAAATATCTTAATTTTATTTTGTATCACTGAAAATCATAAATTTACCAATCATGACACAAATGCCTAATTTTTTTATAATATAAAAAATTTTAAATTTATATCAATGTGACGAATATACAAGTAAAAAGAATTAAAATAGAGGGCATATATGTTATACATATATAAAGTCAGGTTTTTTTCTTAACAAAAAAATTGAGGGCATTTATATCACAACGAGCATGTTTAGAATTTTATGTGGTATGGAAAAAATTTAAGATATTTATGTCATAGTTAATATAATTTGAGAATTTTTATGGTATTTGCCCTTCCTTTATTTTGACAGAAAGAAAATAATTCGACTCAATTGATGACGGCTCACCTGAGCTGGTTTCCCACTCACTTTGCTCTCTCTAGGGTTTTTTTTAATTATTATTGTAATTTTTCCAACCTCTACCTTTGCGCAACACTAATTAAATTAATCAACGAAAACACAGCATTGACGTGATTTGCCACGTCAGCATTTCGGTCCATGTGTGTACGACACAAAAGCACTAACTTGTTTTTTGGTCAGGAAAAAAAATCAATTTGATAATATATAAGGAAAATGCCACAAAAATTTCAAACTATGCCCATTGGGACAATTTTACCTTTAACTTTTTTTTGTGCAATGAAAAATCCTAAATTATGCCACTTGGGACAATTTTACCCCAAAATTTTTTTTGTGCCACCGAAAATCATAAACTATACCACTTGGGATAATTTTACTTTTAGCTTTTTTTTATACCACAAAAAATTCTAAACTATACCACTTATGACACATTTACCCAAAACTTTTTTAATTAAATGGCATTTTCATCTTTTCATTTTTTCCTATTTTTTCCCCTTTATTCCCTCTCTACTGGCACCCTCGTCGCCCACCCTCACTGGCGGTAGCGTCTGGCTAGGGCTGCCCCCGATCGAGCGTGGGCCGCCCCCACCAAATCCGGTGGGGGCATCCCTTGCCTGAGCGTCGAGGAGGGTTGCCCTCGCCAGATCCGATGAGGTGGGCCCTCGCCTGAGCGTCGAGGAGGGTCGCCTAACTTAGGGGCGGGGGGGCGAGGGATGCCCCCACCAGATCCGACAGGGGCATCCCTTGCTGAAGTCGAGTGAGGGCTGCCCTCGCCCAGTCAGGGGCCACCCTCGCCGGACGTTGCCGCTAGCAAGGGTGGCCAGCGAGGGTACCAGCTGAAGGGAGAATAAAGGAAAAAAAAGAAAAAAAGTGAAAAGACGAAAATGTCATTTAATTAAAAAGTTTGGAGTAAATGTGTCCCAAGTGGCATAGTTTAGGATTTTTTGTGACACAAGGAAAATTTCAGGGTAAAATTGTCCCAAATTGCATAGTTTAGAGTTTTTGGTGGCACAAACAAAAATTTTAGGTAAAATTGTTCCAAGTAGCATAGTTTGGAGTTTTTCACGGCACAAAAAAAGTTTAGCATAAAATTGTCTCAATGGGTATAGTTTTGGATTTTTAGTGGCATTTTCCCTAATATATATTTGTAAAAATTCTAAAAAAGACTTTGAAATGAACCTTATTTCAAATAAGAGATTAAAGTGACCATAATTACCTTAAATAAAAGCTTGAAACTGTCATGATTATTTCAAATAAAAGTCTGACCTCATTGGTTACTGTTTGGCTAAATTTTTCGATTCATTCACAACATTTTCATCCAAATCTTCTTCTTTTTTTCTTTTCTCGGAGTTAGTCGATGATTGTTGAGAAGGGCCAGCACCACCCCTGCCTGAGTTCGGCAAGGATTAACCTCGTTGATGGCCATGAGGGGGCCTCCCTAGGGCAACAGTGTCCCTAGCCCAGCACAATGTAGGCATTGCTTCGGTGAAGAAGGAAAAGAGCCAACCGAAAAAGGAAAAAGGAATGGAAAAAAAGAGAGAGAAAAAAGGAAGAAAAAAAGTGTAAATAATGAAAAAGCCCTTGACTCTTATTTAAAATAGATATAATCATTTGATACTGTTATTTAAAATAAAATTTACTTCATATCATTATTTAAGAAAATAATGAAATTTTGAGCTTTTATTTGAAACGAGGTTGCCTTATATCCTTTTTAAAATTTTCCCTATATATTTTGTAAAAAAGCTCAGGATTATTAGCGGCTTCTACTAAAAAAGCAGAGAGAGAGAGAGAGATTTTGCGGTCGATTTTGCGTCGCCGCCGTCTTGTGCTACAGGCCTCTTTACACTGGTTCGCGCCGACCTGGTTCTTGCTCTTAACCTAACCTAAACGTCTCTTGCACTCGTCTTTACACTCGCAACTCTCTCTTCTTCTCTGTGACTACCGGCATCGGAGCTGGGCTTCGAGCTTACAGGTAACAGCTGGGGTTCTTCGGAGATTGGTGCTTGTTCTGAAAGACTCCATCTTTACTCTTTTGCTCGCGTACGATCTCCGCCTGTTTGTTGTTTGCTCTTAAACTGTATCCAATGCCGAGAGGTTGCATTATTATCTTCTGAGTTATTCGTCGAAGCTTTTCACCTGTACATGTCTAGTGTGCTTGAATATATATGCCTGCCCAGAGAAAAAAAAAAAAAAAAAAAAACCGAACCTTTTTGGGAAAACCAGATGGTTTCTGTCACATGGCTTTGTGGGTCGGGACGAATTTTAGTCTTTGTTTATAAGCAAATTCAAATTTTTGTTTAGAGTTGGGACAAATATAGGATTGACCTTAATGGTTTTTTTTTTTTTTTTTTTTTTTTAAATCAAAGTTTTGATCTCAGTTCTCCTCGCCGGAAATCACTATCTGTAGATAGCCATAGAGATGGGGACACCGGATACTGCTGGAGATTGGTCGTCGGAGATGGAGGTCGATGCTTTCAGACGCCTCTTCCCTCTTCGCTACTATGAGCGGCATCTCTCCGAATCGATACGCCCCGATGCCAGACCCCTGAAAAAAGCCAGAGATACAATTGTTTCCCTCGGTCAGTTCGTTTAGCTTTTCGTTTATCTGGTCATTTGTTTTTTTCCTGCTTCATCAAGCCCACACGAGTTGTATTCCTCCTATAATTGCTTAGCATAGATAATGCAGGGGCTGTTGCATCCTCCGATGGGTCTGCGCTGGCAAAGATTGGTTCCACTGTGAGTTTTTCCCCTTTTCAGTCTCTTTTGTAGATATGATACATGTCGACGTACTCCTGCACTTGCATATGTATTTACTTGTAGCTGAACCAACATAAAAGGTCTATCTTTTCCTTTTTATTTGTTTTGTTGTTTAAATTTTACACGTGAGCGAATCATTTAAGGTGGACATTAATTGTTATTCTTGTGAAGATTATAGGGTTTGCTCTTTTATGATTATATTTAATTACAACGCTTGCAATAATATTTTTCTACAGACAATGCTGGCTGCTATAAAAATGGAAGTCATGACTCCTTCTGTTGATTCGCCTGATGAAGGCAGTATAGGTAAGCAGCCATGTACCAGTCAGTCAGTTTTCTTTTTGCTAGGGTTTCTTCTTCTTAAAGGGGCTACGCATGGACACTGGCATATGACTTTGTGTTATTTTCAGCGGTTGAGTTTCATATGCCCCCTATATGCTCTCCAGTTGTGAGGCCAGGTAGGCCTGCTGAGGTAGCACCAGTGATATCGAAGCAACTTCTTGACTCTTTATTAAGGCATGTGAAATTGGTAAAGTTCCAATTTTTTTAGCTTGCTTTGACTTCTTGAATTTTTCATTTTTCTCCTGTTGCTTCAGCAGAAGGGTGATATGCTTTTAACAATACCTGGTTGTATGCCATCTGTATATTTGCGGGCATCTTGCAAATGTATACAAAAGGCATAAAATTATAAGCTGTATGCACCTTGTGCCTAAGACTATTTTGACTGAACTTTTTGCTTGTTCTCAGTATGGAATATTCCATTGAGTCCACTAAGTAGGCATCTAATGTTACTCTTTGGTTGGAGCAAATTTTCAGGAAGTCACTTGATCATGTAGCAATAAGTCTGCTTAGATTATGTGGAGTAGCACCACTATTGCCCCTGTGAAGCCTCCTGCTAACCCTTTTTTTGAAATTTTACTGAAAGCCACGGAAGTTAAGGGGGTTTGTTGTCTCTTAGACTTTATTCGGGATGGAGATTACATGAAAAGTATACTTGCTCTTGGTTACAGGAAAACATTGATTTCTCTTTGTTCTGGTTTTCCTAGTGTGTTTCGTAGCTTTCAAACTCAAATTCTAGACTTAAATCGGACCCTTTTTCAGTTGTTTCCTGAAGGGAAGGGGGTAGAAAGACCAGTCACTTTTTCGGTGTAGCCTACACTTCATGGAGATATTGGCTCTGTACAGCTTCAATTTAGTTGCAGATACCTTTCTGAGTACACATGGAAGGGTTCCTATAGGTCCTACCAAGTGCTGATCCCCATATATTCTCTCATGATCAATTTGTGTCACAAAATAACCCAAAGGTTCAATGGTAGTGGAATTGAAGGATGCTCTTGGAGTTAATACTACATACCTTACTAAATCGGTCATAAGGTTTCCCTCAATTCCATGATTTGTGCTTTCTTGTCTTCCTTTGGCACTTGTCATCGTGTCATTTAATTCTTGGACAATTATATTGCAGTTTCTTAAAACAATACATGTTTTTATGTTGCAATACCTTCTTGGGTCATGTGCTGTTTAATATTCATATCCTGGAATTAGTAATCATTTGGTTATTGCAGCTCTGGGATAATTGATCTGAAGGAGCTATCCCTGATCAAAGGAAAAGCAGCTTGGATGGCGTACCTGGTAATACTTCATGCCAGATGTTGTGATGCATAACTTAGGATAGATTGCATATAGTGCAGGGTTTCCCTTTAGCTGCATTAATCTTTGGACCTTGTGGCTGAGGGCAACTTTTTGCTGGGAGGGCTACTTCAATTAATACCATACATTTGCCTCGAAATGTTCTTGCTTACATTTATTTTTCATGTGTTGAAGGATATATATTGTCTTGATGCTGATGGAGCTCTTTTTGATGCTGCATTGCTTTCAGCAGTTGCTGCATTTTCTCATTGTAAGATATTTCATTCTTTACAATTTACATGCTGACATTTTTGTTTAATTTGATTACCGGCTTTCTTCTTCTTGCATAGCCTATTCTGCAACTTGGTTGATGACTTTTGCGAGTTGATATAAAGTGGATCTTCAATATATTACATCTTGTGATCATGCTCCAAATTGCAGTTGTCTGTGATTGTAAAAGATGCGTGACTTGCTTAGGAATGCCAGATAGCTCTAGCTTAATATATTCTTAAGGTGATTTGGTTATGAATGTACTATCGCTCTATTGATTTGCATTTCAAAGAGATACTTGGTGCAAGTTGCTGGCAGAAAAAAGCAATATGAATCACCTGAGGCAGGAAGAGTCGTTATTATCCCACTTGCCTTTGCTAAAGTCTATGGTTATCAACATATCTTCCTTTGTAGCCTGATTTCGAGTCTGACCAGGAAAGCCATCGATGTTAAACATTGCATGGCGTCTCATTTTCCTACTAATAAAGGAGGACCCAGTTCAATAATCCTCTATTCTTCAATGAGATAGATAAGAGCACCAGCCTGTTCAAGATGCTCATGTGATCTCTTGAGAAGTTAAAGGGCTTCACTGAAAATTCAAGAAGTTTCGCAATTCTATTGAACATCGTCCTAGATGTTTGAATTTCCAGTGCAATAATCTCAGGCTGAAACTTATGATTCAAGGAAGCTGTAGCTACTATTAATGATTTTTCATTTGATGAACATTCAAAAGCTTTTTCCTTTTCTTTCAATGATCTGTTATGCATTGTTTATGCTCTCACTCTTGATATTCTGAGTGTTGTACCAAAGATTACATCCTCATATTTATGCAATGTGTTTCCTTTTCCTCTATACTTCTGTGGATTTCCTGGACGATCGCTCGATAAATTGTGTTGTTTTGGACCTTGTAGTGCGTATCCCGGTGGTTTCTTTGAATGATGAAGGAAGAATGGTGATGGTCTCTAAGGAACTTGAGGGTGAAAAGTTGGATAAAGAACCTGTCGACAAAGAGAGGAGAAAACTTTCGTTAAAAAGCATTCCGTTTTCCCTGACTTGCATTCTTCACAAGAACTACATCTTGGCAGACCCTACTTTTGAAGAAGAGTCCATAATGGAAACGTTCATAACTGTAGTTTTGAATTCATCTGGTCAACTTGTCTCTCTCTATAAGCCAGGTGGACCGGTTCTTGCACATACATCAGCTATTCAGGTTATTTTTCTCCTTATTCCTCACTTTATTTATTTGTTCATTCATTGTCAGAGAATTGTACTTAGAGACCCATTTCATGCGAGCCAGACCACACAGTTAGTGGCTTTCATACTATTGAGTCAACTGCATTTTGCTCTAACTGTACTCCAATCATTTTAATTATGCAAAAGACGGATCTTGAGTTATTTGAAGTAACTCATGGTCAGTTGGTGGACAAGCCCAATGTGGCATGTAGAACATTCAAGAACTTGTGGAAGTTGATAAGCTTCTTATATGAAAAAGATTTGGTGGATAACATGACAATCCACTTACGATTGTTTTCAAGAGCTAATAACCTGAAACATACAAAGCAATTTAGTGCACATCAGATAAGCAACTGTTGTCTGCTTTATAGACATGATTATATATATGTAGTTATTTGCCAGGATTAATGGACTTTCAGATGTTGGCAGTTCCTTGGCCCATCTGGTTGATCTTTCATTTTAATCTTTTCATTTCCTTGGTTTTTAAAATGAATCTATTTCTATCCCAGGGAAAGAAAGAGAAAATAGAAGGTGTATACCTTTCGCCACCTTTCATATAGAGATGGTATGGTAGTTCAAATGGTAGCTTAATGTGATGATGATGGGAAATGTTTTTGCTGTGCTTGCAGGAATGCGTTGCATTGACAAGGCAAAGAATGAAGGAACTACAGGAGATTATAGATGAAGCCATTTCCACAATGGAGATTGATTAGAATATATATGTGTGTTTGTGAGTTTGCTCTGGTCGATTGCTGCTTCTTATGGCATTCGATCATTTCTGTCTATTACTAGGGTTGTTAATTAAAATGGAGAGGGAAGGTCATGTGAAGCTTCTGTCTTGGATGGCTTGCTTGCCGTTTCGTTTTAATGGCGAGCTGTATTAGACTAGGAAATGTAAACATCAAGGACATTAGGGTTCAGGTGTCTTCTTGAGCTATTAAATTCCAGTTTGCTTGCAATCTGAATGTTCACAGTGAGCCATAAAATAGCTGAAAGAGGGGCATGGGAGTTTTGAGAACTTGAGCTGGGACCTGGATGGAAATTGGTTAGAAACCCCGAGCTGACTACTATAAAATTCATCCTTTGCATGCACATGTGTTTCTCTTTTTCCTCACTCGAAGCGACATGCTTGATGAAGTTGCTAGTCAGGCTAAATTCTGTTTAGCTAGTATGCTTCTATTTGATTTTGGTATTGATGTCTTTAGTGATGAAAGTTCGATCAAATACAGAAAGGGCTAAGCGACGAAAGGATCAACTTTTAACAAGCAAGGCATTCCACTCGTTCATCAGGACTTTTATCTCATCTTGATTTTTTGATTGCCAATTTGCTCTCATCTTTTGTTTCGCTCCAGTCTCATAGTTGATCTCCTTATGGACAGTGATCGACCAAGGCACAATCTCCCTTCAGCAATTGGTTTGTTTTCTTGGTATGTAGGATCTTTATAATGGTCTCGGCTTAGTCACTTCTGCAAGCATTCAGCATTGGCTGTAATTTCTTCGGTAAGCAGTCATTTTTTTCAATTGTTACTGTGTATTAAACAGAGTCGATCTGACCTTCAAGCTTGATTGAGGTTCATCCATACTCACATTGTTTGGCTAGGAGATCTTCCGATCTTCAAGCTCGATTGAGGTTCATCTATACTCTCACATTGTTTGGCTAGAAAATCTTCTTCTATTTCTTTTAAATCAAGCTCACATATGCTTCTAGCATGCTGTGCCATTCATACGACCTTGAAATCACGGGCAATGAGGACCTAAGATCTTAATGCATCGATCTTCACCGTTGGAGCAGATCAGGCAAAGCAGAACAGTCGTATATAACCTTCTTTATCGATAAAAATTGTCTTAATGTTTCACCAAAGTACAGAAAAGTTCAAGAATATGAAAAAAGCAAAGAAAACAAATCACGAGCCATGTGCAGACACCATAGTCATATTCAATACGCTTCGTGCAGCGTCTAGCTTACGGCCATCTCTCTGTCCTCCTCTTCACTTCAACTTGAAGTCGGATCATCCTCATGTCTTTGAATCCGTGTGCAGGTTCATACCCGAGCCTTCACTTCAAAACCAGAACAGCACATGAAATATTACACCGTCTTTGCTCTGCTTAACTGAAAGATCCTGAGAAGAGCTCCCGTTGCACTAAGCTAACGTGACACACTCCTGAAGAAAGAAACAGAGAGATGGAAACTCGGCATATGACCAGAATGTACACGAGAACTTTCTTAGGACAGCGAAAAGACAAGAAGAGGAAGAGAGAAACGAAGGATGCAAAGGTCGAGTGATGCCCCAATGCTGCGTGCGTCCAAGCCAAAAGCATCTCTGCATGGACCCTGATCTTGCTTTTCAGGACGAGCGCGAGTTGTGTGTGTATCTATAGACAAGGAAGAAGGCGGCTTAGGAAATGGAACTGTGACGTTAACCGAAAGAGAGAGGCTATGCGTTGTTGGTCTTATCTTCTGTCGTTATGCTGTTGTCTTTCCCTCTTCCTTCTGATTTGTCAGCACAACTTAAATTTCATTGCTTTCTTTCGTATCCAAGATTGGAGCACTCGGGAGGTGAAACCCTTAAGCAATTCATACTCGTTGGTCTTTCTCGTTCAAGATTCGAATTTTAACCGGGAGCCTGAGTCCAGATTGTGTTCAAGATTGTGGGCGGGCGCCAGTTCCGACTTGGCGAAATGAACTGATCGATCCGAACCCATCTTAACAATTTCATGAGCCGAAGTGCACGTCGGTCTCTTCTATGATCTCGCGCTATTCATTCATGAGATGGATCTTCCCGTCATTTGGGTATTGATCTCTCTCTCGTGAGGTGATCTTTACGTCATGTTGGACAAGAATTCATCTCTCGTCCTATTATTCCAGGCAAGATATCAAAAAGCATTTGACAAACGTGTGTAATTACGGTTGGCCCCTCTCTCCAGCGCTCTTAAGAGTTCCCCATAAGGAGCAGAAGCTGAGACGTTGAAGATAACGGTCTGAGGTCAACGTGGGGTTCACGGTCGGACGCTATGACATGACAGCATTCCAACGGCCCCTGATAAAGAGGCGCCATTCTAGACAAGAAACAAAAACCGACAACTGATTTCCACAGAAGGACAACTAATTTTCAAAAGCTGCCCCTTCCATTCTCTCCCTGTCTCTGAGCTAAAAAAATTAGTCTCCTTCAATGCAGCTTTGCAGATCTTCCCAATGGGTTGTTTTGTAATTAGGCGATCAAGAGGACTCTGAATCAAAGGACCAAAAAACACCTGGGGAGTTCCCATGGGAGGCTGTGTATCAGGCCCTGCAAAGAGAGCAGGATCTTACTCATCAACCAGGAGCAGCCGGTTCGCGCCACAACACGATGTGGACCCCGTCTGCAGATCCGCCGTCCTCCGCACCATCTCGATCCTCAAGAACCCCAGCAGAGACAACGTCCACGACAGGTTCGAATTCGGCAAGGAGCTGGGGAGGGGCGAGTTCGGGGTCACGTACAGATGCACCGAGCTCGTCACGGGCGAGGCCTATGCGTGCAAGACGATATCGAAGAGCAAGCTGAGGACGGAGATCGACGTGGACGACGTGAGGAGGGAGGTGGAGATAATGAGGCACTTGCCTAGACACCCGAATATCGTGAGCTTGAAGGAGGCTTTCGAGGACAAAGATGCGGTTTACATCGTGATGGAACTGTGCGAGGGTGGCGAGCTCTTTGATAGGATCGTGGCACGCGGCCATTTCACGGAGCGTGATGCCATCAGAATTACCAGGACCATCTCGGAGATTGTCAGCGTATGCAAAACTTACTTTTTGGCACAATTCAGGGTCCTCTTTTGTTAAAAAAATAAAATAAAATGGCAAGACCATGGCAAGACCAGAAGATCCTGTTATTCTGGTCTTCTAATATGCTTGTTTGGTCAAGAGAGCAAAGGCAGATTATCTGCATCTCTTTCATACTAATGAGAACAAAAATTTGAACTTCATCACGAGGACTGGTGTTATTTCAGGTATGCCATGATCATGGAGTGATTCATCGGGACCTTAAACCGGAAAATTTCTTGTTTGCTGATTCGAGCGAATCATCTCCTTTGAAAGCAATTGATTTCGGTCTCTCTACATTCTTCGAACCAGGTATTCCTTCGTCTTCTTCCCTTTCCTTTGTAATAACAGCACTTCGAATGATTAGAGTTCTGCAGCTTACAGGTCCGTTATAGATCTAAAACATTTCATTTTTTGGTAGGTCAGCATTTTAGAGAAATAGTTGGAAGTCCATACTACATGGCTCCGGAGGTGCTAAGACGGGACTACGGGCCGGAAGTCGATGTGTGGAGTGCAGGGGTTATTCTTTACATTTTGCTTTGTGGGGTTCCTCCCTTTTGGGCAGGCAAGTACTCTTTGCCAAACTGGTTCATCAGGTTTCTCGGGGTTCCATAAATTTGAACTCATGGGCTAATAGGTTGAG
Source organism: Corymbia maculata (assembly GCA_014182735.1). Taxonomy (NCBI): domain Eukaryota; kingdom Viridiplantae; phylum Streptophyta; class Magnoliopsida; order Myrtales; family Myrtaceae; genus Corymbia; species Corymbia maculata. Next base: position 380,294 of record CM024682.1, on the reverse strand, counting down.
TCGTATCATATATGACTAGCAGAAACCGAAGAAGGAATTGCGCAGGCCATTGTCCGTGGCGAAGTAGATTTTGAACGAGATCCTTGGCCCAGGGTTTCTGAAGAAGCAAAGGATCTAGTGAGAAATATGCTCGAACCAAATCCTTATACACGTCTTACGACCCAAGAAGTCCTCGGTACGCATCGCCCTCTAATCTAAATATTGTCAGCACATTTTTTTCTTTTCCTAGTGCTGACTTGACGAAATATCGAATTATGAATCTGACTGTACAAGAAAATGAAGCAGGAAGATCTGGGGACTATGAGCAACTTGTGTCGTTTGCAAGGATTAGAATTCTTAAACAGTATTGTGAATTTAACAGGTGAAAGGGGTAAGCACCAAATTAATAAGGCAGCTAGACAGTTGATCTCGTAAATTGACATGAGATCAAAAATTTCTTTCTTATTCCGGTTAAGCTTGTTTCTGTCATATATGAAATAGATGTTCAGTGACAAATTTGGGTTGGTAAGGTCTCAAGGCTTAACTTGTTCCTATGAAATTTTCCTAGTAAGCATGTAACAGTTGCTTCTGTGAACAAAAACTAGGTTAATAATCCCATTGAAGAAATGCATGAAATAGTCTTTAAGGTTGTCAACTTATAATTGACTTGTGCAGAGCATAAGTGGATCCAGAATGTGGGCAAGGCTTCCAACATGTCACTAGGACAAAATGTCCGGATGAGGATAAAGCAATTCTCTTTGATGAATAAGTTCAAGAAGAAAGTTCTCAGAGTGAGACCCTAGACATTGCATTGTCGGTCTTCACTGCTGTTCCTAGTGCAAGGTTATACTTAAATCATCTTTCCTGCATTGTGAATGTAGGTAGTAGCAGACAATTTGCCTGATGAGCAAGTGGTTCATATCAAAGAGATGTTCCACGTGATGGACACCGATAAAAATGGAGATCTGACATTTGAAGAGTTGAAACATGGCCTGCATAAATATGGACAGCAAGTTGCTGATCCTGATGTGCAGATGCTGATGGATGCAGTACGATCACTTATTCAACAACTTAGCACATTATATTTTTGAATTGGTTAATGTTTTCTTCTTCCATGTCGACGCATTATATGCTGTGAAGTGCATTATTTTGCTTAAATTGCAAGGCATTTGGAAGATTAATGGATTACATAACATGGAGTGATGTTTTTCATCAGTCAGTCAAAGATTTGATCATGAGGTTGTATCACCATTTCACATAATTGATAGAACTCCTTGCAAAAGCAGTTGGGTTTCTGATAATCTGATTAGTCACCATTTCTTGTATTAACATCTAAAAATAGAATTCCATTCTTATATGAGAACAGGCTGATGAAGATGGAAGCGGAACGCTGAACTGTCAGGAGTTTGTGACCATGTCAGTCCACTTGAAAAGGATTGGCAGTGACGACCACCTTACTCAAGCTTTTGAATTCTTCGACAAAAATGGAAGTGGATATATTGAATTCGATGAGTTGAAAGAAGCTTTGACAGAGGACAATCTTGGGCCAAACAACGAACAATTTATTGAAGACGTCATTTTCGACGCTGATCTAGATAAGGTAATACATACCCAGAACAACCTGTAATTCGGAATCTGTGTTATATACGAAATATAGTCCTCATACTGTGGCGGGTGCATTTCAGGATGGTCGAATCAGTTATGATGAATTCAAGGCCATGATGAAAACGGGCATGGACTGGAAAATGGCTTCTCGCCAGTACTCGAGAGCGATGCTAAACGCGCTTAGCCAAAAGATGTTCAAAGACAAACCTTCTTCCCTCAGAGGCTAAGAGATGTTCCGCCCATGGCTTCTCTATCTGATCCAGATGAACCGAGAAGAAACAAAACTGAAGTCTCAATTGAAGGGTGTTGGGAAGGAGGCATTATACAAGAAGATCATTGCATTGGTTTGCTAATACAGGGACAAAAATGCTATGAAAATTTTGAAGAGATGGGGGGCTAAACAGTGAGATTCTTACACGGCTTGGCATTCAAATTCTTTTTTTTCTTTTCCGTAATTAAAAGGGAAAATCAATTGAAGATACTAATCAGAGTTGGTTTGCAATGCCTGCCTTAACCACATTAAGAAGTCTGGAACCTCAGATCCCGGCAACCTGACAATCTCCATGAGCAGATGCAGTACTAAAAAAATGTTTTTGGCTCTTAAAAGCGAAACGTCATCGCGAAAGTATACTAGATCTCTTGGCTCATATCAAGTGAAGTCACCGCCAGTTTGAATACATAAAACGGGATATATTATAAAACTTAGCCAAGTCAATCAATTTGATGAAGTGAATTCAATTCACCTATTGAGCCCCTCCATATATTTATGATACCGGCCATCGTTTAGACAGAATATGTCGAATAATTTCATCTAGGCAGGTATGTCAAATAGACTGACCAAACGAACCACTAGATTTTTGCTCATATCGATCAAAGTGTCAACTCGCAACTTGAATATTGCAAATAAACTAAGAGCAACTTGACCTCATCCGATACAAGGAATCAATCAAAATTCAGATAAATAGCTCCACATGCTTCTTAACATTCAAATAAAAGCTCATAAGGAACCCATCCAAGCTTCAACGCAGCTATTGCTGTCGTCCACAAACATGTGTTTACGTTTCAGTAAAAAATACATAACCTTTACATGCAATATATGCCTATGAACCCAAATGTTTCATGTTGATAGTTTATGTTCCTATGAATAAGTGCGATTCTACTTCGAAAAAATTCTCTGTTTGTAGCACTGTCGTACACAAGCAGCATCATCCTTTCAGTTTTCCGAACCATCTTGAGCAGGAGCCCCTAAGTATCCAACAGAATACTAATTCTGAAGTTAATTCCTCTCCAAAAAGGATCAGACGAGCTCCAATAGACAAAGTAATATGCGAAATAGAAGACAAACGGAGTACATTTGCCTTTTACTTCCAGCAGCAAATAGATAAAATATTAAATGATCGGTGACAGTCACTATTTCTTTTTCTTTGCCAAAGTAATACAGTACCGGCAATGAAACCCTACAGCCTATATACATGGGCCAGCATCATAGGCCGCCACCATCAACACACAAGAAGAGTAAACACAGGGCCAAAAGCTGCTGCTGCTGCTGCTGCTGCTGCTGCTGCTGCTGCTGCTGCTGCTTTGAATCTCCAGCACACTGAGACAACAGTTGAGCCTCGTAATAATTGATTAGTCACTGGCAACTTGAATGATTCATACCAAGAATCCCTTTATAGGACACCGCCTGTGCGCTTGAACCGGTTCCTTGTTCATGAAGGCATGTTTCTGGATAAAACCATCTTTCTTTGTAAATTTTCCTGTTGCTGCGATCATCGGTGATGCTGGCACATCTGGCAAGTGGTTGCAGATTTAACATTAGCATAAGTACATTTATCGCAGGACCAGTGAGACACATCATCGGTTCGGCTGGAACCAGCACGAGTGCTGGCAGTTGCCTTTCCCCTTCCACCACCTCTACTTGCCTTGCTGCTTCCTCCATTCTTAGAGCTCGCTGCCCTGCTGCAATTGCCAACGCAATCCACATCTGATAGCCCATTCTCCAATGCTCTCACAAGGTTCTCAAAGTAGTTTCTGGTCACACTGTAGCAACAAAAACAGATGTAAGAAAGTCGAACACATGTATATGTTTACAGGTGGGCACTACTTCTGGAAGTCACAACAGAGGCTATAAAGAAAAGTGTTAAAAGGAAAGTGTCTACATAAACTTCATTGCAGCTAAAGCAAACAGGGCCACCAATCTTTTGATCACAGGAGGCACATCTTTGTGATGGGAAAACAGCTCCAAGAATTCTTGTTTCCCACTCATACTTGATTAACTTAAATGAATAAATAACAGTTCAACAGCCTGATAACAATCAACCAATGCCTTATGCACTGGAAGATCATATGGCCCCGTTTGGTTCAGCTTTCCCAAGGGGCTTTCAGCCCCTAAAGCCCCTTGGGAAAATTTTTTTGTGTTTGGTTCAGCATTTAGCTCAGCATTGGCCAAATGCTGGCATTCCAAATGCTCAATGCTCAATGCTGGGGGGGACCAGCATTGAGCATTCAGCATTTGGAGAAGGCAAGTCAAACCTCATTTGACTTTTTTTTTTTTTTAGAAATCAGGTGGAGCCGGCCACCGCTACTGGGCGTGACCCCCGGCAACCACCGTCGGGCGGCGGCCGTCGCCTGCCCGAGGTTGCGCGACCTCCAGCAGGCGACGCCCTGGGTCGCGCGACCTCAGGCGGCCCCCCTGGGTCGCTCGACCTCCGGCGGGCGACGCCCTGGGTTGCGCGACTTAGGGCGTCGCCGGAGGTCGCACGACCTCAGGCGGCGTCCCCTGGGTCGTGCGACGGCGGGCGGTGGCCAGATCTGGCCGCCGCAGCTGGGTCGCGCGACCCAGGGGAGGCTGCTTGGCGGCCGGACCGCCACGCCTGAGGTTGTCCGACCTCAGGCGAGCTCCCCCATGACCAGATCTGGCCGCCGGCAGTGGCCGGCAGTGGGCCGACGGTGGCCGGCGGTGGAGCTCCACCAGATTTTAAAAAAAAGCTTTCCAAATGCGGTATTACCAAACGGCATTTTTAAGCCAAGGCTATTTTCCAATGCAAGTTTGCCAAACACGATAGCATTTTAGAAAGTCTCATTAGGCTAAAGGTATTTGCATTTTCTCTAAGTCCTTTCCCCAAAAGCGAACCAAACGGGGATAATCTTGGTGACTCCACTGTCCAGGTTTGACTTTCAAATCAACAGTCTTTGTAGCATAAAAATCCAGTAAAAAAGAACTAGTGAGGATGCTTTTGGCTTGAACCAGTGTATAAGTTAATATACGTGCACAGAATGAAGTCAACTTGAAACCTTGACAATGAAGAGCAGGATTAGAGATAGGAATGCTATGCTCAGGATGAGTCATGAGCTTCGCCAGAACTTTTTCACATCGTATATGAAGCCAAAAAGAAGATTCTGCAGGACTATTATATACACTCTAATTAATCAGGAAGCAGCTGCTTACTCGTACATATCATGCTGTCTCTAGAAACAATAAGGCACATTTTTGAGTGAAAGGAACGTATTCATCAATTCCAATATTAGTGTTTTCATGTGCTATTCATAATCGGAATGGGCAGGCATTCTCCTATATGACAGAATGCTACTGAAAACTGTGGCCTTACTTTTTCCCATTTCCTAAATGGATATCTAGGGACATAGGTCTTTATAAAATTGACCGTAAACAGTTGTAATTTGTACCCGACATATTTTACTCAAACTAATTAGCAAAATTGAATCTAACAGGAAGATACCTGGTAAGTCCAGCTAACTTGGTGCGGAAGTCATTAAAGTTACTAGAAGGACTCTCATCATTAAGAAACTGGTGAAGTTCCTTCTCTGCACACTGATGAAGCCTTTCCAATCCGGACTCCGCCTCACCTGATAAAGAAACCATTTCATGTAAGTAAATAGAAAAACAAAAAGGATATGCATGGCCATTGTATATCCACAATCCTATTCTCCAATACAAACCTTGCAAATACTCAAAAAATTGTTTCTTAGCATGTTCATGTTCTGGCAGATAATAACCATATGCATATGTCCACTTGAGTACTCGCCTACACTCAACTATCTGCAAACATCAAAGGAGCCTAATTTAGCTTCACAAATGCAGGTCAGGATAAAATCAAAACCACTCCATGTTTAAATCTAAATAACAGCTGTATTTACATTCCAAACTGAAAATCACATTATTCATATTTAAGTTGAATTAAGTAATACGAAGTTTAAAGAGAACCTGCTGCCAGGCCTCTATGATGAACTTCAACTGTGACTCCGGCTGGCATTGTGTGTCACTAAGCTTATCGAGCTGACAAGAAGAAAAAGCAAAACTTCATTTAATCAAGGGCAAAGATCAGAAAAGCATCAGCAGCAAAACATAATTAATCCAGATGAATAGAAAAGCCATGCATCTTGCTTCCTATCACAAGGAAACAAAGATCAATTTGTCAATTTAACATCATTAGCAGTTTATGGCAAATCAACCTACCCAGTTGGCACTTAGCATCAACATATTTACCCTGTATAGATTCTTCTGTCAGACAGGTGCAATCCTTTGTTTACTCAATACTCATTATTGTCAGACTACAATGTTAGCCCAAGTACAAAGAGGCAAACACAAACAGAGAGAAAAATTCTTCCCGGTCTTATAGCAGCAAAGTGAACCTAAGATCTATTTCTGCATAAGTTACAGCCAGAATCCATTTTGTCACAAAAACTCCAAATAATATTATTAATTAATAGAAAATTTGACCATTAATGATATGCTGAAACGATTATATAATGTTTATCAAAGTTGTTATTCATATCTGTTCATTCTCTTTCCTGGTAAGTATCAGTCTGTTGACAATTATATGAACACTTAAATGCAAAAAAAGAACCATGAATGCTGGGACTTGATTAACTTAATTTATACTTGGATGACAGATCACTGTACAAAATTGTGCCGTGCATGGATTGTTAAAAATTGAATCAAGTAAACACAGGCCATTTTTTTCCTTGCAATGTGACTCAACGATCAATTCATGAACAACAGGATTTCTTATCTGACTAAACTCAACAGATGACTTACATTAACCAACCCAATTTTAAGCACACACCCTCTAAGAGGTTCGATGGAAGGAAAAGATCCCTGTTACAACTTTCTCAGCAGGTGTCAGATCAAAGCAAAGACAAATGGAGGAAACCATGACCCTTCTTACAATTTTTTGGCTAGTGCAGATAGAAGAAGAAAAAGAGTGATTCAAGGGTCTACAAAGTGATTTTGCAGATATCAAGGAACCTTGGTACATGGCCACTAATGTTATTAAAACCAGAAAGTAAGATAGAACGAGCTAGTTTTCTTAGATATAGTGGATAAATTCCTCTGCATCGCTAACATTAAATTTTGCATTTTAACAATAAAAAAAGGAGGGAGCAAAAGTGACAAACAAGATGGCACCCTTGGGCAAAATTTGACATTAAATTCAAAATTTTGTTATTCAGACTTCACAAGTCACGTATGAATGGTACAGAGATTAAACAACAAGACGATGAGCTTAGGCATCAGCCATGCAATAACAACAATGGTAGGAAACATTATGCTACATCCCCACATCAACCATTAATCCCATTACCCTCTCTCTCCTCTTCTTTTCCCGAATCCAAACAAAGTTTTGGCCTTTTAGATTAAGTCTATGAACAGGGTCACTCAGACATAGATACGCCACCATCATCAGAGGGCTATACACATGACTCAATCCCAAGCATCTAGCTAGGAGAATAAGCACATTCACCAGTCCTTTAGAGGCTGTAACCTATATGTAATCAGCAAAGAGAGGAGAAAATAATGGTGCAGCATCCCCTTTTTTTTTAAAATCAAAACATCATTTATTCAGTCGTACATGAAACAGGCATAAAAGAGAGTATCAATTGAAGCCTAAGCCATGGCTCCTAAAATTTGCTGTGATTTGCTCAGTAAGTGTGTGTCATCAAGGAACCAAAAGTCTATACCCTAAGGAAAATAAGAAGACACAAACTACAGCCAATTTCGCTGTGAATGAAACTTACATGCACAGTTTGCATTTGATGTAAATCAGCAAGAGCTTTCTGCCTTGACTGCCACAAAAAAAAGAAAGAGAGATTTCGCATATGAGTAAGACAAACATCATCCATGTCTATGTACGATAATGCTCCATTTGGATGGGCAGGGAAAGAAAAGTAAACTAGAAAATTGGAAAAATAAAAATTTCCCTCTTCTCCTTCTTAAAGAAATTTCAAAATTTTCTTAATTATTTAACTCAAAGTTTCATAACCCTCACTTTCTCTGCTTCCCACATATAGCCGAAAAGAAAGTGTAGCCAAGTAGATTTTATTTACAGAAAGTTTTGGAGTAGCAACACTAGAACTCTTTACATCCAATGAACCAATAACGATACAAATGTAATTAGCATGATGTACATAAAGTCCTATTCGGAATTGGACCATCAGAACTTCATGATTGAACCAAAGTCACATGATGAATCATATTCTATCTACATATGACTTTATTTATGGCTTATGAGTTATGACATTGGTTTCAGAGATCCAAAATATTTGTGGAATAGTTTTTCATGCAGAGGACACATCTTGTTCAATTACCAAAGTAAAACTCTAGAAAGGAAAGTAATACATTGATTTGACAAATCTAAAAAGCTACCTAGTAGGTAGATTGAGAAACCTGAAAAAACTAAGTGCACATGTTTTAGAACAGATTCAACAAAGATGACTTTATCGTCAAGCAGATATAAATAGATTTAAATTTGGTGGCCAGAAAGGCATTCGACAGACTTCCTAGAAGACAGAAATCAATACAGTAAGAGTCAAAGTTTATCTCCAATCCATAAATGAAGGAAAGACTTAACAGACAAGAACGGAAAAAAAGGGCCTCGAGTATAATAAAAATTCTTTAAAAATCTGTCAAACCCGAAATAATAAAAAACCTTGACAAATGACTTTAAATAAATTAGAGCAAACAATATCCTTCCCAGAGATGGATAGAGGAGACTATATAATTAGGTTCTGCCTCAGCTTCTGTGAAGAAAAATCAAACACCATACAGGAGCTCTCACTTTCTTTTCTTTTTTCAACTTTTACTGTTTATACAGATTTGGACTAAAATGGAATTCAATAAGCAATGACCCATGGTGAAGTGTGACGATTTCAGATGTGAGTTTTCCTTTATATCGTCTATGCAAGGGAATATGGGAAATACATATCAACTACTCGAGGCATAAAACAGAGTCAAGTCTTTTCAAAGCATCACGAGACATCATTGTAATTCCATGTGCTACACACCGAACTTAGAAACCAGATTACAAATATCACTCTGATTCCCTATTGTTCACCCCATTATATCCTGATAACCAAACAAGGACTTGGGAAAATCTACAGTTTCTACAAGTCCAAAATATGTATACTCGATGCCTGGTTATTCAACGTCATCCATTTTCTCCCTTTTCGTTTTACTTCTTATAATTTCCTCTATAATCCTTCCTTCAGCCTTTTTTCATCCTCAATTATATAATTGAGAAGTAAATCGAAGGAACTTATCTAGACATTCATCAGCAACATCACAAATGGCAATAAACTTAGGTTGTCAAGGAACCAGAGGGGTTTTCGATGAGGTTTCCTTAACATCTGAAACCACCATAGAATTTTTGAGATAATTTGACAACAGATAAGGGGTAAGGGAAAGCGAATACTAGACTTGTTAAACCCAGAAAACCAGGGAGAGATTTACTACTTACGGATTGATTGCTTGCCCATCGTTCATAATAATGAGTATATCGCTCCAATGAATTTTTTGCCATCTCTCTTCTTCTCTCAGCCTCATCATACTACAAAAAGGTATTTTCAAAGGACCAAAACCAACAATATTAGTTCCACGGTGTTCACATAACTTTGCCGGAGAAGAGCAAAAGTTTTTCAATTCCTACCGCTCCCTCTTGCTTAGCTGCCTCATAACGATTGCAGGCATAGAAACCACCAGTTCTCTCCCCATGATCACACCATGCACCCAGACAGAGCCTGTTCGAAAAAATAATATAGAACAAGTAAGGTGTACAATGCCAGTTCCGAGTGAATTGCATTGTGTTACCAAAAGAATAGACCCAATAAAAATGAGTAAAGAAAAATAAATGAAAATGCTCTGTTTAGAAGAAAGTAAACTTACCAGCAGAACTCAAATTTACAAGGAGGTGTACAAGTCATATGCATACACCCTTGGTTTTTCTCTATTGGCCGCTTACACTTTGGACAAGGCTTTGAATTGGCTAGAATCCTGCATGTCATTTCATATCCGTTAGGAAAGCAGAGCAAGAACCAAAGGCATCCGAATTAAGAAAATGCGGCAATTATTCGAGGGAGCATGACTGTCCAAATTCATTCCCAAAGGCAAACATGAGGTAGGATTCCCAACATTTCACGTGAAATAAAGAGTTGTATTCTTCCAGATATTCTGTAAAACCTTAGCTCTATCCTGTCATCCCACTTTAACAATACATATTGCCACAATAGATCATTAAAGTTACAAACAACTGACACTAGGTTAATCAAACTCTTGCATGTCCAATAATAGCATTCTCCACAAGGTCAATCTTATTTTTAGAAATGAGCTTCAATTCCATTTACTCAGGTTGTCAACATGCCACCGAACGACTTCACAAATAACAAGCTCTCCAAACATATATTTTCAGCATGAACCACCTGCCTGCCATGATAAACTAGGTATGACCCAAAAGGCAGACAAAATAACAGAGATAACCCTGATAAAACTGTCCAGAAACAGGATGCAAAGACTCCATTAGGAATGTGTCAGCTATCAAAACAATAGAGTATTAGTTTTGACAACACAGTATCAGTCATCAAACTATTCTAGAAAACCTATCCCAGTCAGATCTGTTGAGGAGCCTCCTCCTCCTACTAGCTCAATCAAAACTTCAAAATGTAGTGGAGTGAAGTGATTGGACTCCATTTCCATAGGTCCCATTCACCACCCCCCACAGAGAACAAGACCTTATCCTATAAAATTTTCATATTGATAGACATTTGCCGAGATCAGGAGGATGATGTATGTAGAATTTTAAGATCAAGTACAAATATAGACAATTAAACAAGGTCTACTTGGTCTCTAAACACGCCCCCCCAAAAAAATCAACTGAAAAACTATAGAGGCAAAATATAACGCTAGCCAGTTTCCATGCAAGCATGTAAAACTGTAACTTTAAACCATAGGCACAGAAAATGTTTGACAAGCATTGCCTCGCTATTCCACACAGATGGTTCTTCCAGCCTGATGCTAGTTCTATATCTGTATATAACCAGATGGGAGGACTAAACATTCATAAATAAATCGAAAGGAGAAATGCAGTGGCTAAACTTAGTTTTTCCTTAAAACAAGGAAAAAGAAATGACCCATTTAGAATTGCTGTATGTTCAAACTTCAAACTGACATGGGCAACATCATTATCCTCCAGACAACTCATACAATTTAGCATTATTAGATCTCCTCCAGCAAAAATATGTGAATGCAATAACCATATGATAACAAGAACAAGAATATCCATCTATCAAGAAATTCCAAAAATTCCAAATTTAACTACAGAAAGGGCATATTTGTGAAAGTCCTGTACCCAGTAGACTGGCTCCCTCAGCCTCAAGAGTCAACCTTTTAGGAGTTCCAAACGTTACACCATATATAATAGCCCTTTAGGCCCTAGAATATCTCATATTGCTGATAAAGGGATGCCAAAATGGGACTATCTATGCCTAGGCTAGTAATTCATATAAAACATTCTTGTTTCTTGAAAGAGGAAAGACCACTCAATCCGTTGTATACCATTGTCATGGAACCCAAATGGTGGCAAATTCTACATGTAAAAGTTATCCGTACCAGTTCATGTTTTCAGATTCGGCACTGTTCTTCATGATCCACTTTGCAACAGTGCCACAATCTACTGGACGGTGAGCTTCCTCTGTACACTGCAGCAGTTCGAATCAAAAGAATGTCAACACACTACTTGCTACATATTGATACGAGATTTTTCCAAGGAGAAGCTTACATTCCAGCAAAAATTGAACGAGCATAGGCAGGAAACATCGTAACCTTCACTGCCAGCAGAATATTCTACAGCATATTCACAACCAGGGGCAGGACACCACTTGGTCTGGCAATAGGAAATAGTGGTAAAGAAGGTTATATTTCATTTAACAGGCACCCAGTAGTACAAAGTCATTATCGCACTTAAGGAACACTTCAGAAAAAGAAAAAGAATACGGTTGCTCATATACCTTTCTATTGTCTTCAATGTAAGAGCGAAGAAGATATTGAGAATACTTTTTATTATCTTCTTTAGGCGCTAATAGATTTATCATGTCTTGACCGACGGCAGCACCACAAGACGGATCAGGACATCTCAATGTTAAACATCCAGGACCATCATTTATGGATGTGCTTATGTAGCCTGTCACAATGTCCGCATTCATCAAACGACATCAAAAGGTGCAGGAGTAAACACATGTAAATTTCTAAAGTGCACAGTTAATAAAAAGAAATACTTCCAAGAGAGTGATATCTTTCAGCTGAAGACAAAACACACAGTTGATGTTTGGTAATAGTCATACATCTTTTCGTTGGGGGTAATTCTTTTCACCAAAATGATAGAGATAAAAATGCTTCGATGTACAATAGCCAATACGCAAATCTCCAAGATAAGCTACAGAGTGCTGTTGCCTTTTCCAGTCTCACATTTCACACATTTTCATTTTGCTCTACAGACTACAGGAGCTCGAAGCTCCTGCAGGCTGCAGTTTTTCCAAGAAGCAGCCCTCAGAAAGATATGCCAAAGGGATATTAAAACAAATTCTAGCTGCCACCTTACAAACATACACAGCCAAAAATAAAATTAACATTTGCTGAGACCTGCTGGTTAGAGATTTAATTTGAACGTGTATGTACCATCTTAAATTGATGATTATATTCTCAAAGACCCAGATGGAAAGAAACAATAACATCATTTTGGAGATCAACAGAAAGATCTATTAAATGATTAAAGAAGTTCATAAAAAACAGCTCTAACAACATCAGTTCTTGAGACAGAAACACTTCCATAAATACCAAACATGATCCACAATCTTGGATTACTTCAAAAGGCAAAAGACCCAATATTCAACAATAGGTTACAATAAACAGCAAAAGAACCAAAATCCAACAAAGCAAAAGGACGAAACACAAAATAATGTCAATAGTCATTCTTTTGATAACTAATTATAGATTGTGAAGACATTGCATATAACAAACCAACGATTGGGATGATAAGAGTGGGAAATCAGACAAAACCTGCCCAGCATGCACTGCAGAAAGGATGACCACAAGCAGCTGACATAATTTTATCACGGGGATGAGACTCAAAACAGATTCCACAGGTGAGCTGCAAAGAGAGCAGTACATAGTTAGTGAAAATAGGAGGAAACTGAATCTGCAAACAATTCAGACAATCAAGACAGCATACTTCTCTTAAATTAGGATGCTCAACAGCCGGTTTTTCCAATAAGCCCACTGCTTTTCGCACTCTATCTTCATCAGCAAACCATGCATCATGAACTTTACTTACACTCCTGCAATGCCAGCTTGGTTGATTAAAAAGCACAACAGGAAAGGCAGGAACTTAAACTTTAACTGACCACCTAAACATGACGACATCAAGCATTTCTGTAGACAGCTCAACTATCACAACTAAAAGAGGCACAGTGGAGATTGATGCAATTTTCCAAAAGTAAATTACATATACAGGTCGACTGTCAAAAGCATTTTAATGCCAAGCACCGCCAGAAACACACAATGGCAAGAAAGCCACATCATATGGCATATCAGGTGTGACAGGTAAAGCACCAATGAAGGACCCCTTTACCAATTATAATAGCGCAGCAGGGTGATAGCAGCGACTTTGGGTATAGATAGGACGGCAGCAACTCTCATTATATCATCCTCTTGACGCTGTTGTATATCTTCTTCCTTTAAAATGATATAGTTTTGCTGAAGAGATGGAAACATAAAAAAGCATAATCAGACAAACAGAAATGCACGATAAGAATGAACAGCAAAAACGTTGAAGGGTAACAAACAGGCACTCTCTCGATCAATTTATAGTTTTCCTGAAATAGATAAAGGAAAGAAAATTCATCCATTGGGTTGAAGACGCATGATCAGTTACTCCAAGTTATTTTTGGGACAAAGCACCTATGCCCATCAAGCTCGAAGAAGAAGAATTCACACCAACAACTATACAATTATCATCTCGTGAGCAAGTCTTCTGTCCTTCATAACGCAAAAGTTTTTTATCTTGGCCATGTGTGTCATTTTGTACCCCAACTATCTAGCCAGCAGTTATTTACTATGATCTGTGGAACAAAAGATTTCTGCCGTAGTTCTCCATATATAAAATAAAAAGAACACGAAAAACACTGAACTTTCAATCTCCAACTTCAGCTCCGTCCGATCATAAGGCAATACAAGTATGATCACCCCCATCTCGAACAGTGAACAACAAGTCGTTATAACCAATACAAAACCAAGAAGTAGAAAGCTCTAGCCACCAGCAGCAGCAGCTCCAACTCCACCCGATTTCCCATTCTTAATCCTCCTCCCCCCGGGGGAACCCGCGCAACAAATAGAGAGAATCAACACAGACAGCAGCAGAAGCACGGCAGGGATGGGGAGGGGTTGGGGAGGGGGGCTCACCTGATGGCGACGAGCGGTGAAGACGTCGGAATCAGCATCGGCGTCCTCGACGAACTCGTAATCGTCGACGTCGGGGTTGTCGCTGTTGTAGTAATCGTCGGCCTCCCCGCTGTAGAAATCGTCGTCCATCGACTCCACGTCGTTGGCGTCGTGCATATCGTCATCGGACTCCATGGCCAGTCAAGAAAGAACAAAAGAATAGAAAACCCTAACCCTAGAGGGAAGGCGGGGCCCCCAAAGCGAGGGGGGCGGGGCAAACCAAGGGGCGAAGGTCGTCGATTCAGCGAAAGAGGAGGAGGAGAGGGGAAGAGGGCGGGGCGGGGCGGGGCAGGGCGGGGGGCGATGATGATCCTGGATTGCACGCCAATCAAGGAATTGGGGAAGGGGAGGAGGAGGATCTGAAGGAGGGAAATCGAGAGAGAAAGAGAGAGAGAGAGAGAGAGAGAAGATTTTGCGGGTTTCTGCTTTCCTTCGCTTCTAAAAGGGAGGATTTTGGGGGAGAGAGAGAGATTTTATTAATGGGGGAGGCGGTTTGACAGTGAAGGAGAAGGAACTCTTCCCATCCCTTCCCTTACCTTCCCTTTGGGCTCTTTCTGCCCCTCTTACATTCCTCTTTTATTGATGCTCTCCCTCTCTCGTCTCCCTGGCTGGGCACCGCATGTAATCTTTTCTTAATGAGCCAGAGAAGAGAGAGGGGGAGAGGGAAAAGGGCCTTTAAAAGGCAAAAAGGAAGCCAGTCGGGGTAGTCAAAATCCATACTTGTGTGAATTCCTTCTTTTCGCATCTTCCTGGACATGGCCGCGTAATTTACTGTATGATGTAGTACTATGTGGAAAATCAGACAATGTTGGACCATTCCACCCCACCCTAGACTAGTTGATTTCTCTTCCCCTCACCCGGATAAAATTCGATTTTTTCTCTTTTTTACCTCTCTTTAAATACCATGTTAGAAGTACCTTTCCCAACGATGGTAATTACGGAGAAATTTATTCTATATAGATCAACCGATACTTTTTCTTTTTTTTTCATTATGTCAAATTAATTTCATAAGGAGAACCCATCAGTGACATCTCTATGTTTTAGAATAATTTGTGGACTAAGATTAGAAACGGAAATTTTCGGAGTATCATTTATTCAATGAAGAACGTTATTATTTCTTTTCTTCTTTCCTCACTAAGGTAAACAATGAAAAGGTTGTGCATACCACTGAGTAGCAGCACTCCTTGTGGGGGTGTATCCACAATAAACCCGACCGAATATTTGTGGTTCCGTTTCTTGGGTACACATCCCACTCCTAAAGAAAAAGTACTGACACAAAATCAATAAAGTTTTCCGCAATTGGTAATCAAGTGATTCTCCACCGACGAATATAACGACCTTATTGTATAATAAGTAAAATATTCGTCCCTTTGGTTAGTAGATCTTCTATACTAATCAAGCAACTCGAGGGTATATCCGCATTTAGTAAACTTTTACACAAAACCAGCAAGTTTCGCAGTAATCTGGGACGAATATTGGCTAGAATCGCCAAAACCAAGCCACGAATTTGATCTGCTCTTATAGCCCCCAACAACACAGAAATACGCATAAAAATTGGGTCCACGATAGAAACGGTCTCCTGCTTCTATTATATAAATGAAGAGATAATTGAAATGGTCCCTGCCTGACTCACTTAATTCTGGAAAGTCCATGCAATGTGTCTTTTCACGAAGGAAAGAGAGTTTGTAAGTGAAGGGGACGAGATTGCTGTCCATCCCCAACATCTTAAAAGAGAGTCTAAACAATGGACTTTCTCGAGACTTAGCTTTTCCTCTCAATGCAACCGCCGGAGCTGGAGGATAACTCACGGCAGAACTAGACGACTGCATCATGAACATCAGCAACAGAACTTCTCCAAGAAACCACTTTCAAGAGATGGGCCTGTTCAAACAATTTCACATAGAAATAGCAAAACTGTATAAGTTAGAATCGTTTTACGCTGGGTTCACTAATCCACATGCTTAGGAATGGGCTCGCCAGTAATGCTAGGTATACCAACATTGGTCTGCTATTTTCATCTACTACAAGATGTCAGACTGCAAATGGACCTTAAGCAAAGTGCGTCATATTCAGCAGACAATTAAAATCTCCCCCGTCAACCACTCATGTCAACTTAGTTAAACAGCGTTAATGCACCTGGCATAATTTTCACTAAATAAAGCTCAGACTTGGAACCTATTTGATAATACCAGAGCAAGCAGAAAATGATGAGAAACGCCTTTTACATCCTCCACATAAACAAATTTCTGGCTACAGTTCCGACAAGTTATATGCAAAATCAACTGAAAACTCTTAAAGTTTCCACTTACCTTTTGCAAGGTCCTTCACTAATCGCCATTACATCACTGCTCCATAAAAGAATCAATAGATTCTAGTTTGATCTTTGATGTGAGCCCAGGCTCCTGCCTTGATAGAACTTTCACAAGGCAGTAATGTCTTTTGTATTGCTCTTCACCAAAGATAGCCATCTTCTCTTAAACCTGAGAAGAACATCAAATTATTTCAGAAACGCCAACAAGCAAAATGAAATTCTTCTTGCCACCAAGGAGATTCAAGAATAAACTGTTTCAGCTAAGACACACTTTTTCAAAGGTCAGAAGTACAGTTCAACCAACAGCATGAGATTGTGCAGCAAACAAATTCCAGCATTCATTTTATTCTGTTCTGTTCTTAATGTCTTAGCAACCCACAGAACCAAATGGCTCATCAAGTTTTTATATGAACCTGGTGCAAGATAGAGGTCCACTTGATCAATCCCAAATATGTTGGGCTCAGATGCATGGGGCGCATGCCAATAACATCTCTGACATGCTCAGCAGAATTCATATTTAGGCAGGACCATACTGAAGAAACATAACTAGTTAAGTCTCAGCAGCCCAGAGAACCAAATGGCTGATCAAGTTTTTACATAAACCTGGTGCATGTTGGATGTCCACTTGATCAATCCCAGATATGTAGGCTAATATAAATAAGGACATGCAAATAACATCTCTGTTGTGCTCAATAAAATTCATATTTACATGGGGACCATATCAATGAAACATTACTAGACATTTCTTAATGTCTCAGCAGCCCAGAGAACCAAATGACTGATCAAGTTTTTGTATAAACCCGGTGCATGTTGGAGGCCCACTTGATCAATCCCAAATATGTTGGGCTCATATGCATGGGGTGCATGCAAATAACATCTCTGATGTGCTCAGCCAAATTAATATTTATGCGAGACTATATCCCCTAGACATAATTATGTATGCAGAATTTTCAACTAGGAAAAAAAGAGCACACACAGGTACTTACTGAGTGAGGAAGATATGGAGAATCAGAGAGTCATAGATAAACTTAATCTCATCACAAGTTCAGTCCTTGTAGAGTCCTCTTCCACTAGACCAATCTGCAGCTGTCAAGAAGACGATAAAGATGTGCAGGAGCATCTCAGGGGAAGAAAAGGAGAAAGGATGACATGTCATACTCATACCTCCAGCTCATTAAATCAATTAATTTTATTTTTTTTACAGATATTTGGCCAAAACTTTGTTATTTATGGGCTTAATAGAGAAGAACTTTATCTAAAGATAGTAAGAAGGGAAGAGAATTAGTATGAGGTGCAGGTTAATGTCCTGAATCAGACGAAACAGAGTTTCCTTTGTAGCCACTACAATTACAAACAGTAAAGCATAGCCACCTGACCAACCTCACCACTTTATACTATATATCTCTTAAGCTTTTTCAACAACATGCCTACTTTTCCTCCTTTTTTTTCTTTCGTTAAAAGGGTAAACGTATTGCTTCTTTTCAATAATAAACACTTCCATCCTATCACAAGTGAAGTTTAATAGATTTTATGTAGACTGGCTTACAAACCATCCAGATTGCACAGCTATCGTCAAGTCCACACTTAAAACAGAGGTTGACATTGCAGGCAGAGCACTAACTAATATGAGAAAAGTCAACACTTCTACAGGGACCAATAAGACTGAATAAAGGCCCGATGACTGTTAACATAAAAGAGTTGTACCCGCTTTTGTTATAATAGATCTGAGTGTAAGTTTGGGAAGCAATGGCACTGGCCAGTATGGAATGATGGGACTGTGAGGTATCATGTTGGAGCTGTGCAGTAACACACACACATCATACATCCATGTGCACCCACATGCATGGCAAAAACTTTAGTAAACATTCCAAAATGCAAACAGATATCATGGCAATGTTTAAGAAGCTGGAATTCCCAATCTCTAGACAGGGCCACTATTGAAAGGGCACACAACAATCTTCCTTCCTTCAGGATAGTTCAATAACTCTCAACCCTGGTTCAATCACCCTTTTACGACAAAGCACTCAGTTTAGTTACGAGAGCTTCAAAGGGATTCACTAAGCCATAAAGGGGTACACTCCTTGGCAGATTCCAAACCCTGTCTTATGGGTTCACATTTCTAAAAGTGTTGGAATAAATCTTACAAGAAAGGTTTCAGGTTCTTGCACTGAACATACGCACTTGTACCTTCTTGCAATTAAAGGTGGCATCAACTAAATTACCAATTTTTCTGATCCACAATGTAAAACTAGCCAAAAGACATTTCAGTGTAATATTATTGCAGTTTGCAATAGAATCACAACCCTGTTATAGTTGGTCTTACCCTCATTTGCAGTGATAATCAATCCACTTTCTACTGGAAATTTTCATACCCAATACTGCACATAAATTCTCCAAAACAAATCCTAAACACTTCTATGTAGACAGATGTCAAGCAATGCCCTTTTTCCTCGTATCAGACAGATTTTCTTGATGTGAAATACTCTTGAGTACATTGACCCCCAAAAGTACCCTTTAGATTCATCGAAGCAGGACAGGATAAAAATCGAAACAACTCCATCAGATTTTAACCTAAATAACGGCTGTATTTACATTCCAAATTCAAAAATCACGTCATCCATTTTTGAGTTGAATCAAGTAATATAAGGTTTAAAACAACCTGTTGCCAGGCCTCTATGATGAACTTCAACTGTAGCTGACAAGAAAAGGAAGAGAAAGCAAAACTTTATTTAGACAACAGCTCGGAAAGGGTCAGGAAGCATCAGCCACACAATATCACTAATCCAGAGGAACTAAAAAGAGACTGTGCACCTTGCTTCCTAGCACAAGAAAACAAAGATCGATTTGTCAATTAAACATCATAAGCAGTTTACAGTGGCGACTCAACCTGCCTAGTTGCCATTCGACATCAACATATTAATGCAAATGAATTCTTCTGTCATACACAAATGCGATCCTTTAAATTACTCAGTACAAATGAATGTCAGACTCATACGTTAGCCAAGTACAAAGAGGCAAACACATCCAGGAACAAAAATTCTTCCTGGTCTTGTAGCCCTTCATGGTACGGCAAAGTGAACCTACCAATCTATTTCTGCAGAAGTAACAACCAGAATATCTTTGCCACATATACTCTAAGTAACACTATATAAGACAAACATATTAACTGTTAATGATATGCAAAAGGATTGATTACTGTTTATTAAAGTTGATATTCGAATTATAACTATATTCACATCTCAGTCGTTAACAGTAAGCATCAATCAATTCATTCTTTTCCTGGAAAGTATCAGTCTGTTGACAATTAAGTGAACACTTATATGCAAAAGGAGAACCTTAAATGCTGGAACTTAATTAACTTAATCTGTACTCAAAGGATGGATTAAAGTGCAAAACCATGCTGTGCGAGCATTGTTAAAAAATTGAATCAAGTAACAGACCATTTTTTTCTTCCAATGTGACCATCTCACACTTAATGATCACATCAACTGGATTGTGAATTTTTCCTATCCGCAAAGTAAGACGAGTCAAAATACAGTTGGATGTAATACCAATGCAGTTTGGCAATAATATCACAATCCTGTTAAGGTTGGTCCTTACCCTTATCTGCAATGATAACTGATCCTCATTCTACTGGAAACTTTTGTATCCAACTCTGCAAATAAATTCTCCAAAACAAATCCTAAACGCTTTCATTTAGATAGCTATGATGTAATGCCATTTATCCTCATATCAGACAGATTTTCTTGGTCTAACTATTCTCTGACTACATCGAATCCACTAAAGTTCCCTTTATTTCGGACTTCTGGGGTTTCATCCCCTCCCCACCCCCTGCCCCCTTCAGGGGCATCTTCTCCTGCCCCAAAAAGAAAAGAAAACCCACCCCAGCAAAAACTAAATGATCCAAAGCATAGTTCAAATACAGCAATATCACTTCAACTGTAATGTATCCATAAACTTTCAAGCCCAATCAGAATTAAGCACAAGGAATGGTTAAATATTCTATGTACAGAAAATCAAATCTGAACATGGACTCAAGTCCAGCAACTGGACTGCTACATCTTCTGTATCATTTAGCCGAAAGAAATGGATCAAAATCTTACATTATTGATATTTTACTTTCTTCAATTTGTACATCAAAGATTCTATAGACTTTTGTATTCTGCTCCCATTAGCATGTACGACGGCCTGAGATGCCTGCTGTAAGCTTTGGATTCCTCGACCTAAACTGGCAATTGAGGGAGCTGCAGGAAGTGATTCAGCAGCACATTCGATGCCATCTCCACATACAAGTAAACCTGTGCAAGTTGCAACACTGCACCCAAATGTTGCCCAAGGTAGGAAGCCGACTGGTTTAACGCGCCGTTTCCTCATTATTTCATAGAATGCAGTTCTCATGGCAGATAAGCTTGTTTTCTCAGCAGAGGCGATAACACCATGAGCCACCACCCGGATTTTCTCAGCTGAAGCAGCCGCTTTCAATACTGATGTTTTTGCGGCTGAACTAGCAAGTCCAGGGGCTGCCAATTTTGAGGGACCAAGAGACTTGCCGAAGGCCATCGCCAGTACCTTTTGGGTTGGAGACAGCAAGAGTTTAAATGAGGCAGGAACTTTGAAGGTCGCAAGTTTTATAAACGTGGACACAGGAAGGACTTTTGACAGAGAAGAAGCTCCTAAGATGGCTGTAGCTCCAGCACCAACTGCAACCACCGGTTTACCAGACAACATTCTTTTCTTGTCTCCTCTATTAGGAATTTCTCCTGCCACCTCAGAATCCGTAACAAGTTCTTCAACCAAATCTTTCACTTCCAGTGGAAGGGGAGTGTTCCAGTGCTTCCTGAGACCCGCTAATGCACTAGCATCAACTACAGCAACTATAGTCTTAAACTTTTTAGCCTGACTCCGAAGAGCCTGCGCAAAGAGCACTTGTGCCTTTTCCTCATGTGGAAGATCTGCAAACTCAATTTTCAAAGAATCACCACTTCCATTTTTATTTCCGGGCAGCCTCGCCGCGGTATTCAGTGCCATCCTCAACCCCTCAACAGCAATCCGGAATGAATAAACTTCAGATACTATTTGACCATCTACATCCTGCCCCCTGTTCACATCAGAGAGCAGCTGTTGAGCATGGACAAGAGCCCTTCCAATAGATGGGACGTCAGTGAAAAAATTATGAAGATCAACAAGTAAAGGATAGATAGACTGGGCAAATGGTGGAGCCTCGTAATCAGGTATTGGTTGCATCTTCTCTGACCCCAAGTTTGAATCAGAACTCAAAGGACTCGACGTCCATGCCAGCGGACCCATATTTGAAGATACAATTCTTACCATCTGAGATTGGACATCATCATAGAGAGAAAACCTCCTCAAACCAGAAGAAACCCCAGAACCCATCCGTTGTGGAACCAAGCTGCTGATTAAACCTTGAACACTTTGGCCACAATTAGCTTCACTTGGACTGGTATCCCCAGAAGAAAAATTTACAAACGGTGACTCTAGAACAACGAATGACGAACCAACCTCATGTGCAGCCTTCTTGGCGGCAAAGAAATGGCCATGAAAGCCAATACCAAAGATCTCTCGCAAAACCAATCCCCCAGCAACATTCTCGTACTTCTCCTTATTAATTTTATCCACAAAGCAACGCCTGAGAACGCCAATTGCCGAAGTGGGCACGGGGCAGTCGACCCCATCGCCAGGCACGCACTCGACAGACTGAATCTCACCAGAATCCAACGGATCAACCTGCGCCACGACCGCGCTGGGGCGAACCTCCCTGATCAAGCGCTCGGCGTCCCTTGCTGACCGCTCGGACAAATTCTGCACGGCGAGCACGTAAACGACGGACTGCGACTCGGGTTCCCTCACGGCAAAGACGAACTGCTTCGTCTGCTCGGGGACCGGGAGTTTCCGGACCAGCTCGTTCGAAGCCTTCAGGTCATCGAACTTCGGCCGGGAGAAGGGCCACAGGGATTGCAAACTCCAAACGAAAGAAAGCGCCATCAGGACCACATCGACTCCCTTCCCACTTCAATCGGAAAACCAAAGAAAACTCGCGAAGGAGTTCATCCGCCGGAGTTGCTGTAACGTTTCACTCACACAGAACTTCCCCGAGAGGATTCAGGACGCACAAACAGAGCGAAGCTAGAGGCGACGATCGACGCAGTGTTGGCACGGGGAATGGAGATCGATCAAGGACACGAACACAAGAAGCTTCGAGCGATCGGCGCACACCGCATCGAATCGAATCGGACGAGCAGGATGAGAGATAAACCCTAGCAAAGCCGCTCTCCGAGGAGGAGGGAGTGCAGGAGCAGGTATAAGGATTCCGCCGGGAGTCGTCCGGAACGAACGAGCGATCTCGCCTCCGGGGAGAGGACGCGGTCAAAAATCACTTGGACTCATCTCTGGGCCCGCGGATGTGATATGGGCCCGATTCGTAATTGGGCCGAATCCAATCCGCGAAATCAATTTTGACACGTGGATTCGGGCACAATATTTTTCACGGCTCTTTAAAATTTAGATAATTAATCAAAATTTTGCCCTTTTTTTAATAAAAAAAGTACTTTTTGCTTAAAACTAATTGAAAACAAACAAGCCCGATTTTTAAAGCATTAATTATGTGGGGTCGGTATAATAAAAATTATAATATTTTCTTTTTTGATTTCCCGACAATAAGCTTATAAGGATAATCTTTTTTTTGAAACTCCTTTCTTAGTTTTAGTCGTCTTCGATTTTGCGCGTGATGCATTCTCTCTCTTTAAGCTTATTCAATATCAAAAGGTTGTATTTTGTAAATGGAACTGAAGCTCGACTTTTATTTTTGGGTGTTCACAAAAGAAAACAAGAAATTGAGCCCATATACAAGTTAAAAATAAAAGATTGCAATTTGATTTATATGGAATTCAATAAAACTTATATTAGAAAAAAATCTCCAAATGATTCGATTCTTTATCTTTGCACTGATTTGTAGAAAATTCTAGATTGTAATATTCTGCCTTTTGATTCATTCCTTCAATATTCGAATGGTCACATTTCCCTTTCCTTTTACATGCTTTTGACAATCTCATTTCAAACATAGCTCCAGCTCCAGAGAAGCAAATTCCTTCAAAGCCCAAGTTCCACTCGCGCTAGATCTGGTTCGGTACTGCAGAGTGGCACAACAAATGAGCAAACAGCCTTGAGAAGTTGTAGCGTAGTTCGATCGTTTCGATTGCGTCCATCCCGTCTTGCAGGTTCATTCTCACCGGTTCACATCCAGCACCTGATTCGCGCCTTGCTTTTGGTCCGACTCGCGGCTTGACCCCCCCCAAAATGCATTCGACATACGTCATTTTGACAAGTACTCCTTTCTTTCTGAATGAACAAGGAAAACACAAGGTGGACTCCACTCCAACAATTGGACCGCTGCATCTTGTGTATCATTGAGCTGAAAGAAAACCATTGAAACCTATTACATCATTTGACAGTTTACTTTCTTCAATTTTGTACATCAAAGATTCTAGGCTTTTGTACTCTGCTCCCGTTAGCATGCACGATAGCCCGAGATGCCTGCTGTAAGCTTTGGATTCCTTGGCCTAAACTGGCAATCGGGGGAGCTGCAGGAAGTGTTTCGGCAGCACATTCGATGCCATCTCCATATTCAAGTAAACCTATGTAAGCGGCAGCACCACACCCGATTGTTGCCCAGGTAGGAAACCAACTAGTTTGATGCGCCGTCTCCTCATTATTTCATAGAATGCGGTTCTCATGGCAGACATGCCTGTGCTCTTAGCAGAGGCGATAAGAACATGAGCCGCCATCCGGATTTTCCTAGCCGAGGCAGTTGCTTTCAAGGCTGAGGTTTTTGTGGCCGAACTAGCAAGTCCAGGGGCCGCCAATTTTGAGGGACCAAGAGACTTGCCGAAGGACATTGCTAGTGCCTTTCGGGTTGGAGACGGCATGAGTTTAAATGGACCAGCAATCTGGAAGGTCTTCAGAAACACGGACATGCAAAGGACTTTTGACAGAGAAGAAGCTCCTAAGATGGCAGTAGCTCCAGCACCGACTGCTGCCACCAGTTTCAGACAACATTCTTTTCTCGTCTCCTCTATTGGGAATTTCTCCAGCTCCCTCAGAATCTGTAACAAGTTCCTCAACCGATTCTCTCACTTTCAGGGGAAGGGGAGTGTTCCAGTGCTTCCTGAGACCCGCTAGGGCACCAGCATCAGCTACAGCAACTATAGTCTTGAACTTTTTAGCCCGACTCCAAAGAGCCTGAGCAAAGAGCACTTGTGCCTTTTCCTCATTAGGGAGATCTGCAAACTCTGTTGCGGAAGAATCACCACTCCCCATTTTGTTTCTGGGCAGCCACGCGGTGTTATTCAGTGCTATCCTCAACCCTTCAACACCAATCCGGAAGGAATAAACTTCGGAAACTAGTCGACCATCTACAGCTCACCCCTGTTCACATCAGAAAGCAGCTGTTGAGCATGGACTAGAGCCCTCCCAAAAGATGGGATCCCAGCAAGAATATCATGAAGATCCACAAGTACGGGATAGATGGACCGGGCAAATGATGGAGCCTCGTAATCAGGTATGGGTTGCTTCTTCTCTGACCCCGAGTTCGAATCACAACTCGAAGAACTCGACATCCATGCCAGCGGATCCATATCTGAAGATACAATTCTTACCATTTGAGATTGGACATCATCATAGAGACCAAGCCTCCTCAAACTAGATGAAAATCCAGAACCCACCCTTTCTGGAGCCGAGCTACTGACTACTTTTGGCATTTTCAATATTCTTATGCCCAATTTGATATAAGTACATCGGCTCGTCTCAATATTATCTCAAGAGAAACTCGAATCAGTTGATTCTGAAAACTAGAAGGAACTAGAAGGTTAATCACTGGTCAGTGTCCTCTAACCCATTAGGGACTTAGCTGGCTAGGATACGACTCTGTTTAAAAGAATGATGGCTCAATGAGGAAGTTATAGAGAAGATCGATCTTTCAATTGCGCAGTATACTGCATTATGGATTCCATTCTTGCCTGTTTATGTCGAGCATGTAGTAGGCAAGTTGCTCACTTGTTGAGAGCAGTCGAATAAAGCACCACACTCAATATCGCCCCGTGCCTTGCTCTTGGTCCAACTCGCGGTTTTATGACAAATAGGCATTGGATTTGCATGATTTCGACATGTACTTCTGTCTTGCTGAATGACCAAACAGAGAACTTCTCTTTTGGAGTGAAGAAGTGTGACAATTGACTGTCTGTGCTCTGCTTAAAGCAGTAGTTCAGTAGTTCTAGACGTTCCCATATCATCCAAACATAAAGATCCAAGAAAAGCGGGAGCCGGATCCACAGGCATAAAAATCACCTCTAACGAGCCTATGGTTTAGAGGTGACATAGGAAGAGCAGGCTACCCTATTATGTCGAGGGCAGATTACATATATAAAAGGCAAAGGAAAGAAAGAACAAACGCAAACACAAACACAAAATGGAACATTATTGAGACCATTGATTGTCTATTACAAAAATAGGAAGCAAAGAGATTGAGTTGCACAGAAAGACGTTATAAGGGATGCAAGATAAACCAAAGTCGACTGCAGCGATCAGCATGTGTAGACGTTTACTCCAAGGAGCTTCCTCCATGACCTTTGCCCTGAAGAACCAAGGAGTCATGAAGAGAAGCAATTTTCCAAGACTCGGTTCTGCCTCCAAGGAGGTATACTGAATATGAAGCTAGAAATTAAAGTGTACTTTGAAGCTATTACAGTGCAACCTGGAAGGGCAAGGATACTCATTATAGGATGGATTTTGTAACTTGACTTCCTCAACTTCTTTTTCTTCTTCTAGAGGAATAAATAGCTAGAACTATTCAAAAACACTCAGCATACCCCTCCATTACATATTGTTAGGTAGGGTGCCAATTGCTTCCTTAAAATGATGAAGTCACTGTACAAAAGTTTCACAAGTATAGAAGGTTGACTCTAACTTCCTTCGATGAGTAGGTAAATTTACCAACTTCTTGTGGTATAGGCCATACAAGGGAGTTACATCAACTAGAAACCCCAGCAATGGATGATGAAGGTGCTTCGATCAACCTATTTTTATTAGTATGGAGGAATTCATTGTGAAAGAAAATAGAGGGTCAAGTCACAAGAAATCTATAGTACCTGCAGCTTATAGACAGTTGACCCAAACTGAAAACAGAGTCCATTCCCTCTGGCGATAAAAGAAGTGGACTACCCTATACAGTTTTACCTATACTCATCTTCTAAGCTATATTGATTAGCATTGTGGGGTACACGATCAAGTAATACGGATGAAAGTACAAAGAGTTCGAGACTACAGCACAAACCTCTATTGCTCATGATGATCCCAACAGATTCTGGATATCTTTCTGCAGAATCACCCAAAAAACACGTTAGATTCGACTTAAATTGCTCCTTGCATTGTTGTAAATCAGATCCCTAACCTCAATTTTAAGAGGTGATGTAGTTGGAGCATATCTATCCACAACTTTCCCTTCTCTGTTCACCAGAAACTTTGTAAAGTTCCATTTGATGCCATCTCCAAATATGCCCCCTTTCTGAGATTTTAAAAACTTGTAGAGTGGGGTTGCATTCTTGCCGTTCACCTCGACCTGTAGCGCAATAGACTTTAATAGCAAAAATAGAGTGTAATATCAACTCGAGACATCTTTTCTCCATATTCTACACAGTCAAAATTGTAAAAGAGGAAGACGGTTATGAACTTAAACTTGCATATTGAACAAGTCTCCTTTATCGCATTGTAAAGAGTAAATGAAACACATTGCAAGCAAATTCTCAACCTCATCTGGGGCTGTTAGATCATCAATTTTCATGCATACTAAGAGTTTGATTGTGCTCTGAAGTTAAAATGACCAAAAAAGCACAAGGAATCACAATATTGAGAATTCCCTTTCATTTAATATTTTCCTCATTGTTTTCGGCTTCTCATGTTTACCTTGTCGAAAATAGGGAATTCAGCCTTGAACATAGTGCATGCAGTCTCTTGAATCTCTTCATTACTCCCCGGTTCTTGTCCTGCAAACTGGTTGCATGGAAATGCCAGTATTTCAAATCCTGCTAAGATATATCAGTCATGAACATATACAAGCAGAGTAAAACATATGAGAACGAAATTGAAACACAAGACTAAAAGGCAAACCTTGATCCTTGTATTTTTCATATAAAGTGTTCAATTCCTTGTAATTTGATTGGGTGAGACCACTGCAAAACATGTGTGCGCTATATTAGATATCATAAGTATCAAAGCAGATGATATAAGTTCAAGGAGTCGACTTTTACTGGGGACATAAACTGGATTTAACAATGGATCGCTCAATCACATCTAGAACAAAAGGTTAACAGATCCATGCCTAGGCGTTAAAAGGGAAAGAGAAGCAGCCCGGGCTTCAGGCTGTTTGAATTACCAAATAGTGATAACAGGTTCCAGAGTGGACATGCAACACGTAGCGACATATGATAGGACCAACTAGTCCACTACTACACGCCGCATGTTCCATTTCATGAAAGCTTAAGTAGCTGAATTCCAATCAAGCTTCTGATCAGAGAAACTCAAGAAGGCAATACCATTTTGAAGCAACGTTGACAATCAGAAGAACCTTCCCAGAGTACTCGCTCAGGCTCACATCATTTCCACGAATGTCCTGCATTTGCATCAGATGACTCACAACTACGGTTAAAAATATCTCTAACTATAAACACCATGAAAAGGGAACCTACATCGAATAAATTTCTAGGATATAAGAAGCATGTCCACCTCTTCGACAGAAAGGAACGTACACACAGGGATCCGTATCGAGTTGAAAGAAGACCAGGCATGATCATCACAGATTTGTCGCCAAAATGGTTGGTTATAGGATTAAAGGCAAAATTATGGATTGACAAAAAACTGTGATCAAGCAAAAGATTCATGATCTGAACAATACTCAACCTAACTCCCACAATCGGGTCGTCGACCCGTTAAAAAACATGCTCACCCCCACGCCCCCAAAAAAAAAAAAAAAATCCTCAACCACGAGCTAAAGTTCCAATCTTGCACACAGGGCAGCTTCTAACAAGACCAGACAGAACAGGATAAGCACCACCGACCATCGCAATCGACATCTCTCCAAAAAAAAAAAAGAATAGGACCGATGAAAACGGGACGCAAGCTCGTGGGACGGGCACGAACCTTGACGGTGAAATCGAAGATGGACTTGGACGATTCCTCGGCCATATCCTCCGGAGCGCGAGACGCCGATCGATGCGCGTCGAAGAAGTAGAAGGAGAGAGCTAGGAGCGCGAAGAGAAACGGGAAGGAGCTGGTGGGGGAGTTGAACCACCTCATGCGAAGAGGACGAGGCGCATTTCAACGCGTTCAAAGATGCGGACTTTCGCACGAGAAGGGAAGGTTGAGATGGCGCAAGGATTCGCTTTCCCGACTCGAAAACGGCTGCGCTAATGGGGCAAGAAATCAGGGAAAACGTTAATTAATGCGAAAGAAGAAGATGATGATGAGGGAGAAGACGCGCGTGTCTTGCTGGTTTTTTTCAGAATTCAATGTCAAAGAAAGTTGGCAGGTAGGGGCGTATAAATGGCAACGGCATGGGAGGCCGAGGGCGAATGAAACGATGACGCGTGTGAATTGTTGAATGCCGCCCGTTAGATCTAGCCCATTCCCTTTTTTCTTAATATTTTATCCACGTCTCAAGATAATACATAAAAGAAAATTCCCCAAACAATAAAATAGAACAACAAAGCACGAAAAAGAACGAATTTTTCTCAACGTCAACATAGTACGAATAGTGGCCGATCGCCTAGCTATGATTTGTCGATGGACAATGCACACCTAAGTTTATCATCATGGCATAAAGATACAAAAAAATAGGCTATAATTTATAATTGAAAAGGCGTATAATATAAAAAGTTGATTTCTCACCTCATGATGCGCCCAAAACAAACCAATCATGGTTCATTCATGGCATCTCGAGCTCGTAATCTTGTACCTTTCATTGATGTTACAAATAAGAGGAATAAAAACCAAAGTCGGTTTATGAATGTAATCCTTTTTCTCTTGACTTGTCTTTGTCTTCAATAGCACCGAAATTGATCGGTAAATAAGTCTTTATCCGGTCTCATTTCTGATAATAAAGAAAATTTAAAAATTTCCTTCATAGAAGAATAAAAAAATAATGGATTGGGGGTGTGCCCAATCGAGTCTAAGAAGGCGGACCCGGTTCATACAAGGAATATGCGACCCGTGATTGGGTTTAGGTGGCGCATCAAGCTCAACTTAAGGTCAAGAGAAGAAAAAATAATGAGAAGCATCTTTCACCAGAGGTTTACTTCCAATTTGATTGTACTGCGTCCCCAATACTTTAAATTCATAAAAATAATTTTCTGGATGTTTTTCGAGTGACCTTTTTCTTATTATAATATTTTACCCATTTTAGCATTTGAGATGCACTTTCCATTAAACGGTAAGCAACCCGAATACTGAAATATTTATGCTTGAGATTTTAAGGCCATTTCAAAAAATTGAAAATTTTCTAAATTTATATAAATACTATCACTTAACCTACGATTAGTTCCACTCCCTCGCAAAAAGAAAAAAAAATTACTAAAAAAATTGGAATTCTCAATTATATTATATATCGTACACCAGAATTGCGCGCCTCGTCTTGTGCGTTTTGCTCTGAATTCCAAACGCTACTAATTCATAAGCTTCACAGAATTCCCCAACTATGTTCGTGATGAAGGGTTGGAGATGAGTGCCCGATACTCCATCTTGATCCGGACTCCACATTTGCACGACAATTCGTAACGAAAAGACAGAGCATTCAACAACCAAAACTCATGGGCGCCTTGCTTTCTTCATTTTCTTGATGAAATGCCCCTCCAAGACACTAGTGAAGCAACCCCATGAGGCAAACTGCTCTGTTCATGCGTATTGACAAGTAATGTCCCAGGCAGGCCACTCGTCAACAAAATAAACAGCTTTTGAGCGGTTCGAAATTTCATTAAAGCAAAGAAACCCTCCATGAAAGTGTGAAAGATGATTTTCGTTTTACCCGAGTGGCGGCAATCCTGCTTGCGCTTGCTCGTAAGTAAACAGAACAGACTGCAACATGGAGCCCATGGGCCATCTGCGTCGACATTCCACGCAGCAGACTGCAGAACATTCATTTGATCTTCTTGATATCGACTAGTTAGCGATAAGTAAATCCAACCCATAAACCATGAAAAGTTAGTGCATGGCGCTCCATATTGCTCAGCTAATCGGTGAATACATAGATAGCAGGACATTTTCTCAGTTCACAGAATTGAACAGACAAACCTCCAGTCGAGGCTTACCCATCAGGATTCATGAGGCCTCTTTGGACCAATCCAGATAACCTCAACCAGAACTAGAAATGGCTTCCTCACAATGCTCTGCTGCATTATCCTTTGCGCCACCATCGTCAAAACTTGGAGCCTTTGGAATTAGTCCTAGCATCTTGAACATGAGTTGATCAGCGTCGAAATCATTGTTAGGAGTTGTCAGAAGCTTCTCCCCGTGAAAATGGAATTCGCACCGGCCAGAAAGCATAGTGCCTGCTCTGGCATAGAGAACCGGACTCTGCCAGCTGATAACCGTACCATTGCTTTTGGCATGACTATCCTTGCTGTGGCAATCATCCTTATCATCTCCCATATTTCAACTGGCTAAAAGCAGACATAAAAGTGAGATGCCTTTTTTCAAGACAAATCTCCTAAAGAAATCCAACCAGATGCACAGTAACCTCATGCACAGTAACCTCAATTATTCAGGGTACTGCTTCATAGAAAACAAACTGATGACACTTGTAAGTGTATGCATGCATGTTAAATTCTGTAGTGCAATTGGAAGCAGCATTTTCCTATGAAAACATTTCAGAACAAAGAGTATTTCTTTTCATTTTCAATACGAAAGGCGTTGGCAACAATGCTTCAAGGCACTTGCAACAGAAATGTCATCTAAAAACTGTTAGAGATCGTCTTGATTATCATATGAAATCTGTCAAAAATCATTCCGCAAGTCTACCAGAATTTCCTGCATCTTTTCCCTGTTGAAAATATTCCTCCTGATAAGACATTTTCACATACCAGGACATTTTCAATCCCAACTAGTTTCCATTAACATGTAAAAAAGTAGTCTTTGCCCACTATCATTATTTCTTCCGTCATACCTTTAGTACCAAGTCTTTACCAGTGAAAATCTTAAGTCCATAAAATCTCAGAAAGCAATGCCAGGCGAACATACATAAAAATAAAAATATGCTTCCTATATTAAGAAGAAAGACGAGGAAAAGTCCTTACCAAAAAAAAAAGACAAGGAAAAGAAGAAAGAGGGGGCAACAACAATTTGCCTAAAGAAGCTGTTACTGATTCAAAATCACTCACCCAATTTACTAATTTATTACCAAGGAAAATCAAATTACCTTCTGATCTTGTAGAGGTGTGCCTTTCACAGCAATCAGCGCATTAATGGGGACGCTCTCTGGATGTGTTGGCAGGGTTGCCAAAGTATGCAACAAACCAACCCGGTCCTCCTCTGCTTCTCCAAGCCCAATAATTCCTCCTGTATATTAAGAATTTCGACTTTGTCATGCAAATTATAGAATTTATAGCTAGAAGTTTCTTGAGAAGAGTCGTCCTTATACAATACAACCGTGAGAAAAAAACAAAAATTATGTGAAGCACAGTCTAAACCGCTCCTGTTAAATATTGTCATTGACTACTAAAAAGAGCCACTATTTTCATATTAATTTATGCCATTACATTAGTGACCTCGGAAAATTGTATCAGAGAATACTTAGGGGGTCAATACTTGCAGAGGCAACACCAGTAACATCGATGATTGAAGAAAAGGGAGACTTGTAAAAAAAAATCTAAGGTAAAAACCATGAAACAACAAAACTCATGATCTGTAGGTGATTCAGAAAGATAGTTTGCACTTGGCTGCAGGCAAAAAAATGAATAACATTAGTGGACTCTGTGGAATGGGACCAAACAGCTAAGAACTACAATTACTTCAGAAAGCCAGGAAAAAAGAACTATACGCATTGGTAAGAAAAGCAACAATCAGAATTGTTATTCAAGACTTTTAACTGAACTTGCTACTCAATCTGTCTGCGATTAAATATTAAAGTAGAAAGTCTCCCTTATCTACACCATAGTTGTGATTACAAACAGGCTTTTAATGCTAAACGTTAATTTGAATTGTTTTTCCCCAAAATGCTCCAGACTGTTCTCCAGAATACTCAAAGAGGTCAGATCCTCAGTAGAACTTCAGAAAAATGAACAATTTGCTAAATACAGACAATAGTTCCTCTGAAAACATGATAACCTTATGAATTACACTACATTTTGTACAACAAAGAATTTCTCCCGATAGCAATAATCTGTAGCAAGAGCATACCAGAGCACACATTAATCCCTGCATCACGGACGTACTCAAGGGTTTTCAACCGCTCATCGTAAGATCTTGTGCTGATTATATTTGGATAATATTCTCTTGAAGTATCGAGATTGTGATTATATGCAGTCAGGCCAGCATTCTTGAGTTCAATGGCTTGCTGCTTTTCTAGCATGCCCAAGGTGCAACATACCTCCATCCCCATCTCCCTGATCAATAACATGTAGCAAAGTCAAACTTGTGAAGGAGGAAGAAATGTTAGCAGGAAAAGAAGTACCTAGATCTAAATAAATGATAAAATAAAAATAAAGGGGGATGATCAAATTCTGACTTTTGACACAATTCAGATCCAATCATGCATGGCCCGGACATGCGACTAAAACATGGGTTGTTCAGTCGTAGGACCCTCACTTCCATCACATCAATGTGGATTGCCTTGGGAAATAGCAATAGAGCATTTTTAAACATTTGTAAGCCATGGACTAGTCAAAAAACCTTTTTGTTTGAACATAGGAGTTGCTAAGAGTATAATTTGGGAAAAGGAGTGAGAGACACCTACAAAACAAAGGACAGACAGATCTGTGGGAAAATAAATTTGGCCAGGCTGCATGATGCAGCCAAGAGAAAAAGTTTGCGAAGGCCAAGGTAGCACTTTGTAGCATGATTAAACCTGCTAACAATGGTCTTGAACATATCAAACTATTGGCATCTATCTTTCTTTATGACACCTTTATATATAATCAGCTAATAATGGATTGTTGAGAAGAGTGGCAAAAGATTGGCCAACTGATGTCAACCAATATGGATTGTCATGGCTGGAAATGTGTAACAGAGAGCTTCATGGCTTTCCAAAGCTCAATTAAGCTTTAGTGACAGTGGTCGAGATGAGATGTATACAGAGATAATAACCAAAGTCAATCGAGACTCATCTCTAGTCCATTAATCATGAAATGGTAGGATGGCTAAAGGAAATGTAAATTTCCAAAAGGTCCATAGATATTACTCAATTTCCACGATAGCTTTTGTACTCTAGATTCATTAATATTTACCAAAAGTCAATCAAGACTCATCCTATGCATAATTCTAGTCTGCTCATCATGAAATGATGGAGGCCATGGTTGTAATCAGGAAGATGCTCAGCTAAAGCAGCAGACCAAAAGTAACCTGTCAAATTAAATTTGACTCACTCAGCTGTACACCAAATATGCAGAACATTCTTAAAGATACCTCAATTTCACACAGTAAGGCTGAGTTTACCAACTAAGCTGAGGTTACTTGCCATAAACTCTTAGGTCATAAAAAAAAGAAGAAGGAAAAGAGGGCTGAGCAACCAATTAATGTCAGGATGAAACTTTCAAGGAACATTTTATCGAACTTAATCTCAAGGTTTTGAGTGCAAAATAAATAACCATTAACAATTTTGGCTGAGATAAGACTTATTGGTGTATTAATAAAACCGCAAATAATGAACTGGAAACTGCATGCATGATTGCGAGACACATCGTGAAGGATCCAACAGCAACAGTTCCCAAATTTGCAAAGAAAGCAAGAGTTCCACAACAATGTAGAGCAATGTCTTGTGGTTATATCATGTTGAGAGAAGCAGCTAGACAGAAAAAACTTCCGTCAATTTCCTTTTCCAATCTCTGAGAGTAGGATGCTTTGCATCTCATATCTTTTAAGAACAAAGGAGAAGCACAGCTCCACCAACAACATGCAACATAAGCCGAAATCCCGATGACCAAAGGTCAGTACTTGAACAACCCACCACTCCTCTAATGAGACATTCTAAGGTTTGCAATTGATTTAGGCTTGTCACCGGGAGCAGTCCTCCTGCTATTTGTGTCAAGATATGTAATCCTAACTTACTTGCTTGTAAAAGAGGAGCAAAATCATACAGAATTTTGGATATTCCCAGTGCTTTTACATAACAGTCTGAAAATATTACCTTATTTCCTTTACATATTCAAGGATCTGGCCGAAATTAGTTTTCCTGCCTATGGTATCTCTCCAGGCAGCACCCATGCAAAAGCGTGTGCTACCAGCCTCCTTGGCCTGAAAAATTATACTGGTTAAGATCACACAGAAGAGGAATGATCTGCTTCCAAAACAAGTAGCATTAAAAGATAAAAAGTGGCGCCAGCGTCTCCGACAGGTGATAAAAGAGAGGAATCTATATGACCATGAACCAGTCCAGAGGAAATACCTTTTGAGCAGCCTGAAGGACATCGTCCTTCGTCATGAGCTTCTGGGCTTTCAACCCAGTGCTGTATCTGGAGGACTGCGGACAGTACGAACAATCCTCGCTGCACCCACCTGTTTTTATGGAAAGCAGTGTGCACTGCTGCACTTCCCTGAAGTTATGGGCATATCTATGGACTTGAGCCTGACCAAAAGCACAAAATTTAGCCCGTCAAAACTTATAAAAGGTGCTGATGTCTCAACTCAAAATCTATGCCCTTGCTATTAGAATTCCTTTCAAACAAAAGACACGGACAATATACGCATAATGCAATGTCTTGTACATCTTAAAGACTCCAACAGCAAAATTCAACACTTGGTCAAAGCATGGAACCCAACTGTTCCTTCCCCCCTCGACTTTTTTTCAACGTAAAGGCACGAATCAGAAGTGCATTTGCAATCGCTCTCTTCCCCCTTACACTAATGTCCAAGCAACACCCGCTTGGAGGGAGAGCAATTACGCGAAGTAGATAGCAAATCGAGAAGGGGAAAAAGGGCGGAAACACTCAGGAGGAGAAGAGGCAGAAGAGAGAAGCGGACCCCATGGAAGAGGAGATCGAGGACGGGGGAGTCGTAGATGGACTTGATCTCGTCGCGGGACCAATCGTTCCGGGGACCCTCGCTGATGGTCCTGTCGGCGTGAACCGCAGCCGCCGACGAAGAGGAAGAGGAAGAGTAGGCGAGAGTGAAGAGGAGAGACGAGGGAGCGGAGACGGGCCTCGTGCGGCCGCGAAATGCCGATCGAATCATCAGCATCCTTTCCCCGGCGGTCGGCGACGGAGCAATCGGAGGAGTCGGAGGAGGACGGCGGAGTGCGGCGGGCGGGTTTCGCTTGTGCCGAGGCTATTGCCAAAGAAACCGGAGGAGCTCAACTACTACCGTCTCACGAGCTCAACTACTGTCGTCGCACTCCCTGGCGCCGTGCATAAATCGTCATTTTCGCTGCGATATCGTTGAAGTCCTCATTTTCCTCCAAGTGTCGCGGGGGGTGCGGACCGCCGGTGCACACCCACGTCCAACGTCATTTGAAGAAGGGGAAAATGCCACACGAATTGTTCATGAATTTTAATTTGATTCATAAATTTTTAATTTATTTAAATAAGGCTTGTAATTAGATAATTCAAAATAAACTTTTTAAAAGTTACTCATGACATGAATTGAACTCATAATCTTGTGATGAACCATTAATCTTTGCTACTAAGTTGATTTCTCTCGGTGGTCATTGCTTAATTAGTCTAGCAGATATTGCGCTTGCATGACTCGATTAGCTCTACTTTCCAAGCATGGAGTTGAATTGATTAGTATTTCAAGGAGCAATGTAATGTAACAAAGCAATTCATGCCACCATGTGCCATGAAAATTGTTGGGCACTTCATGCCCACTTGTTCTAATGGCTTTAGGAATGACTCCTCATTTAGTTTAGCATTTTAAATTAGCTTTGAGATTCTAAAATCTCTTGGATAAATGCAAATAGTGTTTGGTTCTTTTTTTTGTTCGACTTTAAAGAAATGCAATTGCATAGCAAAAGGGTTTTAAAGGCCTTTAACTTAAGACCAATCTAGAGGTCCTTTAAAAAATAACATTAGCGAAATGCAAGTCTTGACCCCAATAATGTTCATCTTCTTTGTCGTTTGCACGAAAGGGTTGAATAGACACCAACAACTACCAGGCGAGGGGTCGTGTGAACTTTAGGCAATACTAAGGTCACAACAACCCAAGCAATGTTACGAGAACCTCAAGCGTCATTTTAGTTGCACAACTCAGGTGATGCTCACGCGACCTCAGGCGAGGCTATCTAACGACAATATTTGGCTAGTGGCGGCTGAGCTCCACCAAAAATTATTTGCACTTTTAAAAAATAATTTTTT
Organism: Corymbia maculata; assembly: GCA_014182735.1. Lineage (NCBI taxonomy): Eukaryota > Viridiplantae > Streptophyta > Magnoliopsida > Myrtales > Myrtaceae > Corymbia > Corymbia maculata. Next base: position 343,057 of record CM024682.1, on the reverse strand, counting down.
TTAATAAAATGTAGTTTTGCCCGAATAACATTAAAATCAAAGTTGTTTTCCAATGTAATTTAAAATCAGAATTTATCAAACATTATTTATATTTTGGAAAACTCTCTTTTATCTAAAGGTATTTATATTTTATTAAAAATATTTATCCAAAGCCAAATGAAAAGGACCCAAAAGTAAGATGGGCTTGGGAAGGTTCCATTTACCTTATAATAAGGGGATAAGTGCAATACAAGTCATAAAACTTGTCGCGGATGTGCGGTGAGTCCTAAAACTTGCAAAAAGTGCAATTGAGTCCTAAAACTTGTCAAATTGATGCAATCGAGTCCTAAAACTTGTCAAATTGATGCAATCGAGTCCTAAAGTTAACACCGTTAAATTTATTAACGGAAAATGCCGACAAGGCATTTTATTTTTATTTTTATTTTCCATGTGGCATTTTAAAAGTAATTTTTATTTTCCACATGGCTTTTTTTATTCAATTATTTTTAAATTAGATTAAAAAACAAAAACAAAAAAATTATTAAAAAACAAAACTGGAAAAAAAGTGGTGGAATTAAAAAAAATTAAAAAAAAAAAATTCTTCAACGTCGCCAACGCCGCCGCTGCCCGCGCCGGAAGGGCCGGGGCCGGCCCCCGGCGAGGGGGAGTCCTCGCCGGCACCAGGTGAGGGTCGGCGACCCTCGCGGCGAGCGCGAGGGCGCCCAGATCTGGGCACGCCGGCCCTCACGGGGGCCGGCGACCATCGCCCCCGTGAGCGAGGCCTCGCCGGCCCCAGGTGAGGGCCAACGACCGTCACCAGGCCCCCGACGAGGCTCGTCTGGGCTTGGCGACGGTCGCCGGCCCTCGCTTGGGGCCTGCGACGCCTCGCCGAGGGGCGGGCGATGGTCGTCGGCCCCCCGTGAGGGCCGGCGTGCCCAGATCTGGGCGCCCTCACGCTCGCCGCGAGGGTTGCCGGCCCCCGTGAGGGCCGGCGTGCCCAGATCTGGGCGCCCTCACGCTCGCCGCGAGGGTTGCCGGCCCCCCGTGAGGGGCGGCGTGCCCAGATCGCCGGCCCTTACCTGGGCCCGGGCAAGGGCCGGCCACCCTCGTCCAGGGCCGTCGGCGCCGGCTCTTCCGGCGATGGGCAGCGGCGGCAACGGCGGCTGAAGCCCCTGCCCTTCTCCCTCTGTTTTTTTTTTTTTTTTTTTTTTTTCAGTTATTGTTTTTTAATAAAATTTTAGGTTTTCTTTTCCATTTTTTAATCTAATTAAAATAAGATTGAATAAAATAACAATTAAAAATGCTGATGTGGCATTAAAAAATAAAAACAAAATGCCACGTCAGCTTTTTCCGTTAATAAATTTGACAGTATTAACTTTAGGACTCAATTGCATCAATTTGACAAGTTTTATGAGACTTAATCGCACTTTTTGCAGTTTTTGGGGCACTCAATCGCACATCTCGCGACAAGTTTTTGTGACTTGTATTGCACTTATCCCTATAATAAAAGCTCCTGGGAGAGGGCCATCCTGCTTGAGCCTTTTGAGTTTGACCAACGGGTGGCTGTGATTTTACTTTACCGTCATCTCAAGCTGGGTGTCACAATCACGAGGTGTTTGCTCCTCTTCTAATGATTCTACGTTCAATCGTGTTGGGATCTCTTCAACAGTAAAATTAGATTGAGCCGATAAGAGAAGTACACCCCTAATTATACAATGAAAGATTGAGATGCGTGAAAAACGAATCGAATATTGCGTAATTAATTAAAAAAAGTCCAGAGACACTTTAACTCAAAATAATGGAGTCAAGTTTGAAAGACATAACACTAATGAGTTTAAACCTTTACCATAACACCAAAATGACTACCCATTTCTACTTTGGATGAGATGACACGTTTAGTTACATGGTGAAATGAGAACTTGGCATCATAATGACAATTGCATCTAGAACATATTGATTGTTGTATTGACTCCATGGAGTGGACCTGCATATGCAAGTACGAATTCTTGCTTAACGGAGAAATTTTTTAAAAAGAAGATATTTTGATTGATTGAACAACAAACTTATGGCCATGGCATGACATGAAATTCAAAATATCAACTGTATTTTATTCGTTATAAAACAATTAAAGATTAGTTGAAAGACAGGCATTATAAAGTCAAAATCTGTATCTGACAAAAAAAAAAAGTCAAAATCTGTGCCAAACTTATTGGACATCTCACCAAATTGGTCGTACATCTGGGAATTTTCTGAATTTATGAATTATTTATTATTGTACTTGTGCATGGTACAACTATAACTTTCACTCGTCAATTCAAAATGAATTAGCTAGGCTTGATATGCGAAATGAGTAAAAAGATCACTACAAAGAGGAGTATAAAATAACGAAAATGGAAAATAGAATAGAGAAAGAAAGGAAGGAAGGGAGGTGAATCTTTTTATTGTTGTTTGGATGAGTGGGGGTGGAATGTAGAAAAAACGAGCAAAGCTACCCAGAATTGCTTTAGAAAGTTCTGCTTCATCAATTTTCAAGATGCTTTTCTAACTTCTTTCACACTCTCGTTTCTTTTCTCCCCCACCAAACATTAATCGACGATTGTTCCTTAGTGTAATTGGATATCTCCATCAGATCCATCCAATATGAATTATGTAAACTATTAAGGTTGTGTAATCAGACTGTTTCTACTCAAAACTAAATCAGATTGCCTTAAAAGCTAGTTTGATGTTAGGTTTCTATTGGAACTGGTTTGGTTTTTGATTGTGAGCGAAGAACCCTAAAAATTGGACTGAATTTAACATCGATTTTATAAAATCTAAAAACCTAATTTTTATCTTGGTATCTTTTTCTCTCTTTTTTGTTTCTATATTCTCTCAAATATCACTTAAAACACTTCATAACTCTCTCTCTCTCAAGACTTACCCTCCTCCTCATTGCCCCGTGGCTTGCCCTCACTCGTTCCTAACTTGCCTTTGCTCACTCCCTCTCATTCACACTTTTTTTTCCATAAAAAAGAACAAAAAAAGAACATATTGTTGGATATATCTTAGGATCATATTAGAAAAATAAGGTAGGTTCCAAATTTCAAAAACTTGGAACCGATTCTAATGGTTTGGAATCTACCCATTCTAAAACTAGTCACGCTCATAAATTGATGCTAGAATTTTCAGTATTTTTATTTAGACACAGAATGTTAATGTGTCATAGATATTATCACATTATGATAAAGAGAGGCAAAAAGCTATAAAAAAAGAAAAACACAAACAATTGCCACGAGGCCATTTTTGGTTGCTCAAATGCGAAGCTACTAGAAACCCCTAATCACATTGATCGGCTAAATTTTAAAATCAACAATATTTTTAAAGTTTTAGGACTCGACTAAATTTTCACAACGGATTTTCAAGATTCTTGATGAATGTATCATCTCTTTTTGACCGTATGTAATACAATACACACCGACGCACATGTTATTTTGTTGGTGTCAGATACTATGAATGATAAAAGGACATTAATCTAATTTTGCTAAAATCTTCCGAAAGTATCATTGCATTTGACACTAGTCAAGTCTCATTATTATTATTAGTATTATTATTATTATTATTATTTTCGGGCCAGACCTAAACCACGTGAAAAATGTCATGAACGACTTTAAATCGAGAGGAGAAAAAATAGCTAAATATTCCTCTATTCCCCACTAAGACGCGTGAGGGGACAAGGGATTAACTTTATATTCCATTCCATATTTGGGGGAGCGAGGGGAGGTGAGGTGGGTGATCTTGTCTGCTGCGGTGCACGATTTGAATGAGCTTGGATTCCCAGACGGACACGGATACGGACTCCGACTCTCAAAAACCCCATCTCCATCCCCATCACCATCACCATCACCTGTCGTTCCAATTTCCCCATCTCTCTTTCTCTCTCTTCCATGTCGAGATCCTCCATACATACTTGAACTGTTGTCGGTTCCGTCGCAGTAGTGCCCTCCCAGATCTGCTCTCCTCCCTCTCTCTCCCCGCTTGCCTTCGCGGCGCCACCGACACCACGCCTCCCTGCCGACTCCTTCAGCTGGTACGCATCTCTCTCCCTCTCTCCACGCGAATGAATGAATTTCTGATGCTGAGCTGAACGGGCGAAGCTTTCTTGGTTTTTATTTATTTATTTATATTTTTTTGGGGAGAATCGCTTCGGGTTTCTCCTTCTTTTGAATTCGATCCGGAGATCCGACGTCGGGTTTGTTCGAAATCGCGATTCTGAAGTTGGAATCTCCGACGATCAGTAGTTGGATGCTTTGGATTTTGCGCGTTCCACAATGTGCGGAGCAAATTGCGCTGCGCTCTGTTGTTGTTGAAATTTTGTGTTGGGAGCGCTCCGTCTTCTCTGTTTCGAGCTTAATATCGATTAGTTATTGGCCAAAGTTCGGTCCTTTGGTCTCGGTGGGCAATCAGGATATGGATTTTGAGCTGAGGGTTGCGAAGGAATGGGTCAGATCATGTTCAAAGTTATTTCATGCAGGATAGATATTTGTTTGCAACTCGTTTTTGTCAATCGAGCATTGACTTCTCATTAGCTTAACTTGGCACTCCCAACATTTCCTTCATTCATGTACTCTTGTCTCTTCCTTTTTCATCTACCCTTGAAGCTTGAACACAGAGATTTCTAGCAAGTCCATTTTTCAGTCATGCCTTTTGTTGCTAGCTAGGAAGGTAAGTAATGCCATGGTGGTGCATATTGCTTCATCAGAAGGCCAAGTCCTTTCACCAAACCCATTAGAGATTGGACGATCTACATCACAAAGACCACCGCTATAGTAATTATCCCCTATAATTTAGTTAAATATCTGAAGTTTCAGGTAACAATCTAGGCTTCGGTATCACCAGCTAGCTAGTGCAAGTTGAAGTCATATCTAGAGTGTGGGATTGAGCGAAGCTCAGTGTAAGAAAAGTGCCAGAAAATGTACTAAAGTGCTAACTCATTTATACTGATATTGGGGTTGGGCTTCCTTTGTGAGCTTTTGCCACCCCACCCTCCCCCAAACCCTGGCTGAATCTGACTGTTTCTGGTGCGTGCTAGTTTTCCATCTTACTGTCTTTCCATCAGCGGACAAAAGAATTTAAAAGCTGTGGAAGATTTTCTTACGTGGCGTGCATGATGAGGATAAGATACAAATAATTGACTAGAACATTGGTTGCTCTCCTAGTTCTCCCCAGGCATCAGTCTCTGCGATCAATCTCTTTCCATTGAAGCTCATCTAGGGAACTGTTTTAGGATAAGACATATAGTTGACTAGAATATCGTTTTAGTGATGGGTCTTCTTGTCAGTTTTCTTCAAAGCTATTTCATTTTCCTATATGTCCTCTATAATCTCCTTTCTCTACTGCATGGCAATTTGGGATTTAATTATCACTGTTGAAATCTTGTGAAACAAAAAATATTCTAATTTGGTAGGTGTTGCTTATTTAAAGCGTTGGGAGAATCCACCCGATCATTTCTTTCTTCAATGTGCTCTTACTAGAGTTTCTTGCTCATATAAAGAACAGAAAACAGAAATAGAAAGATCCTACAACCTCACTTCAAATAATGATAGGGGACTCATTAAAAACTCAATAGAAATTAAATCACTCCATGGACAAAACTATTAACCCAACCAAGCAAAGGACCCTAGTCTACTGAGTCTCTTATTTGATGCATCAGGCCATCTTCAGCAAATTTGGTAATAATGAATATTTCGACAGGTATTTGTGGGATATGTTGCCATTTTCTGCCTCTTCCTTGCTTGTCCCTCACCCTATATAGTAATAAATTTTCCTGATTTAAATGAGAACACTCTGTCAAGAAAAGTAAAATTTTGCGGTGAAATTCAGGGACTGTGGTTGGTGTTTATATACCATGAGGTCAGAGCACTGGTTAGCCTGTATTTCTTGTATTCATTGTTGAAAATGGATCCAGTACTAGAGGATCGATGGATGTAGAAAAATTCAGTTTCTATTACAATTAGTGTTTACTTTGATGAAAGAGGTAAATTGCTGTTTTGTTTGCTGCAGAAATAACTTTTGAGGGTGTAATATTTAGAGGGGTAGATATATGAAGAACGGAATTCTGGAGTGCAGTGTCTGCCACTCACGTCTTGTCTCCCCAAGTTCTAAAACTGTGGCAAGGGCTTATGACCTACATAAAAGCACTGCGTCATCAAAACAACGGGCTCTCAATGTTCTTTTGGTTGTTGGGGATTGCATCCTGGTTGGCTTACAGGTAAATTATAAATACACGTAATTACTCAAATTTCTGCAGTATCACATTATTGCTTAGAACAAATAGTGAGGTGACTATCAAATGGAGGGAAACTTACCATTGTGCATTTTACATATGATAAGGAACTTGTATAAGTTTAGCTATTTCTACTGTCTGACAGTTTCAGCCTGTAGGCATTTGCATAGAATAAAGACCTATCATTTAGTTAGTTCTTATGACGAGCAGTCAATGATTGCCATTTTGGTGCAAGAATTAGCTTCTTCAATTTTCATTTCTTGAAAAACTTGCTTTTGGCTTTTTTCTGAGTTTTAGATTGAACCTGACAATTATGTTCCATGTCTTTTGGCCAGCCCATTTTAGTTTACATGTCCAAGGTTGATGGAAAATTCAACTTCAACCCTATCAGTGTTAACTTTTTGACGGAAGCTGTAAAGGTCCTCTTTGCAGTTGTTATGCTTTTGTTCCAGGTAATGTTTATCATTGTCAAATGTTTATACATAAACTTTTTCACTTCAGCTGTTCTGCATGGGATTTTATTGCTTTGAACTCTCCATGAGTAAAAAGAAGATATAATATGAATGGACAATCTATCTATGATGTTACTGAGTCTTTAGAAAAATTTGATGTGGTTCGTTGAACAAAGATTATTCCACATTTGCTATTGCAATTGGGTGCAGCTGTGCTTTCTTGGGTGTATTTTGGCATAGCTAATAAATCCTTGAAACACTTGGTATGTTTCAGTTAGAGGTTAACTTTTCTTCTGTTTGTGCAGGCTAGACGTCAGAAAGTTGGGGAGAAGCCATTACTCTCAGTCTCCACATTTGTGCAGGTAATGTATTTCTTTTATTATTTTTAGGAATGGGCAGCTGGACTGCTGAGGAACCTCAGATTGTATTTTCAATTTAAGTCATTTTTGTTCTATGGGATTGGCTTGGATTACCATCGTGATCATGCTTTCTAATTACTAGATGCTAGTTGGGGAGTATATGAATGACTTGTTTGTGGCAGAATATGCCAGCTTGAGCCTCCTATGTGATTTGCAGTTCCCTTGCAGACTGATTTGTTTTTCCAAAAAAGTACTTTATCACTAGAAGCTTCTTTAATAAGTCCATTAGAATCTTCTAGCATGCTATATTGATGATGAAAACTCTGAAGTGCTCCACTAAGGTTGAAGTGGGCTTGATGTTATTGTAAATGGAGGTTTTTGTTTGATCAATGGTCAATGGGATCTATATTGTGGCTATGATGGGAAGGACATTTCTTCAAAAATTTTGATATTGTTTTAGTCTCTCATTTGCTGCTGCTGCTACAATTTGTTTGACACTTTGTGATGTTTCCACTCATATTCGTGATTAAGGAAGCACGTTAGTCAAGAACCGGGAACCAAACCGAGAGGACTAGTTCCCTTTTTTGGGACTGTGGACCGGACCAGACTGGCAGGTCTAGTTCCATTGAACCAAATGACTTGTTGTCATTACATTTAAAAAAAAAAAATATACGTCCCATGTGGGCTTCCCAATTGGGAAAGTAACGGCATAATGGGAAAGTAAGGGCAGAATGGGAAAGTAATGAGCCTAATGGCAAAATAGTTGTTCAAAAATTTTAAAAAAAAATTAAAAAATATACATGAATGGTTGGTTTGGTTCCCATCTTGGAATTGGGACTAGACCGACCGGTCACCGGTTCCAGAAATAGGAATCGGGGACCGGATCGGCACCTCTTAGGACTGCCTAGAACCGATTGGTCCAGTCCTGGTCCAGTCCTGGTTCGGGTGGTTTCCACTGCACACCCTTAATTATAGGTAAATAAGGTGCATGTTAGAGTACTTCTCAAAATATGGATCATGAAACACGAGGGTTGGAAATCCCAATAAATCGATATAACTAGAAAGTCCATAAACAAATTCTTGTATCATTTACCATAAGAAAATGAATGAGAAGCTCAAAAGTCCTTTTGTTCATCTGAAACTGATCTGGTGTCGTTTTTTATTTTCTCAGTTATGTGTGATATATGTAAAGAATTAAGAGCCACTTACATGAATATGTCCAGTATCCTCAATTAAGCAATCAAGGGAAGAGAAGTGGTTGTTGATTGGCCACGCCAAACAGAATACACAAATGGACACAGAGGAAGGATGACAACAATTAAAATTTCTGGATGAGGTAGGAAGACTACTTGATGGCAATGCCAAGTAAATTCTTCTAGGTTGAACATGCTGCATATTTTCGTTCAAGTAATGGAGATAATTCAATAGCTATTGAGTAGAGGAACCTTAGGGGTTCAATCCAAGGCTCTTTAAGGAAACAAGAAAGAGACATTGTGATGTTTCTGAAATGTAAGATGGGCATGGGAAGAAGTGGATTGTGGCAAAGGTCTAAAGACTGCTGGGTGGATCTTGCCTGATTCTGGGGACACCCGTGGTTGTGTTTAGAAAAGTATTTGACAAGGAGAGGTTTTCTTAATTAAATGGTCAATTGGAACAGAATTTCGTTTTGGCAAGATATATGGTATGAATAAAGCTTTTAATTGTCTCAACTCCCAGATTTTGAAGGTGATTGAGGAGATAAAAAGGGAAGGAAGTGGTTGTTGCCTCTCTTCTGTCAAAGTAGTCACTTGAGACTGATTTTCTCAGGAAGATGACGGATGGACAAACTTTTTTCTTGTGGTCCTTTAATATGGCCTACCATTAGCAGATGCTAGAGTGTGATTATTTGATGTGGAGTTTAACAGAAGTAGATGCTTCTTTGATAAAAAGTTCCCTGTAAAAGAGGAATCAGGATTGTGGCGGAAACAGGATATTCCATGGATCAGTCCTTGGCTAATGAGAGCTTTTTTAAAAGAATTTGTTATTGAGCCACCTCAAAATTCTTACTTATTCTTGACGATATCAGAAAGCAGTGGAAGGTTTTGGACTCTTGGGTACTTTATACATTATATGCTGACATAATAATCAAAAGCCTGCTTTTGAATTGTCCCTGCTCCAAGCAGTTGTCATCAGCCTCTTATGGACTTGTGTGAAAAATTGGGCGGAAGGAGAGGGAATGGCATTTCTGGTTGCAGTTGATTGTGGTCGGACGAAAAAAAATGAATGATTCTGTTCTCTCTCATCTCAGTTACTTTGAAGTTTGAAGAGAGCTTTAGGCCATTAGGAGAGCCTTCAAAGGCGTTGATTTTATGCCACTTCACATAATTGATAGTGTCATTAAAATGAAAATTATTATAAATGGCACAGTAGAGTTAGGAGAATTATTGTCCTATACCCAATGCCATCAGTGCAGGCAGCAGCAATTTATAATGACTGATGACCACCTCGGCATGGTAACTGCACAGGGTCCCAAAAAGGGGAAAAGCTTCATCCCCGGCTCTCTCCTCATGTTCATCTGTTATTAAAGAATTTTCAGAGCAGTTTCTGGTGAACATCATGAGTCTGCTTATATTACCTTGACAACAATTTTTTTTTATTTCTTAAAATATGTTTTGCCTTTCTTATAGTTGTCTGGCTACATTTTAGATGTCTCTTAAAGAATTTCTAAAATGTATTGGAGAAAGATGTCCAGCCAACTTTTATTATGTGGCAAAGGAAGTGTCTAATTGTCACCACTTTTGCAATTTTCAACCACCAAGCTCTAGGTTATTGGTCTACCTATAAGCTATGTCAATTTTGTTTGCTAAGAACTGGCTAACTATAGATTTCCCATTGACAAAAGGTCAATTGTAGCAATTTGCAAGAGCAAATATCTACGTCTTGATATATGCAGTAGTTCTCACATTAAGTCCTTTCTTAATGTCTATGGTTTTGTAGGCAGCTCGCAACAATGTGCTTCTTGCTGTCCCAGCTCTTCTCTATGCAATTAATAATTATTTGAAGTTCATCATGCAGGTATGATTCTCTTCAAAAGCTCTTGTGGCAAGTGAAAGGAAAAACTCTCTTTGTGTGCTGCATGTGTAATGAGTACATTGTTATTGATTCACATTCCGTTGTCTATGTGCATGTGCCTGTGTTTGCATATTGGATGGCGGATATGCTATTTATTTTTCAAAGGAGCAGATAGCCTTCTACTGTTGTCTATTACGCATGACTGTAAGATAGTCAGTCTTTTCCAATCTTCAAGCATATTTCCCTTTTCAAAAATTTCCATGGGAATGACAGGTTGATTTGAAGCTTCTACAATTAGTTCTTTGTAGTGTGAAACTTTATTGACAATGTTCTTGCTGATTTATAATGTGGCTTGTCTAGGAATGGCAAAAGGGCAATTCTCTGAGTTCAGAATACTTAGTGACAAAATTTCAGATGTTACTGAAACTGGTCATATCTGCTCAAGCCACATAGAAGTAAAGAAAATGTGTCCGATGCAAAGTTTCTATCTATTTTCTTCTCCTTTCATTTTTTGTCAGAGACCCATATAGCAGGGATGGATTCTGTAAGCACTAAGAAAACCAGATAGCAGCAAATGCTGCTTCTGGTTTGCAGACTTTTTCAAGGGAAATATTTGATCATAGAGTCTGAAGTCATTGCTTTTGGAGCTACTGCTTTTCCTGTTGATTTGTTACTACTAACAATAGAATCCATCTTCTACAGCTATATTTCAATCCTGCCACTGTGAAGATGCTAAGTAATCTCAAGGTATTGTCTTAGTAAGAACTTTCTTTGATTGTTCCTTAATGAGAGTAATGTTCGTCTCCCTGTATTGGTGGTAGATCATTGTTCTCCCTTTTTAGGAGAATAGTGGTAGTACCGCAAGCTTTTTCTTTGTGGTTTGCCATTGTGTCCAGAAGTCTATATTTTTTTTAAAATGTAGTTGTATTGGTTCTCCACTTTTTTTTCTTGAAGTTATTCATTGAAAGTCATCCTTGTTCATTGTAGCAGAGAATGCTTGCCATAGTGAATTTACTGCTTTACGTTTCATTTTAAAGCAATTGAAGGTCTTCCCATGTTTTAAGATGCTCTTTTTAAGGCAAGGTGCCTTCAATTTCTATTTGACTTCTCTCACTCTCCAAAAATCAGGATCGTTCTCTAAAGGCCCGATGGCACATAGTCTTCCCAAACAAAAGATGCTTGATCTTTCAATACTCTTGAAAATGGGCCCTCTCCTTGCTTAGTTTTTCGATAACCCAAATTTAGTCTCCTTCACCACGGCATATGGTTTTTAACCCTTAGTAAGTTGTCTGGCATGCTCATTATAGATATAATCATATGACAAAACCATATCGTCAGATATCAAATTCTCCTGTTTAGACTGGTGTTTAAGCTGGATAGTCACGTTGAGTACTACCCCGATAAAATGTCTCATGCAGGTTTTGGTGATTGCTGTTTTGTTGAAGATTGTCATGAGACGTCGGTTCTCTGTAATTCAGGTCAGTATCTCCTCTATTTTATTTCTGGTGTTTTCTTTCACTTTGCTTAAAACCAGTGCAGATTTCTGTGACTCTTCTTATATGCCACACCTTGGTGTTCCTTAATTAAGTGAAGGTGCAGAACTGATTATTTCTCTTTGACAGTGGGAAGCTCTTGCCTTGTTGCTCATTGGCATCAGTGTGAATCAACTGCGGTCTTTGCCAGAAGGGACTACTGCTCTGGGTCTTCCAGTTGCGGCGGGTGCATACATCTATACGTTGATATTCGTGAGTGAGCTTTCTTGCCCTTTCAGAAATGATGGCTGTTCCTTCGCAGATATGCATTGCCAATTGCTTAGCAAGCATTGAAATGAGTATGGGAACTTTTTTTTGGATGATATAAATTTAAAACCAATTTTGGTTATGTTTTTCTCTGTGTCTTGGGTTTGTGTGCAATCTTTATTATTTCTTTCTTCTGGGTATTGGGGGGGGAATGGATTGGAGTTATGAATCAAGCATTAGACTATTTAGTCTTTGGCAAGAGTTGATCATCATTAGGCAAAACCTTATTCTTTATCTGTTACACTCACTCTATGGAGAAATTTTCAGGTTACAGTGCCATCTATGGCCTCTGTCTTCAATGAGTATGCACTAAAGAGCCAGTATGACACAAGCATCTACCTTCAGGTAAGATTTTAGTCAGTGCAACTCATCAGCATCTTGAGCTTTCTGCCTAGTTTGGTTACTTTAGGATGTACATAAATTGCTAAGCTTTTCGAGACAAGTATTCATGACAGGTGTTGTTTATCTAATGCTAGGAATATAGCAGAAAGTTGAGCTGCTTCCTTTTGTATGTTTTGAACCTGATTGAGGAGGCCCAATAATTTGGATCTTGAGAATTGTTTATTTATTACTGGATTATTTTCCAAGAAAGATATGGCTGCAATTATTTTAATAGCCACATATTTTTTGGATTAGTACAGAGTTGGAAATGGCAATATTAAGCTGTATTTTCTGAAAGAGAATTTCTTCGAAGTAAAAGTAGAAGGGATGGTGAAGTTGTAACACTGAGGACTACTAAATCTAGAATGTTTTGAAACTGTGAACTAAATATGTACCTAGTGGTTTGGAAACCAGAATTTAAAATTGTAGAGGGAATGATATCACATTGGTATTCAGAAACATTTTTAGTGGAAAGCATTTCTATATGCTCATTGTTTATTGCTTTACGATGAGACCCTTGGAGATTGTAACTTTAGTAATCTCAATTTCTCTTCTTCTTAAGTACTTATATTGCCCTTTGGCTTGCAGAATTTGTTTTTGTATGGGTATGGTGCTATATTCAACTTTCTAGGAATCGTTGGAATGGCTCTTGTTAAAGGTATGGACATGAAATAGTTTACTATTATGATTCCTGGAGGCCACCACATTTGTGGTGTGGCCTGGTAATTTCCTTTTTCTTTTCTTTTTTTGTGCCCCCTGTGCGCGGGGGGGACCCAGGATCTTATCTTGGGAAATGCCAAAAGAACAAAAAAAAAAAAAAAAAAAAAGCATGTTTCCTAGAGAGCCTGAATTTCAGTTATACAAGAGTACGTAGATGCTTCTGCATGAAGCTATGCCCTCCCCTTAATTGAACATAATGAGCACTCTATTCCACGTATTTGCTAGATGAACTTTTTACTTCTGGCTATACGGTACTTCTAATGAAAAACTGAACTTTAAAGATGTCTTTGTTTATATTTGCATTTCTTTTGGTAAAGATTTCCTCTTTTGGGCTATGGAGATTTTCTGCTCTGGATAACCAATCTAAATTGTAAGAAAATGCATCTTCTCTAATCATTTTGTGCTGTCACTCTCAGGTCCAGACAACGTTGATATTCTACAAGGACTTTCAAAAGCTACCATGCTTCTGATATGTAACAATGCGGCCCAAGGAATTTTATCGTCCTTTTTCTTCAAATATGCAGGTTGGACTGCATGTTTGATTCCTTGAGTTTGTAGCTTTGCTCTTAATCTATTAGTTTGAGAGCTAGAGACCTCCTGTGTAATGGAACCGAACTAATCTATTATGTGCTTTCTGTCTTTTAGATGGGTTAACGTCTCTAACATATATATGTCTTTTAGATGGGTTAACATCTCTAACATTTGTATGTATATTGGGGGCATTCCAGATACAATCTTGAAGAAGTACTCGTCAACAGTTGCCACAATCTTTACAGGAATAGCATCTGCAGCTTTGTTTGGTCACAGTTTAACGATAAACTTTATGTTGGGAATTTCCATTGTTTTTATCTCAATGCACCAGGTAAGTGGAGAATTATTCCATGGTTATTTGTTTAAATAGCAGGTCTTATATTTGCACCTTTTTTCCTTCACTTGTGTTATGCTGTTAATTGTTCAGTTCTTTTCACCCCTATCAAAAGTCAAAGATGAACAGCAGAATGGAACGCTGGAGTTGGTAGAACCGGATGATAATCACAGGTATGTCTTAGCAATTGTGTTGGTACTCTTACATACCTAGAGGATAGGATCTGGTGTTACTCGTCGCTGAAAACTTGAACTTTGGCAAATTTCCAAGTAGGTTTAATTAGGACTTGGCAGAAGTCAAAGGGGTTACCCAGATCACTGGGATCATTGGCTGTTTAAGAAAATTATGTTTATGAAGAAGTGCACAAGTTTTGTACTAATAAATGTCTAAGACAAGTGTAGTTGCTCCTGTGGAATAAGACCGGATCATTTGATGGAAGCTCCCTACTAATACTTAGCTGGATAGTTGGGTTGACTTTGTTGATCATCTTCCAGGTCGAGGGATTCCTTTATAAATATGGCAGCAGGAGCTAATGATGAGGTGTGAAATCCTTCATTTTTTATGTACTGATTGTACGTTTTCTACACTTTTGTCATCTCACTGATGCTCGTCTCTGTTGATTTGCCCTGCTCTCAGGCTACCCATAGAGTTGGATCTGATGACCGGCAACCACTTCTTCCTAGATGAAGTTATTTCAGGTATTAGTTGTCTCTCCAACTTGATCCCACTTGTATATTCAATCTATCTAGGCCAGTCATCCATGAAATAAATGTCCTGTGATGGAGTGTCTGAGACTGAATGTGCTGTGTAACATTTACTTTTAGCTGAGTAGGGAACTTTGGAAGACTCCATCAGTTCTTGCGTCTGTGATTCTGTTGTTCAATATGATATTGGTGTTGTATGTGAAAACTCATTAAGTTTGTGTGATATGAGACGGCTGCTGCACTTGAACATCTTTTTAGCTTGGAAGTTGTGGGTACTTCTCGTGCGTTTTTCAGCATCATAAACGTTGTAATGCAATGCAATTCAAGTTTTTCATTTCTAATAGTGCAAGTTGTAGCCCTTTTATTTTTTCCCCTCTTAAGGAAATTGATTTAAGGGCATTCTTCTTGCAGGAGTGATTGGTGGGTACAGGATTAGCCATTTATTACAGAGAAATAAAACAAAGGTATAGAGAAATCAATCCACTTCGTTGGATCCTTTTGCTGGTCATGATGAAGAGGCTCTTGGAAAACCACACTGATGCCAAACAGGGGGGGAGTGGATAAGTTAGGAGTGGACCTAGCAGGCTCTACATCAATCGACAAGTTTTGTGAACCCTTCATCTTAGACCAGCTAAGAAAGGAGTTTTGCCCCCTTTTCTTTCTTTCTCCTTCTTGCTGTATGCGTGATTCTTTCTAGTATATTAGTCACTTTTTGAGTATCGTCTGATACCAACAAATGTTTACAGGCTACGATGTATTATGGAAATGAATTATGCCAGAAATCTTTGAGAATGAAATGCTTCTCAGCCAATGCATTTGTCACTATAAAAAAGATTGCACTTGTACATCTTAGAGACTTCTAAAATGCAGAATGACAAATTTACGTAGTGGCCTTGCTTTTGTCTTCTCATTTATTGTTGCGATATTCTAATAATTTCTAGAGAAGCTCTAGGAGATAATGGGACTTTGATTGTGAAATGGTCAGATGGTTACAATGAGGGGGAGGGCACTCTTTTTTGTATTGGTAGTCCTTAGATTATAATCATTGATGGAGATTATATTTGATAGACGAGATTATATCTCTCATCTATCAATTATTGGCATTTATGCCGAAAGAATTCTAGATTTAGGTACAATTACTGTATCACTCATTCTTGAGAGCATTTCGGAAGCTCTGAGTATTCCATGGGTGAGTTGGGGTAGTCTTCTTCTATCCAACATGATTGTTTGGTCATGGAAACCTCGAATTCATAACTTTTGATTGTAAGAGTGGGTTATGGAGCTCATTCAAGAAGATGATACGTACATATCGTTGATTTCTAGTACATTGTTTTGCGGGGCAGGGGGGGGAG
This sequence comes from Corymbia maculata, assembly GCA_014182735.1. Classification (NCBI taxonomy): domain Eukaryota; kingdom Viridiplantae; phylum Streptophyta; class Magnoliopsida; order Myrtales; family Myrtaceae; genus Corymbia; species Corymbia maculata. Next base: position 327,133 of record CM024682.1, on the reverse strand, counting down.
GATGGCAAGCTGGTGATTAAGCTGGTGATTAACTTTGAAGCAGTAAGAGGGCATGATAATCGATAAGTGGAAGCACCCTGGCGTCTACAATTTGAAGATTATTTTATTTTTATGAGATTTTTCAGTTCAATCCGCGCTTTTGATACAAAATGGGATTTGCGAAAGGAAGGAATAAGACCGGGCTTGGATGAGCCCGTAATTTAAAATATACTATGTTTTCTTTATAAGAAGACTGGGCTTGGGTGAGCCCGGGCCCAAAAGACATGTTTACGTAGGAGTGTTGATTCTTATGGGCTTGGGCACGCTCGACAAGGCCCGACAAGGCACGCCGGCGCCTTTCAAAACACTTTCTAGTGTATGCTAATGGTTGATTGCAGTTAGTGCGATTGACTAAATAAAAAAAAGGGCATTTCTCGTTTCTTTAATAAAGGTGAGTTGTTGGGCTTGAAAGACTCGACATTCAGGCAAGCCGCCTAGTGGTGTGGTGCGTGGCCCCATTTAGTTTGGCATTTGAAATGGGCTTTTAGGCTCTAAAGGGATTTGGCTCAATGCAAAGGTTAGGGGTGTGCATGGTTCGGGTGAGCGGTTCTCACCCTAGAACCGAGAACTAGTCCTTAATGGACGGTCAATCCAGTCCAATCCGATTCTTGGGTGGATCCATCACAAGCAATCATGCCTACTCAATATGCATCGATGAACCCAATTCGATTGCAATTACATCCAAAACTTTTGAAGTCCAACATGCTTTTATAGTCACCTCTTATTGAATTATTGACCATAAGGTGGTAAAAGAATGATATGAGATTAGAATTAAAATGATGAAATCTCTCATGTTACCAAATTGATTTTAATGTCGAAGAAACTTGCAACAAAAGAACAAATTGATGTGGCATATGTGTTAGGCTAATTAGCTACGCACGAGTTTGTCGAAGTCTTGAAGAGTTGGACAAAGAGAGACGCTATGCAAGTTGCTTGTTTTTTGATCTTTATTGTGCTCTTCAAGACTTCAACAATAAGAATTGCAAGGGCTATTCAGTGAATAGGAAATTAGGGCTTCAAATTGAACAATAAGAATTCTAAATATGAGGCTTCAAAATTTTAATGGTTTTTTCAACCAAAAAAATTATTTTTATAAGAAAATTAATATATATTATTGTAATATTGGTTCGGTTCGGGTGGGCGAGCGGGCATATTTGCCCATGGAACCAAACTGGTACCCATTGGTTCCAATAAATTGGAATTGGGAATCGAATCGATCCCTTTAGGAACCATCGGTTCTGGGCTAGTCCGATCCGAGTTCGGGTAGTCCGTGCGGGTCTCGGTTCTTTTGCACACCCCTAGTAAATGTGCGTGCTTCATTTTTTGAAGGACTTTGATCACATACAATTGCATTTCCAGATGGCTTTAAGGGCTTTTAGCCCAAAGCAGGTTGGGAGGTCCTTTGGAAAGTAGTATTTTAGGAATACAAGTCCCATTCATTGTTCATTTTTTTGGAGAAGTTGAATAGAGGTCGACGACCACCAGCCAAGGGATCACCCGCACTAGTAATCATCACTTGAGGGGTCGCTTGACCTTGACGACCACTGCTTAGGGGTCGCGACCATTAGGTGACTGCTGCTTGAGGTTGCACAATCTTAGGCGGCATCACTCGAGTTGCGCAATCTCAAACGATTGTCACTTGGATCGTAGCAACTCAAGCGATTGCCACTCGAGTCACAATAACCCAAGCGCCGCCGCCTAAGGTCGTGTAACCTCAAGGGAGGCTGATAGGCGATCAGATCCGATCGCTGGAGAAAAAAAGTATATTTAAAATTAATAAAAAAATTTAGTAAAAATTCTTTACAAAATGTAATTTTTATCAAACAACATTTAAATCGATGCATTTTAAAATTACAATTTACCAAATACTATTTGTATTTAAGAAAATCCCTTTTAAGTCAAAAGTATTTATATTTTTTCGAAGACATTTGCCAATAGCCGAATTAAACAAGCTCATAGTGAGTTTAGCACGCCTCGCGAAAATGGCTCCGAAACAAATAAAAAGGGGCGCGTGCCGCATTCACAAAATATTGCTAGCGATATGGAGGAAGAAGAAGGTAGGGATGGCTTCAAAGTCCGCATGAGTCGCATGCCCTTTTATGAGCTGGGCCCACACTGACTCGTCGCCTTAGGAGTGAAGATCTTAACAAAAACCTCCTCTTATGGGAAAGTTATTCCGTTGCATTTGAAGATATGCGAAAGTCCGAGGTTAGCCACATCGACTCGTGGGTGTAGTAAGAGCACGGGTTCGTCAGATATTTCTTTTATCGCAATGAGTCGAATAAGTGATCCTACGAAAGACAGATGAGTCTAAGACTACTAAGCTAAACAAATTTGGATATTATCTTTTCTATTATTATTTTTTTATCTTTAGCGATACAGAAAATTCCTATTATGAAAATAACAATTTCGCTCTCTCTCTCAAAAGAAGAAGAAGAAGTATATATGTTGGAGTCATCTAGTTTTTTGGTAAAGAGTCAATTAATTTTTAATTCAAAACATGGAAATGAAACAAAGTTGTATGGTGAAATTACCAAGGTTTGTGTCTATGGTAAGGTTCCCATTGGTTGGCTTGGATTCGCCTTTCTCCTCCAAAAGCGTTGGGCTGCTTTTTGTCTCATCTCTTTCTCTCTCGTTTCCGGCCAAACTCTCAATGACCTCTCTTCGCTCCCTCTCTCTCCTCTTCCTCCCTCCTTCCTCCTCCCTTTCTTGTTCCGTACTCAACCACCGCCACCGCCACCGCCACCGCCGATGGCCTCCCCGGCTGCGGACCCACCCCATCCCTCCTCCCCCTCCTCCTCGTCTCTTCTCCGTCTCCTGCTCCAAGAAGCCGAGGCGCCACCTCCGCCGCCGCCGGAGGCACGTCCTCCCCGCCGCCGACGCCTCCGACGCCTCCGACGCCATGTCCCCCGGGCTCATCGCCTCCGACGAACGCGGCGTCGTCGAGCTCACCATCGACTTCACTAGCTTGTCCGCCCGCGCCAAGTCCAGCTTCGGCTCTCTCGTCTCCGCCGGCAGAGACGCGTACGAGGACCTGAGTACGCTCGTCGCATTAGACGACAATAATAAGATGGTAATATCCTGCCGAAGGTCGACTATCCAGTTCGTCGGGAGTGTGGTGGCTTTGAGCTTTGTGGTCGTCTTCGCGCTCAAGGTCGTGGTTCAGTTGGTGCTGGGAATTAGGTCGCGGTTCGGGTATAAGAGGAATGAAGCTGTGGTGGTCAGGAGAGACAGGAGCCTTGGTGGCAGGGAGGTGGTTGTTGGGACGAGGAAGGAGACTGACGGCTCTAGGGTTTTGGATAATCCCCTTTCGCCTGCATTACGGGGCACTGTCGATAGGTCTCCCCAGAGAAGGCGTAGGGATATCACGCCTCGGCTTGAAGAGAATTTGCCTGAATGGTGGCCAGCTTCGACGGCCTCGTCAGCCGTGGATTCGGAGGTGGATAAGGAGTATTATCAGAGGGAGGCTAATAGATTGGTGCGAGGTCTGTGCTTGTTGCTGCCTTGACATTTAGAACAATTGCTTGTTGTTTCCTTGCTAGTCTTTTGGAGATACTGCAACGTGCTGAACTTTAATCTGTGCCTGTTATAAAGGTTTGACTCTATGGAATTGGGTGCTCGGTTCTAGAATTATGGGTAAATATAAATAGGGCATCGACTGCTCAGTTAAAGAGTTTGGGAATCCGTCACTAACACTAACCTTATAGAGAAATGGGATTTACAATGCAAAAGAAATTTGTTTTAGTCCCCTTCCTTATTCCTTAGTCAGACTTTAGCAGGCATTAACTTTGGCCTTCTTGGATGCTCTGCATCACTCAATGCAAGCTAACAGTCTGGCCTTCATTATCTTATCTCTGGTGATCAAATAGATGATACGCATTCTTTATTCTTCTGTCATTGTGCATTGCTTGACTTCATATGATGGGTAATATGAGTTGGCCAATGATTTGGGGAATTTGCAGTCAAAGGTACTTCTGGTGCATGCTTGAATCAGTTATAGGCCTTTATGGTCTATAGAAGGATATACCTCTGTATCTTCGTGCTTAGATTCTTGTCGTACTTATTGCAGCTGCTGAGGCCTCCAATTTCCTTGAGTCTGCTGCTATTTTGGTTACATCTGGCCTTTGATGGAAATTTTTTCTTCCCAGAATTTTTTTTTAACGTTATTTGAATGGTTCTCTGCACGTGAATGGGAAACATTTATTGCTTATATGTTCTCAATTATGATCACCTTCAATTATGACTTCAATGCAACTCATGAATTTGTTATGCAGAAATTGTCGACAATAGGTTGCGTGGAAAGGACATCGTGATTGCTGACATAGTTCAAGTTAGTCCTCTTAACTTGTTAATAATTTGACATGAAGCATTTTATTGACTTATTTATATTTCCCATGAGTTTGTGATTCCTGTCGCTCTTTTATTAGTGAGTTGTGTCTGTCAAAATGAAGAATTTTACGAATACAAAGGTTTGCACTGAATTATTAGAGTGTGCACAATTATTTCTAAACATGGTATTTGGAATTTTGTGGCGATATTAATTAAAATAAGGGAAAGGCACTTCTCTTCAGGACAACTTTAGTCATGATTAGTTTGCAAGAACTGAGGGAATTTTGTATTTTTTTGTTTTCTGTTCCAAGAAACCTGGCATGATTTGTGCACATCATCTGCAAGTTGTATGCTGTCCAAGGTTTAATTGGATGCCCTTAAAGTGCAGTTATGCCAGTTCAAGGAAGAGATTACTGATTCATTTGTCATCTTCTCATGTCATCTCAGTTTTTCCATACTATGACCAAATGACACACCTTGGGTTTTTTCATATTTATTATTTTCTCTGTTTGTTGTGTAATGGTTTTTCCTCAGCACCAGTTGTTTACTAGGTGATCCATTAATGACATTGTGGACTTCTCTTTGCCTGTATGGATGAGCAGTTGCGTCGCATATGCAGGACTTCTGGAATCAGAGTCTCCTTTGGCACAGAAAATACTCGGGATTCATTTTATCGTGTGTCTGTTGACTTTGTTCTGAATATGTGCAATCAGTATGTACTTTTTAGACCGCACCCTCTATCCACTTGTTCTTCTATCTCTTTTGATCTCTTGAAGTTACAATTTTCTAAGAAATTTATAGTTCTTCAGGTCGATCCATCTCTTTAGAGATAGATGGGGAAGGACCTAGGCAATTCCTTGCTGGGCTTGCTGGGAACATAGGGCTTGAGAACATTCGTGCAGCAAGAATTGTGTCTGCCGCTGTTGCTGCACGCACACGATCTGGTTTTCTACAAGCCTGGGTAAATATTTCTCCTGTTTGGCATCTAGGCACAACATAAGCATGTAAAGAATAAAGAATGACTTTCAACTACATAAATGTGTGTCATTACTTTCTCGTTAACGGGTTTTGTGACAAAAATGGGCAAGGAATAAACTTAAGCAATGCAACCGACAGTTGTATAGCCTGATTGATATCTGGAAAGGTTTATGATATTGCTTTACCCATAAAATACTTACTAAAGGCATGATCTTTCAATTGTTTTTCAAAGATCAGGTCGATTGCATGAATTCCTAAATTGAGAGGCACATTTTTTCTTTGTATTAGCTGATGTGGTGGAAAACTGATTAAGAGATGTGGGCGAAATTGGTTGCATAATTTCTTCAGTAACGATCCTTCTTGTAGCAAAAAGAAGATCAATGAACTTTAGATTAATCCTTCTTTGAGAGATGCAGGAGAAATTGGTTGCATAATTTCTTAAGTAACAATCCTTTTTGTAGCAAAAATAAGAGCAATGTGCTTTAGATTAATCCTTCTTGTATTAGTTGATCTGGTGGAAAACTGATTAAGAGATGCTGGAGAAATTGGTTGCATAATCTCTTTAGTAAAAATCCTTCTTGTAGCAAAAATTATGCAAGAACTTTAAGATTAATCCTGGGATTAAACTTTGGAACATCAGCGCTAATTGGTTATTGGAAACATTTCAGTTTGAAGTTGTCATTTCCCATGCAAAATAACTGGTTTGGCAACATGTTTGGTAGCCTACCCTGTTTTTGAATATTTTGAAAACTAAGAACAGTTTCCTTGAATATTAGGGAATAAGAGAGTGCTGGTTTCAGTATTCAAGCTGGAATAAGAGGAAAAATGAAATTATGTGAACTACTTTTCTTGCTTTTTTTGGTTTTGAATCTTAGTTGAAATAAAGTGCATGGAAGTATGTGGATTGTGTGAATTGTCATCGGTACCAAGCATGAAGATGAAAACTATTATTTTGAAATTTTTTCAGTAAAACCTTAGACAAAGAATGAATTCTAGAACCAGAGATCCACAGGGGATCAATTATGGGATAAATGTCTATTTTTGAATAGTTGAAGCTATCTGAGGCAACATCGATGTTCTGCTGCCTCATGAAGCAACTTGCACATTTTATTGCAGGCATTGGAAATGCAAGGTGAACACTCTGAAGCACTAGCTCACCTGTCAAGTATTTGTGTTCTTCACCAAATATTCCCTCCAAGAGAATTTTCTGTATGTTCCCTGTCAGAAACTTTCATCAATTCCACGAGCTTTGATTCATTTTCAGAGTTATGGTTCTAATCAGGAGCTCTATACATACAGATGTGACCAAAGTATCTTAGCTTGTTTACACTGTTTATTAGCTGTTAGTATGTGTAGTTTTGCTCGTAAAAGATAGCCTTTTTGTTATTTAATTATTTAATTGCCTTATTATCTAAGTAAATATATCTTATTTGTAATTCTTATCCCTCTACTCTTTTTGTAGCCTGAGATGGAAATGGTGGCTCTGGGCCTCGGAAAACAATTAAAGCCAGAACAGAGGGAGTATCTACTGAACATGCTTGTCGGCGTTTGTGGTGAAGAGCGACCTAAAAGTCTGGTAGAAGCGTTGGGTTTGGTATGATCTCTTTACTAAAACCTCATGGAGTTTCTCTTAGAGGACTTCCTTGGCTATCAGGCAGGTTGTGTTTTTTGCTCATTGTGCCTTGGCCTTGGCTGAAACTCAAAACAACACGTGAGTAGGTAGTAGGAATGTGTGCACGGTACGAGGTTGGGATCCTGTTTTTCCTTGCACTGGAACTTAGTTATTCGACCCACCTTAATATGCCTGCAGCCTTTTGGAACCACTATTTAAATTTTATTGACCTAGTGATTACTAAGAAACACAACCATGGAACACACATAAATTACAGTAAAAAGTACTCTAATGATCCTCATTCTATAATTCTAAGCTTACAAGAATACTCATTTGCAACTCCAACTTTTTAGGTTAAACGGACAAGAGGAATGCTTGTTTATTTAAAGGAAATAGATAGTGAATATTTGAAATCATAGGTAAATAGTATTAGGTTCATCAGACCTGGAAGAATGCTTATCTGTTTTAAGAAAATGGGTTGTGGATCATGAATAGCTGATAAATATGTCCTAACGCATTACATTACATTTCTATATGGTGCTTGCACAGGTAGAGGTGAGTAAGATCTCAAGTGCAACCTTCCCTGTACGTAAAACTAGCTAACTTTTAGGTGTGTGTTTTCTTTGGTACTTTCCTTAAACTCAATGCTACCATGACTGTTGCGGTTGGTTCTGCTCCTTAGGTGTCTTGCATACTCTAAATGCTACTGGACATTGATTGATGCTTTGGCCTCCTCTCAATTTGTGCTTCTATCCTAGCTGTTTTGGATCCGTTTGGCTTTGTTCGATGATTATTTATTTATTTTCTAAATTTTGTTCTTGTAGGAACTTTCTCTTGATGATGGTGCTGATGACCACTATGAAAGAAGCCTTTTGTAGAACTAGGTAGAAAGACAACAATAATTGTGCTTTTGACAGGTACAAGGGCAACTGTATGTTGTATTCTTTTCATACCATTCTTGCCGGAGAAGCACCCTAGCAAATGTATCGATTAGTCCTCAATAAACATCTGTTTAAACTATAGAAGTCACTGAGCTGGTTGTTCAGTCCCAATAGCTGTTCAATTACTTGTTTGCCCCTCCACCTCTTTGCAGCAAATACCTGTATGCTGTTCCTTTTATCTCAAGTCAACTGAGCCCCGGGTTCTTTCTAGTAATATCCCAATTTTAAATCCTGCAACGACGGTGATCCTCACACCCATTTCGGACGAGTGCACTTGGCCATGTGTTCTTGATAGGAGCCAACATAGTCATTCGTTTGTTTTTCTTGAGGTGTTGTGGCCTATGCTTGTATGGGCGCATCCCAGCCGACGACCGAGGACTGTGAATGGCGACCTTTTCGAAGTAGGGATGGCGTTTGCAGTAGTCTGGACATTGTGTCGTGGCCGAAGTCAATTTCCTGAGTTGTGAATGAAGAGAACAACGGGAAGTCGTAGGTTTTGCTTGATGTTCAAAAGTGAGGAATTGTCCATAGTGAGAGAGAGATGCTGGACTTGGAAAATACCGCTGCCTTGGCAGTTTTAGAGAGAGATATGCTGGGACCGTTGGAAAAAGTGTTTCGTGCGACGGTCATAACCATGTGGATTTAGTGAACACTATTTCATCGAATAAAAATGTTAAATTCATTTGAGTTAAATATTATTGAACATATACATATATATATATATTAAGATGACTTATTTACACTTTTTGTAGCTTCAGCAATCGGAGAACCTGAAAAAAGAGAGAGTAACAAATAGAAGTTCATAGAAAAGGGAAATCCAGTGAACTTGAAATTAAAGTACAATGGAAAAATCAAACAAACTGGCAACGTAAAGGAGTTACATTTGAAATCACTGAATAATGACAATTAAATTATTTTAAAAATATAGCTCGTTGGATAAAAATGATAATGTACCTAAATGAATTTTTAGAGTATATAAATGATTTTCTCAATAATAACTTATAAAAACTAAACATCAATTGTGTAATTTTTTTAGGATAATAACATAAATGGTCCTAAAATTTTAGTCTAATACGATATTTAAATTTCTAATTTATTTAACGTAGTTCAATATGGTCAATGAATTTTTAAAATTAAGTTTGACATAGTTCTTGGATTTAAATTAATGAAATGACAATATTGACATTTTTATAGAATTCATGGATTGATTTGAACATGTATTAAAGTTTTAGGGATTATATTAAATAAATTAAAATTCAAAAATCACATTATATATTGAACTAAAGTTAAAGAATTATTTTGAATAAATTAAAAAATTAAAGATAATATTACGTAATTAGCCAAAGTTACGAGGCTATTTACATGTTTGCTAATGTTCTCATTCGTCCGGTGACATCGCAAAGCCAATATACACATATATTAAATATATATAAAAAAAAAATCCGTTAGTTACGATTCTCTCCCCCTCTCATCTCCATATTCCATCGTCTTCTCCACCGATCGCCTCCTCCTCTTCGTCTTCTTCCTCATCTGCTGCTGCTGCGTGCCTGTGAAAGGTGAGCTTTCTCTCTATTTCGTCCTCTCTACTCCAGATCCATTCCTCATTTCCACGCTTCGCATGCCGAGAAGGGAGCAACCCCGAGCTCACGCTAGGGCTTTCCGCCCGGAGCATTGCGTTCGCTCTGCTCGATTTGATCCGGTTAACCTGTTTTCACTTCATGTTCGGTTGATTGATTGATTTCTGCTCGATTCCATTCATCCCATTCTGTGCAGTTTCACCGCCGCGCGATCTCGTTTCCGATTGGTTTCGTCTGCTTTGGATTCTCCGAGGTACCTGTTCTCTCGCTCTCGAGTTACCTTCCGTCGCTCTCATCCGGCGGTTCCTCCTTTTGTTGATTGTTTCGACTGTGGATTCCAGTTTGTCGTTTGGGCAGTGGAGCGCCGCCAGTAGCAATCACGATGGTTTCGTTCGAAATGAATGACCGCAAAAGTCCGTGAGATCTCTCTTCTCCTTTCACTGTTGTTCCTTGTATTCAGCCATTTATATCTGTCTCGTAAGATGTTTGTTGAGTTGATTGGCACGAAAAAAATGAGGATGGGGACTCTATTTCGTCAATCAGATCAAAGATTTAGGTGTACGTGCATGCAAACTGCTTATATCGGCAAAATCGCTTCTCAAGTTTTTATTTACTTTTGCATTGTAATGTCTGCGGGATAGGATTCTGTTAGGCAACATCCATAGTTGTGCTTGTAATTGGTGGTTCAATCTCCGATTGAAATGGTGGTTCAATCTCCGACTGAAATGGTGGTTGCTCGCCTAGTTTTCCTCACTTTATTTGGCTGCAATAAATGTCAAATGAAGTCATGTGGGACTCTCCATTTAAACTGGATCTGTTCTGAGCGTTTGTGAGATGTAGCCATAAGTTATGCTATATTGTATTCGTATCAGTAGTGCAATATGATGTAACTGTTCCCTTCATATAGCCTTGCTTCGGTTTTGAACTTAATTATGAGATAAAGGACTGATCTATGTTATTTTGATGATATGAATGTCTAGTCTGCATTGGCTTATGTATTATGAGTGGGGAGGGATACTATAGGTTGCTGGTTAAGTAAGAAAACCGTGATAATCATATTCGAACCATTTATGTCTAATCTCCAAATTCTTCAGTCCATAAAAAGTATAAAGAGTATAAAGGGAACGAGTGTCATCTGGAAATTCAGTTGATGACGTGCTGGGAAATGTTCCGGACTCCCCCTCTCTCCCCCGCCCCTGCTGCTGCAGATTCAGCAATACAAGATTGAGAGGGAGGGAGGGAGAGTTTAAATGGTCTATGTTTCCATCAGAGTGGTAAAATTTTCTACTAATTTTGTCACTTTACCCAATCATAGAACTTTTTTTTGCTTTTAACCGATTATAGAAAGTAAAGTGGCTGTTGGATATAAACATTTAAATCAGTCCTACAAACTTACAAAGTGTATGATTTGTAATTTACAACAAGTTACTATACAAAGTTGCTGTTTGGTACCTAATAGGTGTTACTCTTGACATGCATTTCTGTTTGCATGGGACTCAAACTTGCTTCTACAGTTAGTATTTGTGCCCTTGATCAACAGTGTCATTATAACTTCTTCGTTGCAATCAGAAATCGGGCTAGGCTTGACTGGATTTGGTATCTTCTTCTCATTTCTGGGAATCATCTTCTTTTTTGACAAGGGACTGCTTGCCATGGGAAATGTGAGTTTCTTTACCTGGTTTCTGTTGTGTGGCAGGTCTTTCCTTGTGTTCTTGTTGTCCTACTTTTGATTGGCTTTCCATTTAACTGGCCCTTTTTCCTCTCAATCAGATTCTCTTCGTCTCAGGAGTCTCTTTGACTATAGGACCAAAGTCGACCATGCAGTTCTTTATGAAAAGGCAAAACTTCAAGGTCCAAGTCTTCCCCAATGCTTCATAGAAATCGTTGGCATATAAAGCACTTTAATCTTCTGTTTGACATTTTCTATATTTCTTGATGTTCAGGGAACAATCTCGTTTGGTGTCGGCTTCTTCTTTGTTATCATAGGATGGCCCATTCTTGGCATGATTCTGGAATCATATGGTTTTATTGTTCTTTTCAGGTCTGCTCCTTTCATTTGTCGGCAGTCTCAAAATTATTGTTTGTTCAACTTAAATTAAGCTAGCTCTCTGTCTGCAGTGGTTTCTGGCCAACTCTAGCAGTATTTCTACAAAGGATACCTATCCTTGGTTGGTTAATTCAGCAGCCATACATTAGATCGGTATGTTTATCTGTTTTCTCAGTTTTTTAGGCCCTGTGGTGGATTTATTACAAGCTACAGATATGGTGGTTATTCTTTTGTTCTTATAAAGATTGGGTGTGGCCTTTGTGGTTTTTTGGTGAATTACTTAGTGACAAAAAACCACATGATGAACTATAATGACTTTTTTATCAGTCCTCAAAATCTTTAACATATGGCTCGCTAATAAGTTGTTTGTGCATTGGTGTTTCAAGCTCATACATGCAGTTGTGTATTTTGTGAAAATGAAAATTTAAATATGTCTTTTAACTCCATTTATCATCCGTTGCGTCCTTGGAAATGCTAGGATTTATATTTGGACATTGGTGGAAGTCCAATTCAGTTCACTTAATTCTGGACAGGGTCTGAAAGTTTAAATGTGAAGCAAATATAGCCTTGGCATGATGCTATCATAGACTTATTATAAATTTCTGTTCATCCAGAAATGTAATGATAAAAATACTTTTGATCTACTATGAGGAATAATTGATCGTGATAATCTCTTTGGAAAGCTCAGTTGAGTGAATGGTGGGTCTAATCATGGCAAATGATGCCTAGCTATGTGGATCTCTCTATTTGAACTTGACCATTTACATGATTAGCTTCAACTTGAGAATATAGATTGAGCTATGACATGTGAGCTGCATTGTCAGATTTGATGGAACAATGATACATAAGCTTTATCTTTCACATTGAAAAAGGTGATTAGGTAAAAGCACTTAAAAGAAGCAATTTATTTTGTAGCATTTAGTAATGAGAGGAATAGAAGAATTCGTGTAACCTCTGGCATCGGCAAAGTGGTTTGCACTGCCAAATTAGGTTGCTTTCCACTAGTCAGTTTCATGATTTTATGCATAAGTGGAACCCCACCATCATGGCTTCTTTTTGTTTACACAAGGGGACATACTTTTGTAATCACATATGGTAGATCTTATTGATTGAAAAGAAAACACCGCGGGTAAGAATTTTTAAAAGTGGATGGCAAAAGGGTAATGATATTCTTGTCTATCCAGGTGAACATGGGGGCTAAGTTTTTCTATCTATTTAAGGGAAAAGTGCCTTCTGTTTCACTTAATGAGCATGCACAAATTTCAGTATATGGTTATATGGAACATTATACAACATGCCATTCACACGTTCTGTTTGGTTTTTGCAGTTCTTTGATCGTTACCGAGGGAAACGTGTGCCTGTATAGTTCTGAACATGCAGGGCAGGCGATGCTTCTGGTTTTTGTGTCTGCATTAAGCCCCATGTAACATATGGATTTGTGGAGACAAATTTTTTCCGCCTCTCTCGTTGGAAATGGCAATTGATAAAAATTTGTCAGTGACTCGTGTGATATATGCCTTTGGCTAATATGAGAGGAGGAAGAAGGAAAAGGTTACGTGATGTGGCGGGATTTCTAATGTCGCTTTCCTTCGTTTGGTGGTGATGATCGACCATCATTGACTGCATCTCTTGGGCTTTTTTTTCCCAGATAAAAAGTGAACAACAGAATTGTTGCAAAAAGATGTAATCTAGCCTTACGCATAGCACTGTCCATATACCAAAATATAGCTTTCCTCGGTTCTTCCCCTTTCTTTCTATCAGTCGATTTTCATTTCAAGTCCTCTCTCTCTCTCTCGGTTTCTGTATATGTAGCCTTGTTTTAAACAAATATAAGATTTCCTTCACTTCTATGTAAGTTTCATCGATCCACCCGCCTTAGTATTTTTAACAGACAGGCCTTTTCCCCTGGTGCTGTTCATGTATTATCTATTTCATCACCCTAGGCTGTTTGACGATGGCTTATTTGGCAGTGTCCAGAACTCATGCTCCATTTGCAGGGAAACTGGGTTGCAGTAGAGATATCATTCCTTAAAATTAAATGTAATAGGCTCAATTGAAACCCAGGAAGCACTCGTGCATACCAGGAGGCTAGCACTATTCGCAGAACGTAAGTACGAAACATGAGCTCAAACATATTTTAAGAGTTTCAACTGAAAAAAATAGAGCACCGCCACTAGAGCAGTAGAAGGCTTCAATTATCCAACTGGCCGAAATACCTGCCAGAAATTGTGGCCAGAATATTCAGCATTATAACTTCGTCGTCCAGCTCAGCCTTCTGAGCTCGCAAGCTCGCACACTTCCGGAGCAAACTGCGAAGAGATGCACTAGTATCAGAATCCAATGGGGTGTCCACAGCAGCACACAGAGCAAAGAGCCACAGACAATCGTTTCTCGTAAGAAGGCTCGCATCTTCCACCGAGTTTATGCGTTTTCTGAGCATGGACACCCTAGCTACCGAGTCCATCCCAAGTATTGCGGATAACATGGGGTCTTCACTTTTTCCACTGCCGAGAGATTTCTGACTCGGGTTAAGGACTGCTTCATCAACTTCCCGAGCAGTTTGACAGTCATCGAAATTCTCAGAAGCATTACTTTTGGGATGTTGAACAGAGTACTCCTGTGCAACCTTAATCAAAGATCGCGATTTCCCTGAAATTTCAGCACCGGTACTCTCAACACTTGACAAAGCCTGTAAAATAAGGTAACCATCAGCACTTTTTTCCAGTTACATGGAGTAACAAACACAGCACCGTAGGATGACACCGTGTGTTGTCTTGTCACCTGTCAGCATGGACAAGATTTCATCTGACATTTCACCAGGAACAGAACTATCCATGATAAGTAATCTAGCTAGATACAAAGACGAGCACCACACGTATATACATAGATATAAAGAGCATACCCTCCTCAACATTGAAAAATCGGCAAGAAAAGAGTCCTCCCATGGTTTCAGTGGCATCAAATGTTCTGGACACTTGGCAATCTCAGGTATTACAGGCATGTAAGCACTCTGTTCTTTGCGGAATTTACACTCGTCAAGCTTAACGACCTTCACATTCGGAATCTGTGCGGCTTCCCACCTAAGACAAGACAATGCATACATAATCAGAGACTTGACAAAGATAATCAGAGACTTGACAAAGACCTGAGACTAGAGCAAGAGCACTTTAATAATTCTTTCAAGTTATAAGCAGTGAAAACCATATGAAGGATCGACAGCATCAGAAAGCAAAAAGAACAGGAAGCTGCCACTATGAGTCGTGTTCAGTAGGAGGGTGAGAGGTTGTCAGATATTCATTGTTACGTGCATTGATGCCTTGCTAGACTAATGCGCAGGGACTATTGGCATGGGCTGCCATCATTTTATAAAACTGGCTTCAAGAGTTGCGAACATTAGCTTTGCACAAAGCTGATTATCAATGGAAGTAAGGCTTCTCACCGAGAAGTAGTCATGCTGTCTTGTCTTTTAAATGCAGCATGCACATATAGGGGCTGTATGAGCCAACAGGTTTCGCCATACAGTCATCATATCAAGCCATTTCGTTGCTCTGACCCTAATTCTTGGCAATGCTAGAAGAATAACCTCGTGAGAAGACCTGTATTATAGTTCAGGCACATTGTTGGAACTATCACATTTGTATGGTGCCCTTATGATGGTATTCATACGAGATGGCTATCCAAGGCACTTTGCTTTTCTTTTCTACACTTCTTTCTATATTACTAGATACTAGATTCTGATAGAAAAAACCAAAAAGGGCCATCATAGAAATATGGTAACACTCGAAGAAAGTAGATGGTCACCAAGTGCTTTAGGTTTCTTCCTCCCAGCATTAATTTTACCACTAAACCTTAAAGCTGGAAATTTAAGCACCAGAAAAGCACTAAGTGGTGAGTACAACCAAGCTGCCCCATGACTTGTTTAAGAGGTCCCTAAAAAAACATGTTTGCATGGTTGGACAACATGCTGCATACTTAACATACACATTTGGTGTGCTAAGTCCACAGGAGCTCGTTTCATGTTTGACTGGTGCATCTTAATGAGATGAAATACAGATAGGTGGGCGAAGTAAAGAAAGACGTGAAAGGAACTGCACTTTCATTTCTCATGAAAAGGAATTATCCACTCTACAAAATGAATACTTTCGGCCATCCATTGGTTATTGTCAGCCCGAACTATGACCACCATAAGCATGCTCTCAGTTACATTGATTCCTCAACCTCATGAGTAAAATAAAAAATATGCCATGAACAGAGGTAACTTGATGCATTGCAGATGATTGAATAAAGGGGAGCATTACACAAGAAAGAATATCTGCCTCTCCAATTTAGAGACACAGCACAACCATATCTCTTGCTCTCCATAACTAGTATATATCATTCAAATGCACAATACAAGAGTCGTGATATGAGAGACATGGTTCAGAAGGATCAATTTAAGGTTAGTGTGAAGGCAAAAATCTAACAAGAAGTCCTCTTTGGTGGGTCCTCAAGTATTGATCCAGCGTTACAAGGGTCACGATACCCACTTTCAAACTGTAAACCAGATACATCATTCTAATTTTGCCCACTCTTAACTTTAGGATCATTCTTGAAGATCCAACTGACCCCACTACATACTGGTAGAATGGTCAGCTTGTTTTTGACAAATCATTGCACATTCCTTTGCTTTTGATGTGGAAGCTAGATAGGTTAAAAATTAATATATGGTCTTGACTGGATTCAGGCTTTTGGAATAATAGTAAATAAAAAGAAAAAAAAAAAAATACAATACAGACCATTACTTTATTGACTATATTCGCATTGATGAAAATCTGCTAAAAAAGCCACTGAATTTCCATAATGACCGTAGAAGATAGTTAAATGTACTGCATGCCAAATTAACAAACTCACTAATCACCTTTTCTGTTGCTTTCTCGACAAACGAAACCCCACCCCTTCCTATAACAGCTATCTTAGCATACGATTACCCTGTAAACTTTGTCTCAAATCTCGCAATCTGTGCACTATTGCGAACACAAAACCAGGTGCACAACATCACTCAACATGGGGAGTCCTTAAAAGTATCTTTTCACGTCTTTGGGCTTCACTGCTAACATATCGTCCTAAATTTCTTAACATCAATCTTCTTAAATGTCACCCCCTACGCACTAATCCCATCTGCTCACTGGGCATCTACAAACCACCATCTCACATCTCTAGAACTTACTGATAATGTCTCTCTAACTTATCCAGTCTTGAAGCAAACAGTATCTGCCTCAGTTCTGATATTTGTAAGAAAATTTGATTATCGTAAGTTGAAATTTACTCTCTCTCTCTCTCCTGCTCTGCTCCCCTCCCACCCCCACCCCACCCCCCCCAAAAAAAAATAGATAGATAAAAAGAGTGAAATACCAATCTGCAATAGTCGATGAAGCCTTCACTCTCAACCACACTAATGTTTATGTCATTCACTCTCCTCACATAACTAAATAACATTAAAAAATTGCAGCAGAAAGGGCATGGGAAGGCAAATTAGCAAACATTGTACAGAATTGGACTAATTTAATGTCTAAGATGAATAAGAAACATATACCTGACTCGCCTAAGAAACTCTAACCCATCTTCTGGAGGCCCAGCATCAAAGTTGGGTTCTCCCTCAACCAAAAAGGCTGGTCTTTGGATGCTAGCAAAGTATCCATCACTGTCATCACTATCTTCTTCGCCCCCTTCTTCTATTATATCAACATCTTCACAACTAATATTTTGACCACAAGTAGGATCCCGATTCATATAATTTGTTTCACTATCCTCTGTATTCTCTAGTACAATACCGACCTGTTCTTTACACCCTCCACCTGAAAGTAATGACAAAATCCAAGTTTTCTTAAAAGAAATTGCTTTGCATCAAGAGGAACATAAACATAGAACAAGGGATATATCCAAATGCAAGCTGCATAGAATAAGCGTAATAATGTCCCCACATGTCATTGAAAAGGTAACAATTTGAATCCATAAACTGTTGAAAAAATCAGTTCTATTTACAGATGAATTGCTTGTGGTGATTTATTTACATTTCCACCACAATTTGGATGAACAAAGATGTCTGCCCATACACCAAGGGTAGCAGACAGTAGCTTTGAATGTACAACAGAGAAGAAATCAAGAAACATATGACCAATTTGTTGCATATAGGGTCTTTAGTGTGGGAACAAAGAAATTTCCTCTTGAACTTCCAGCAATTGCACCTGTTCAGAACAGAAATTTGAACCATCAAATTGACACATCAGGCAGATGACTATGCATATGATTATTTTAAGGAATGGGTTACAAAGTGATTTTTGAGTTTGAATATTGTCAAAATAAACAGTGGAAAGTATTGATTCAAACAGAGATGGAAGATCGATGACACAGGATTCAAAAGAGCTTTTTCGGCTGATTAAGACAAGAAAAAGATAACTAGACAAAAAAGAGCCTGAGAATAGGAAATTAATCAGGCTTAACCTGATCATCCTCAGTAACAAAACTTTACTGGATGAAAACAAGAATAATTACTGAGGGTGCAAATCATCAAGGAAACATTAACTTATTAAATGTTATCAACGCAACTGCAGATGGTGTTATAATTTCAGCAAATTCACTCTTGCCTCCACAAAAGAAAAGCAAAATGTTACAAAACCAGAATTTGCTAAGGATGAAAAGGGAGGAAAAAGATGTCTGCCTTGTCACAGGCAGACAAAAGCAACCATGAAGAAATTGAATGGTCAAAATAATATCTACTGCATACTCAAAAGACCACTCCCATAAAACAGCATGATCAGAAAGTTCATTTAGTTGCATCTCTCAAATTTAAGAAACACAATCGGAGCAAACCCAAGGTTCTCAATTCATCACATCATAAGGATATTTTTCCCTGAGTTTTTAATTGGCTTTAAATAGATAATAGTTAAAAGGTCCTTAAATACCATGAAAAGCAAGATCATACAACATTGTCTCTAGAGGAACACTAACCTAGATTATTCTTCTATGAGGATCAAAATTAATCATCTTATAATAGTACAATATTCTCAAACCCAAAAGCACATGTCTTGCAATTTCAACCCAATGAAACAGCTGAAGGAGATTAGCAGAGGAAAACATACACGATGCATACTCCCAACAGAAACAGACATAATGCCTTGCAAAAAATGAAGTGTTTCATACATGCAGATTCCAGTGTCATTGAAGAGGTAAGCCATTGTCAGAAATCTGTGTGTCCAAGATGATGTAAACCAACTTAAGCAAGGACTACCTTCATTAATTCAATTTCAAGCTTCCCTTTCCATCAAAAGAAATAATATTATAAGACAGCTAAAGAAAGAACCCAGGTCAATTTACTACAGTGAACTCACCAAGAATACCAGGATCCTGTGCCCTCCCAAGGGACTGACGCTGGCAATGATAGCTCAAAGTAGACTGTGCCTGAAGCTTAGACTTGGCAAGGTTTACATACTCTCTTGCCACGGGGCCTAGGCCACTAAAAATCTCTCTCCAAAACTTTCGTTGTTCTGAAATATTAACAAACCTCAGGGCCTCCATTTCTTCCCTCGAGTACCTTCTTTTGGTCCCGTCTCCCTTTGTTCGACAAGCATCTATAGGTTCATCAAAATGCACTAAATTGTCTCGCTTTGCACCTTTCCCTTTCCTCCGAGGATGTTTAGTCTTCTTTCCATCCGCAGCTTCTTTCACACATTTATTAGGATTTCCTTCGGTGCATCTTGAAGAATTCGCCATCATTCCCATCTCCTCGTCACCCCCATTTCCAGTTCCAGCGAACGAGACAGGTTCAATCAATGCAATGTCATCGATAACTTGAATCTTCAATGATCGTCTAAGAGAACCATCGATTCCATTGTTGCCTTCCATCTCGTCACAATTATACACCAACTCCCCGGGATTTTTGTTTCCATCAGTGGGCCCCCCTATCATCACATCGATATTCGGGGATTCATCAGGGACACGCTCCGACTGGGCTACCTCTCTGAAGATTGACCCACCTTCAAGAACACTCAACAACTGCAGCTTTTTAATTTCCAACAGATTCGCGGGTACTTTGCCTTTACCAAGAAACTCCCCATCTCCATTCATATCCAAAGAAGACGAATTATCAATACCTTCGCAAACAGAGCCCCTCTTGGCTTCCTCCGCCGTGTTCTCCTCAAGGACTTCCTGCACACAGACAGACTCCCGCACCTTCGAAGAACTCGACGGGCCCATCACGTTCGCGACGTTCGCCGGAACTTCCACGGGCAACGAATCCAAAGCACGGTGGTCGCACGATTCCTGCGCCTGGCGCGAGCCCGCGACCGCATCCCCCTCGACGCCGGATTCGGCGGCGGCCGCCGGTTCTCCGCCGCCCTCACGGTCATCAGGCGAAGCGGAACCCGAAGTGGTGCGGCGGCGCTCTTCGAGGGAAGAAGAAGGAACGCGTCGGGCGAGTTCAGGCGACGGGGAAAGCGAAGCCATGGGAGGTGAATCGATGGAGTGGGCAGCCATGTCCGATTAGAGAGAGAGAGAGAGAGAGAGAGAGGGTTTGAGGGAGGGGTTTAGGAGGCTCTCAAGCAGATGCAGCTAGGAAGAGAGAAAGTTAAAGAGTCATTTCTTTTTTTTGGTATTTATTATATTGATTAGTTAGAGGTGAAAATGAATTTTCATTATTTTAATAATTTATAGAATAATGACACCGTTCATCTTCTTCTTTTCTTAAAGATAAACTATATAAATCTAATGAAAAAGCTCTATCAACGATTTCGCGTGTTCAAAAAGAAAAACATGATTTGATATTGAAATAATAATATAAATAATCATTGAATTTGAACTCATAATATAATATAATCCCTAAATCTTTAATTTATCAAACATGATTTTTGAATTTTGAATTTGTTCAATTTGATCTTTATACATGTTTAGCCTACTCCTTAAAGTACAACAATGAACATTTTCATATAATTTAGATATTTTATTGAACATGTAAAAAAAGAAGAAGACGGCAATAAACAAATTAAAAATTTAAGAATCATATTACATATTAAGCTATAAATTATGAATTATATTAAATAAATTAAAAATTTAAAAATTATTATGCATTGAGTCAAAATTTAAAAATTGATTGTCATTTTTTTTCTGGAAGTTTTCATGATTTGATTTTAATGCTCCCACAATGTCGTGATAATTCTTTCGTTCGGCGCTCATGTTGATTATACTTATAGATTCCCGCCCCGCCTTCATTGAAAAAAGGAAAAAAGCGCATGTTTAGAAGATAGGATTTTAGGTGATAAATCGAGCTATTTAAATCCATGAACGTTGCACTTTGAATCATGTATGGTTACTTACCAAAAGATTTCACAAACTAGATCATCCAAGTTAAAAGTCAATTGATTTGGTATGCATGTCGTCGAATCACGTGATTCCTGAAACGCATGAGAAGTTTCCCTTGGACGCATAGGGCAATAATTGGCAATGGAGCTATTCAAGCCCTCGGGTCCATGGAGGGGTCGATTCACCGTTTTCAGTTTTAAACCAATTGCCAGACTCTTCTTTACCTGCCAAATGTAAAGCAGGCCCTCCTCCTTCAAGACTTCGCCTTTCCCACGTTTCGATTAGTAGAAGCCGTGAAAACGGTGCAGAAGTTAAGGAGATAACCACTGAAATTTACTTGAAAAAGAATTGAAGATGTATATCCATAAAAGACAGCTTGCGACAAAAGTGACAAACTAAAGGAGCGTCATGCCGGCACTGACTGCCTTAGCAGCTGCTTGGCATGGACCGCTCGCATTCTAAATACAATCTCCCGTCAGAGAACGACTCATCAAATAATGTATACCCATCATATCTACTCTGAAAAAGAAAAAAGAAAAGATCATCATCATGTGTGCCAGAGAATATGGGGCAAACTATGCGTAAGGCGATATTGTGATGCTGAAGGACTCAGAATTTGTTGCCACTCAAGTCGCTGGAGCAGGTGCCGCAGCTTTCAGCAGAGGCTGCATAGCCTTGACAACAATGCTCATGTTGGGCCGAAACTCTGCTTCATATTGCACACACAAGGCAGCAACAGCTGCCAACTGCATCATCCAGGAAATGTGGCGAACCAATGAGATTTCTCAGCAGCTACTACTATTAACCATGCATACACATGCCCACCAAGGTGCACATGCAGATCATGTGAAATACAAGCATACATGAGCGAACACACGAGGAAAGAGAAAAGTAAGAAAAGAAATACCTTGGCAACTCCCTTTGGAGGATATTCTCCATTAAGCCTTGGATCTACACATTGTTTAACCTTGTCTTCGCTCAATCTTGGAGTTGCCTAAATCATAGATAATTTACGCAATCAAATTTAAATGAACTCAGAAAGGGAATGCTAGTCAATGGTACTGATATAAGAGAAACCAAATGCTCACCCAGGTAACAAGACTCTGCTGTCCCCGTGGCATGGTATGATCAACAGGTTTTCTCCCAGTTAAAAGCTCTAGAAGAACAACTCCAAAGCTATACACATCACTTTTCTGTGTCAATTGTCCAGTCATCGCATACCTGACAAGTATATGACTAAGCATCAGTTACAGCATTCCAGAGAAAGGAAAAAGATTCCTGGTTAAGAACATATACACTTTTTTAAGGCACTTTTCAAAATGCTGTACTGTGCATTGGGCTGAGGTACCTAGCAAGCATATGTCAAGGGATGATATAAAGTTTGGTAGAAGTTGCTCGGCTAGACCTTGATCTTTATTTAGGGCCTTGGATATCTCTTCATAACAATTAACCTATAACATTGTTGGTGAAACAGAAGAATTTATTACTATATATTATCATTTGAAGATGGATGATTCTAAGCTAGCTCGCAGCCAATTGGTAGATCATGCCCATTCAAGGTTAAAATATTTTAATCTACCAATCACTGAACCAATCAGAGCATGCTCTATGATGGCAATTTATTTTCAGGTGACAGACAACAAAAATGAAGCTTTATATTGACCATTCTTATCAAGACAAGTAATACTTCAAAGGATATGCAGGGTTTAGAGCGAAAGAACATTTCAGTATGTCATTGTTAGGGCAACTGACACTTCAACTGCAGGAGAAAATTTAAGACAGACCTAGATCTCCTGGTAAGATATAACAAGTGATTGCTCAATGATAAGCCAATCCAATTGATTTGTGAACCGCAAACTTGCTTATGAACCCAAATACAAAGTGAGATTTTTTATATCACATTTTCTAAATTTTCACACAAAAATTTACAGTGTCCAACTGGATAGACAATTATGGCCAAACAATATACTTATCAATTGTCTCCATACAATATAAAAGAGAGATCCAGATGCATTACTCTGGAGCATGATAGCCGAAGGTTCCCAAAACTCTGGTAGAATGAAGACGGGCAGCCATGTCAGGTGCCTGATTTGACAGATTAAAATCTGCAATTTTGGCTTTGAAGTCTTCAAAAAGAAGCACATTGCTAGACCTAATATCCCTGTGGATTATAGAAGGCTGAACCTTCTCGTGCAAATACTCCAATCCCCTCGCTGCATCAACAGCAATTCTCACTCGCTGCGTCCAGTCAAGGACAGGGCCCGGTTGTGCACCTTGAACTCCTTTTCTTCCTGTAATGTGATAAACCCTTCACTTAGAATGTTTCATCTCTACGGGATAAACATACTGAGAGCGTTAAGCCACAAAAGACAAGAACGCTTCAGTTACCATGCAGTACATCATGTAGTGATCCCATGGTCGCAAATTCATATGCAAGCACACGAAGATTCCCTTCAACACAGTAACCAAGCAGCTGGACAACATTGTCATGCTTCAACCTTGATACCACGGAAACCTGAATGCATTAATCCATGACAATCAAGGATCTACTGTCGTTGATTAAATAAACTGAATGACATAACACATTAATACAGGTGTTCATTTTCTGAGATGGTGTTAACCAGAATTCAAATTCTGCACATACCTGGGTCAGAAACTCAACATCTGACTCAGCCTCAGATGAAGTGTCAAGCTTCTTGACAGCCACAGCATTTCCACCATCTAAGTTAGCATAATATACTCTTCCATAAGATCCTTCACCAATCAATGACTTTGATCCAAAATTATCAGTCTTTTCTTTGAGTTCATCCAATGACAGAGCAGGAACCTCAATAGGTGGTGCTGACTTTTGCACTTCAGGTTTAACCGGAGCAGACAACTTTGAATTTTTTGGGTGCCCTATGCCAAATTTGAGACAAACAAAGATTAGGAGAACAAAATGAAAGAAAGGATTCACTCTGCTGCCTTTGAGAGGACTCCTCGCCAGAATATGTGAAGACCAAGAATCATAAAATTCAAACACAACGATCTTCATTCAGATCCGAATAGTGTATCAATTACTTCAATTGTTCTACTATTTGATGAATAATTATTTTTGGGGACTAGTGGCATGACTAGAGTCCACAATACCAAGGCAACAACAAAGTAAGACATCAGATATTCCAGACATCGGTCATTAAGCATGGTAAAATATTTTGGAGATGAATATACAGAATTCCTTGGGCTTGATATATTCAATTATTTCACTAGAAAGTATGACATTCCTCTGCTTAAATACTTCCTATTTTTTTGCCGAGACCTTACTCTTTTTAAAACAGAGACGAAAATAAATTCCAGATGCCAAAGGGAAAAAAAAGAGTTCCACAGAATCCTGAAGTATGCCAAAATAAAAACTAGCAGGAACAAGATGTATTAGCATGTGCCAGATGCACAAAATCATTTAAGTTCACATGCTAGATATTTCAATAATTGCAACCGAAAGTACTCAATTTGTAGATGTATGGGATGCAGCTTCATTATATCAGGATGCCTATACGGTGACAGTAACTACTCAAAATTTGAACAGTGACCTAGGCCAGTATTATACCTTCATGAAGTTGATGGGTCAAGAAACCTACAGATCAGTACCAAACATTTTGACTTTTCCCAGAAAACTCAAAGGAGAATCAGCTTTAAGAGGAGCGACTCTTTCATAATCATCAACTAGGGGTAATTTCTGAACGAAATACGTCGAGAAACATACCATGCACATGGTTCCTTGGGCTTTCCAGGAGCTCATCATCGTTTGTAACGTAAGATTCGTCGACTTGACAGGTACAACAAAGCCACCGACGCATTTTCTTGCTAGGACTCTTCTTCAAGAGAAGGCTTTCTCGAGTTCTCCGATATTCCAGGTGAACAAAGTAACCTGGAGGAGGCGCGTGTGCCTGCAAGATAGATAAATCTTTTCATCATACCGAGCAAAAGATGGGAACGTCCTGGATTGAAAAGATAAACCCAGTCAGGTACTGGGATCAAGGACAAGACTTTCGAGTTCTAATGATCAAGGATGTAAAATCCCATCTCCACCATCAGGATTCAGGACAGATACAACATCCCCATCCTCTCCACATGCCCAGATAACTTCCCCCGACCAAGTTCTGATGTGAAAGAATTAGGAAGAGAGGCCATTCGTTCGGATTCATAAACCAAGCAACATGGAATTCGAAATTCAAGAAATTCCTTAAGATCGTCCTACATAACCAATCAACGTAGCTTCGGGAGCAAGTCATCGGGGAAAAGAGCATAAAGCGGTGGGTATTCGCAGGACAAGAGACGCGGAGAGAGAAAAAGAAGGAAGAAGAATCCAATGGGAATCGTCCCAACCCGACGAAAGCACTCGGGAAAGAACATGAGAAAAGGAGGGGAGAGAGAGACTCACGACTAAACCACGGCGAGGGTGTTCGCGTTCCATGAAAGAAGAAGACGCGATGCGGATCAACCGGGGAAGAGAAAATGGGAAGGAATTGGGGAAGGGATCGAGGTAGGACGAGGAACAGAATTGGGGGCGAAATGCATGCGAATCAGAGATTTCAAAGGGGAGAGAGAGAGAGAGACATACCGAATTTGGAGGGGGGAGGGGAGGTTGAGGCTTACCAGGGATCGCTCTGTAATCCTTTGCCTTTCTGGTGCGAGTTGGAGATTGACAGATAGATATAAGGAAGAGGAAGAGGACGAGGAAGAAGAAGAGATGAGAGGAGCGCTTCTGCCTTTTTATTCTCTCTCTAGCTCGAACTGAAATGATGGTTTCATTTTTATTTTGTATTTTTAAACGGCATGTTGGAAATTTCTATTTTTGGGGAAAGCCACCATCTACAGAACGAACATGAGCTTCTCGGAAATTTCGAATTAGATACATCGGCATGCAGGATATGGATATGTGTCAGGGATTGACATCGCCCCAATTTAATTTAGGATTTTATTTAGTCTTTGCCTAATGCCATGTCGGCAGCTATATAATATAATGTGGAGCAAGCATTATTTACCTACATTCGCCATTATTAATACGCGTTTACTCTTTACCGGAATTAAATAGAAAAAGATTTTCTGAGTCGGTCGGCGTCGTTCGTTCGGCCACAGCTAGTCGGCCATGGAGCTCTTTCTTCATCGGCCTTTAAGATCACTCGCCCTTTCAGCTCCCATGGCCACCCTCTCTGTCGTTGCTGCTCATCCCTACCTCCCCGAGGCAGCTCGTCCACAGGTCTGGCTACCGACAAAGCCGCAAACCTTGATGGCGAGCTCTGGATTTCGGCGATCGTGGACTTCGATTTCTAACTCTAATAGAAAAAAAAACAAAATTACGTCGGGAGCCTGAACACGACCTGGCCTAATCTGTCGGCCGGACGATCCAGTGACGCCAACCAGCATGCTGGTGATAGTCGTCTTGAATGACTAGATGGGCTATGCTGTTTGAACAAAGGAGGAAGATAGAGAGTCAATCTGTAATTGGAATTGAGTAAATAAATACACTGACGTTACATAAATGCACTGACATGGCGCTTTGCAACCACGGCATATTTTCTCGTCTCCCACGTATCCTCTCTTTTTCGATTGAATCTCGACTTTCGAAGGAAGAGGGGCGACTGACCGGTTAGGTTTTTTTTTTTTTTGTCAAAAGTAATTTATTACCATTCACGAAAAAGAGCGATTACATACGTTGTCATAGTCCAAACACAGAATCATGAAAAGAGGGTGTGGGTGCAAGGAGAGCCAATTGAGTGGGAGTGACCCAAAGCGATGGGCCTTGGCAAGACAATCCGCGGCCCTATTTGTTTCCCTCGGTTCATACGCAAGGAAGACATTAGGTAATTGGGCCGTATCGCCCCTGCGCTAGAAGTGCGAGCGGTAAGCCCGGAGAGAACTTCCCGGCCCATGATTTCTTCAACTGCGATATGTTGTTAGAGACCACGTGCAAGGGCAAAGACTTTGAACTTCCCGTACTTTCCCTTCGTCGACTTCACGCTGCTGCTTCAACCAGAGGAGCGCTTCTCTCACGGCTAGGGCTTCCGCTGCAGAAGCTGATTCCGCGGCAATTTCAACAGCAAATCCATCAATGACCTCTCCAACGCTTCCTCTGCAGAGCCCTTCATCTCCGAAGCTGTCCAGGAGGCGTCAACGTTCAACTTCAGATGGCCACGGACTGGAGGAGACCAGGTTAGTTCCCCTTTTCTCCCAGAAGCTGTTTCTTTGCGTGAGGGGTTCCATTTGGCAAACATTTGATAGAGTAAGTCGGCTTCACAGGGAATAGAGCGTGAGGGCATCGGTTTGCGTTGGAAGATGAGGGCGTTCCTTGCTTTCCATATCAGCCAAAGAGAATTGGCAAAAATTGCCCGTTCCCTTTGTGAGGCGCCTGAGGTCAAGTATTCATAGACCCACTTGTCCATTCTTGAGATAATTGTTGGGGAGATGCTAACACATAGGTTCAAATCTGTCCAGATTACCTGCGTCCAGTGACAGAGCAGAAATAGATGTTCTGTTGTTTCTGGGAAGATGCTGCAGAGAGGACATATTGGGTATGGTACGATTTCTCGTCTTTGTAACTTCGTTTTTGTAGGGAGCCCTTCCCCGCACACACTCCAGATAAAGTGTTTGATCTTGGGTAGAGTTTGTAATTTCCAGATTTCATGCCATAGTCGGTTCGGAACTTGATATGATGATGATGGCTGGTGTCCTTGTTTTGCCTTGTCTGAATTGCGTAACATGTTATAGCAATTTTTAATTGTGTAGGCTCCTGATTTGCTTCCGGTCCACACTAGTTTGTCTGGCTTAGGCTGTGAGCTTAGGGGTATAGCCAAGACCTCTTGAACCCTATGAGTATCAAAATTCGCTTGCAACATTGGGACATTCCATACTCGGGATTCTGTAGATATGAGATCAGCCACTAGTGTAGGGTCATCCCAATTAGCTGGACCACCTATTAGGCCAGAGGCCAACCATCTATCCTCCCTTAGATTGATGCTTCTCCTGTCTCCAACCTCCTATCGTACTGTAGGTTCTATTGCTTTTTTGCCCATTAGAATGCTTTGCCAACCTCAGGATGGTCGAGTACCTTTATTAGCTGTCCAGAAATTTCCATGAGGGAAATAAAGTCCTCTAAATAGTCTACTCCATAAAGCCTCCGGGTTTTGACTCATCCTCCAAGCTTGTTTGCCCAACATAGCTCTATTAAAGTCCGCGAGGTCTTTAAAACCTAGGCCCCCTTCATTCTTCCGAGTTTTCAAGCTAGTCCAGTTCTTCCAGTGAATTCCTTTACTTCTCCCATTCTGTTTCCACCAGAAAGTTACAATTCTATTCTCTATTGCTTTACAAACTGATATAGGGATTTTGAAAATGGACATAGCATATTGTGGTAGGGCCCGAATTACCATTTTAAGAAGCACCTCCTTGCCTGCCTTTGAGATTAGTTTCTCTTTCCAGCCCTCTAATTTCTTCTCAACTCTCGCTAACAGCCAATTAAACATTTGTTTCTTAGTTTGCCCCCAGTCTAAGGGGATTCCCAGGTATTTTCCCATCTTTTCCATCATAGGGACTCTTAACTTTGCAGCCATGTTTCTTTTCAAATCCTGAGGGCAGCCATTACTGAAAAATATCCCTGATTTGTTTAGATTGATAGCCTGACCTGAAGCAAAACAGTAGCAATTTAAAGTGTTCGCAAGGTTTTGGGCTTCTCTGATCGTCCCGTCCAAGAAAAATATAGCATCATCAGCAAACAATAGATGAGACAATATAGGACAGTGAGTATGAAACTTGATTCCTTTGATCGTACCGTTATTCACAGCTTTGTGCATAAGAGATGATAGGACGTTAGCCATCAATATGAAAAGATAAGGGGATAAAGGATCCCCTTGTCGGATACCTCTTGTAGGATAAAACTCTTCTCCAACTTCCCCATTCACCCTAGTCCTAAAGCTAACAGAGGATATGCAGAATCGTACCAACTGTACCCATTTCTCAGCAAAGCCCATCTTCAATATACAATCACATAGGAAGTCCCACTCCACTCTATCATACGCTTTTTGCATGTCTAATTTTAGCACAGCTTGCAATTTCTGTTTTCTTTTTCTGACTCGTAGCTGGTGTAGGACTTCTTGGACCATGAATATGTTATCTTGTATTTGCCGACCAGCTACAAAAGCACTTTGTTCTGGATGAATTAGTTGCATAAGCTAAGGCTTAAGCCGATTAGCCATAACTTTTGCAATTACTTTGTAATTAAAGTTGCATAGACTAATGGGCCTGTATTCAGTGATAGTTTCTGGGTTTGCCACTTTAGGAACTAGGGTAATATGCGTTCTGTTTAGAGCAGGGTCAAAAATACCTTGATTAAAGAAAGAATCCACTAATCTGAACATATCCGCCTGAATTGTTGGTCAATTGTGTTGATAGAATAGCCCATTTAGACCATCCGCCCCTGGAGCCTTTGTAGCCCTCATTTGAAATACTGCTTGTTGCACTTCTTCCATTGTAATATGTTGCATTAAGGCCGCATTCATCTCTATAGAAACAATCGAAGGGCAAGCTTCAAGGACTGGGTGATAGTTTCTAGCTCCAACTGTTGTGTACAGCAGTTTGTAAAAACCTGTGATGTGTTGTTGGATTATGGAAGGATCTCGGCTCCAATAGTCATCAACTAGCTTTAGCATAGAGATTCTGTTTCGGTGCCTCCTCTGTATAGTCGTAGCATGGAAAAATTTTGTATTGCGATCCCCATATTGCAACCAGTTTATTCGTGAACGCATCCCCCAATGCATTTCCTCCTGTCTCCATAAAGTTTCTATGCGTTCAACTACTTTCTTATATTCCTCCTTAGTGGCTATTGTGTCCTGTGTGTTTGTGAGTTCAATAAGTGTGCCTTTCATACTCTCAATCTGTTGTTTTGCATTTTTAAAGGTAGCACGACTCCATCTTCTCAACGCAACAGCAACCTTTTGAGATTTTTGCACTATGTCCAAGTCTGGTTCGATAGTATCCTTCCATGCATTTTCTACTATCATTTTGCAATCCGGGTGGTCCAACTAGTATGCTTCAAACTTGAACTAATTCTAATTTTTCCTTTGTGTTTGGTCAAGACACACCAGAATGGGGCAGTGGTCAGACCCTATAGCAAGAAGGGCAAAAACCTCAGCGCTGGGATAGAGCACTCTCCAATTCAGAGTACAAAAGACACGATCTAATCTTTCCTTAACTAAGTTCTCTCCTTCTCTGTGATTGGTCCAGGTGAAGGCACATCATTTGCTGTCCAGGTCCATGAGTGAACAATTATCCACAAAGCTCCTAAACGCTAGAGTCCTAGACCTCTCAACCTATCTCCCACTCGCTTTTTCCCATTGGTATAGGATCTCATTGAAGTCACCCACGCATAACCAGGGGACAGTGGACGTAGCATGTCTTTCCCGAAGGAAGTTCCATAAGGTAATACGCTGATTGAAACATGTAGACGCATGTAGAAAGGAAATTGACATATGTGCCCCCCGTTCCTTGTCTGTGCATTCTACCTCGATGATCTCATCACTGGAATAATCCACAGTAAGTTGGACATCCTCATTCCAAATTAAAGCCAGCTCGCCTGCAATCCCCACTGGATTCACGATATAAGAGTGAGATAAGTTCAGTCTCCTTTTGATTCGATCCACTACCCTCTCTTTATTCTTAGTTTCCATTAGAAAAACTAAGTTAGGTCTCTCATGAGCCATCAAGGCTCTTAGATGTTGGACTGTCAAGGGGAGCCTAGACCTTGACAGTTCCAACTTAGTATTTTCATGGCCGTTTTGGTGGCTTATTAGGGCCAGCCACCAAAGCCCCTAACATTGCTCCTTCACACACTTGAATCGGGGTATCCGTGAGCTTGTCCTCATCCACAAGACATGCAAGAGAGTCTCTTTTTTCGTATGGAGCAAATCGCTTCAGTTTTTTTGCGGCTTGGTTCTTAAATCTGTACTTGTCTGATTTGGCCTGTCTAAAATCAACATTATTTTGTATTCTCTTCCCTTTATTTATAGGACCGTTGGCTACCAACATTGCAGTTTTAGAATTCAACTTCAATGGTGGAGTATAAAGCACTAAAGCTTGACTGTTTTGAATATGATTTTGGCTTCTGCAGGTATTCCCCTCTGGTGGAGTGACTTCTTCTGACATCATATCCTCCATTTCTAAGGTGGTATCCAAATCACCATAAAAGGTCTGCCAACAAGGACTAGGTTCTTTCACCTCCGCTTTCAACCAGGAGCCATATTTCCCTGCTTTATCTTGAGGTAAGCCAGACTCTTCATAAGGTATTTTGGGGCAATAATTAGCATAGTGACCCATATGTTCACATGAGTAACAGAAATACGGAAGTCGCTCGTACTTAAAGTCAATCCACCACTTTTTATCCCCTACTTGTATGATAGTGCCTGTTTTCAACGGATGCAATAAGTTTAGTTTGACTCTGGCCTTACCTGTCTTACGAGAACTATTGTTTCTTGCCTCAATTCGAACAGCCTCCACTACTCCCAGCTTTCCAGCTATCATCCTAATCGAATCTTCTGTTATAGCAGCTCATGGTAGTCCAACCATATGCACCCAGAAGGAGCAGTGCGTAAAGTCATAGCAGTGTTCAGGGATGTGTGGGTTGCCCTCATGTAAGACCAGCAGGTTACTGGCAAACGACCAAGGGCCTGTATGAAGGATTCTTTGCTGTTCTGCTGCCGTCTTAAAAATGAACACATAATAGCCAGGTTCGATCACTTCACATTTAACCTCATCTAGTTTCCAAGATCTCTTCATAGTACTGTAAAATGCTTGAAAGTTAACATTAGACTTTGAGAGAAGCTTACCATACAGAATGAAATCATTGTCCTGTGGCTGACTCTCAGGTGATGTATCATGCGGCACTGTGACTTCATCTTTGGCCCATAAGTCGCCCATTTTCTTACAAAGGGCCACCAAGCGAAGCTGGTTTGCTTGAGTACTTTCCATGGGGAGACAACAGGCGTGATATATTGGAGCGAAGGGAGCTCAAATCAACCGATCTGGAGCCCAGAAACAGGGTGAAAGAAGCTAAATCAAAGGAGTTGGAGTCTAGAAATCTAGCTCGTGGTAGTAGAACTGGGTATGGTTTGGAGGAAGAAATGGGTACTGTTAGATTGAGGGGGTGGAGGGGAAATGGGTATGGTTCGATGGAAGGGGAGGTGTAGATCGGGATGAGGGGAATCAATCAGGAGGGAATGGAATGGATTTAGCCATGGTGATCACAGTGTATGGGGGATTTAGGGTTTGGGGAGGGATAGCACTACCACCTTAGGGGTAGAGAGAAACTCACCCAAGGTGAGAGAGATTAGTGAAAAGACTGAATTTTGATTCCATTTAGGTTCAAAGTCCCATAAAGTCATTAATGAACCTCAAAGTGCAGGTTGGAAGCACAACTTTCTTTTTTCATTCTCGCCGAAATCAAAAGCCAAGAATTACCTCGGATTCAAGCCAGAGTCACTTGTAGCCCAGTACTAAAATTTATGAAATCTTGGCTCTAGGACATGGGGTATTAAGAAATTTCACTGAAATTGTCATAAAAATACAATGAAGAACTCATGAAAGTTGCGCTGAACGGCAACCCACCGGTGCCCTTTAGTTCCGTCTCCGGCTCCACTGTTCATAACAAGCAGAGTATCTTCAATGATGTTTCTTAACAGCACACATAGGAGAACCATATGCTGAAGAAATGACAGTAGAAATCATAGGCAAAAACTTTATCTTCATCGCCAAAACTTAGCCGGCCTGATCTGTGTCCCACCTCCTGCTATTGATGGTTGAACAAAGCTTTGGAGTTTCGAAATGGTGGAGGGAGTAGAGAATGAAAGCCAGCAGACCTTAGAGAGTAGTTTTAGAATTGCACATTTGATAATGATGAATAGGTTTTCTTACATGCAACAAATGCAAGACTAATCGTCAAAAATTGCAACTAACTAAGGAGAGCTTGAAAAACAAGTTAAAAATCCAATCCTTCAGAGAAAGGAAACAAGGAAACTAAGATGTATTGGCACATCTAAACAGCTCACTATTTAGAGACACCAACTTATGTCCGGTCTATAATACACAACTAAAACACTCCTCAGACATAAGCTCGATGATAACTCTATTTTTAATGGAGTATTCTTGCTAATTTAGACTTCATATTTGCTTAATTTTGAGGAATTTTGGGTGAATTTAATTGCTACTCATGCAATTTTATTTTGTATGAAATATTTTCAAATCTTTTAAGAATATTACAATATCTTTCAGAATATTTCATCTTGAAGAAAAAGCCATCCTAAATAAGATATTTGGAGAATTTGACTATGATTAAAGATAAGGTTCAAAGAAAATCAAGGAGATAAGGAGAAATCTTTTCCAAATCCTAGTAGGAGTCAACCTAGGGCAAATTTTTGAAAGCTATATAAACTGCTCTTGTGCCGTAGAAGAAGAGAGAATCTTTGGAGCCACCATCTTTGCCGAAGATTTTAGGTTTTAGATTTTAGATTTTGTTCTTCTATTTTAGTGGAGTTGATCCATGTCAAGGAGAGAAGGATGAGACAAACCTGAAGCTCCTTATATCTCAAATTGGTGAATTTGTTTTTATTTAGTATTATGTTTTCTTTAATATTTGTTAGTTTAGTTTTTACTATGTTCTAAATTTCTTTTGTTAGAATTACAATGGATCTTAATCATAATTGATTGATTTTCAAAGACTTTCATGCAATAAAATTATTTTGATTGTGTCGTTCTTTATCATGATCTTAATGCTTTTAGAAGTCTGACCAACTTTTGAATGATTTTTTATGTATGCATGATACCGGGTGGAGATTGTGTGCATATGCATCATGATTGATTGATTTTCAAAGACTTTCATGCAATAAAATTGTTTTGATTGTGTCGTTCTTTATCATGATCTTAATGCTTTTAGAGGTCTGGCCAACTTTTGAATGATTTTTTATGTATGCATGATACCGGGTGGTGATTGTGTGCATATGCAATAGTGATATTGAACCATAAATTAAATTTAGGTCAATGTACACTAGGTTATTTATATGGCTACGGTAGTAGATTTAGGTTAGGACTACTTAGATTGAATCTGGAAAATTTCCATAAGAACTTAATCCTTTCAGGTAGTTTAAATTCACCTAAGGTTAATGTGGGTTAACATACCTAATCAGATATTATTAGACCGAGACCGGCTTTTAATTCATCTTAGGGAAATTTCGTCAACACAATTGGAAATTAATTTGTTACATGAAAAGTTAAGAAAATTAATTATGAATGGTTAAGTGAAGTTGGATGCTCTAACGCTTTGTGATCTTGAATTTGCTTTAGATTAATTTTACTTAGCTTTTAATTCTTTAAGTTTTGACATTTTCTATATTTTAGTATTTTAATTGGTTTAGTTTACTTTTTACTCATCTTTTCGATTTGGTTAGCTAGATTTTTGAATTGATCACTTTCAGTAAGTAAACAAAAGTCATTGTGGGAATGATTCTTCTTCACTGCTTTTGGGGAGCAAAGTGGTTGAAAATGTTAGCCCTTGATAAATAGATTTCTGAAGACGTTTTGCCAGGATTGCATGGAGAGCACCCAAGGACTCATCATGTTGTTATCACTTATATGGGAGATGCAACCACAAGTCGTCAGGCATGTTTACACGGACAATGGGGTTGTCTCTGCAGGAACCTCTGATGGAGTCTGCTCCATGAAACCCAACATCTTGTTCAATGCTCCAATATAGGCCCTCACACTTGAAACTGCAATATCCATGCTCGACCCGGTACCACTGGCATTCAAACAATAAATGCAATAACTTAAACTTCATGCGTAGTAAAATAACAACTTTTGCAAACATATTAAGCACTGCCGTACCTGAAGGTTCTGTGCACAGGCTCCCCAGTTAAAGTATGTGTAGACGTGTGATTGTTTTCGCCACGGATCAAAACTCGGGTTGTGGCAATTGCGTCAATGCCCTCTGTGACGGCAGACATGGAGTACTCAAGAAGTGTTGCAGGTACCTGCATAAATAATACAGTGATTGCCTCAAAGGACTCCCCAACTTTTATAAAGTGAGAATCTTCAGCTTAATGCAGGTGCACTCTATCGGTTCTGAAAGTCAACACTCAATAAAATGAATTCTATTTCTGTCCACTTTATTTGCTACTTATAATCTTTTAAGATGTTAATTTGATAATAAACTAATGACTATGCTATACCCCATATTTGAAAGTACCTAGATGAAAAATGTCTTTTTGGTGGTCACGGGAAGCAGCTTTCTATACCTGATTACAATGAGAAAATTCAAATGTGTTCTCCCTATTAATTCCTTATTGAATTAACATAACAAATATCCTACTTCTCAGACAATGATACTGCAAAAATAAAATAATATTTGGCAGACGTATTCTCTAAGTGGACTTCTTAATAAAATATGAGTGTATTAGGACAAAATCAAAAATTCAAACCTTAACAATTAGGTCAACAGCCTTGTATGCTGAATCCACAGGTCCAGTACCGACGGAACAAGCAACATGCTCTTTCCCATCAGCACCGATGAGTTTCACAGTTGCTGTTGACAGACCAAGAGTTCCACATGTAACCTGCATGGCATTTGCTATGATTTTCTCACCAGATGGATTGGAATTGGAATCACCACAGCAAAAGCTGGAAAAACTAGGCAGATATACCTGTAAATCATGAAGCTTCCATACAACCGCTGGTTGGAAAACTTCATCTGATACAAGGGCTCTTATTTCAGCATCACTAACTCTCTGGCACATAGCGCAACAAAGAAAGCAGTCACATAACACGCCTTCCTAAGAGCCCAAGGAAGCAAGCATACAAAGCCACAACTCACAAAGGGGATAAAAGGAACTTATTATTGTCTTTCTAAATGAAAACTTCGCATCACTTTTGCAACTTATTAGTCTTACGGCTCAACTTATGTTCAGCCACAAATATTAAATGCCTGTGACTAGGTGTTAACTACTTAAATGGAATGCCAGATGGGCATTTGATTCTCTTGTTGATGTTGCCCACTCAAGTCTAACTCTTTGTACTAGTGCTTTCTTGTCAATGTCAACTGTTCAATTGCTGCCTAATCGTCTCCACAGATTCAAGAGTTCTGCCATTTGTAAAAGGTGGGGGATGGTCTTCAAGTTCTTTTTGACTTCATATTCATGCTACCACTGAAGTGCGTATTAAATCTATGAGCATGTATGCTGAGACAAAAGGAGTACAAAATGGTTCACATTGCAGTAACATACAGCATACCTAAACCAACCATCCAGAGGACTAAACAGGGCAAGAAACAGAGACTTAAGCTATCCATTATGCTCTGACCACCTTATGGATTGACGAGGAACCACCTCCACAAAGAAGATTATACAAACCAGATAACCGGAAAATGCTTTAAATTAGACCCTGGCAGTGATGGAAGGAATATGCAGCAGTGCTCCCCACTTTCCTCTTGACCCTCTTACCCAGAGTAAAAAAGTTGCAATCATCCTTTGTGTGATATTCCAAACAAAGTTTGAACATGGGCGTGCGTGCGCGTGTACACAGAGTGACATCATGAATATGAATAATTAATATAAATGCAAGTAACAAATTATCAAATAGTCAAATTATGGAACTATTCTAATTGAGTAAAATCAGAAGGTCAAACATACAGCAACACACCTTTTTCTGCTCAGCTACTGCCTTAAACCGCCAGAAGATATTGTCTAGTTGTTCACCATCAATATCATAACCAAGCTGAACAGGGCAGATAGAACATGAGAAAGTGATCACAATAAGGAAACTCACAACTAGGTTAAACATGAAGTAGGGGAAAAAAAGCAGCTTACCTCTACAAGTTTCATTCTCAAAGCATGACGCCCACTGTACCAGATGGATTTTCCGAGAAAGAGAATAAAGTTAGGACATACTTGAATGTGTAAGAGCGACTTTCAAAACTTCAAACAAGTTAAATGCACAAAGAAAGTGACATGATTCTGTGAGGGGAAAATAACAGTTAAGACATTAATGAACTACATGTCAACGACACATTTTCCCACCAATTCATCTAACATACTTATCAATTAACACTATTTATCCAATTTAATCACTGATAATTCACAATATAAGTGACGGATTAGAAACATCAACTATCAATTAACACTTTTTATCCAAGTTATTCACTGATAATTCACAAAATAGAATGCCTTCACAGGTTTTCCTATATAAGATTAAATTTGATCCTTTCTAGTTTTGTGATCTTCCCCGAAGCATTAACTTTATCAAGTACAATATCGCAAGGGACTGCTAATTTCAGAAAATGTTGCCATTCACCATTCACTTTTGATAGAGCCATGATAATTCCACCCCTATATCGGCTCCATCCACACCCTGATAAAGTAAAATCACAAAAGTACCCACACTTTGATATCGTTCATCTACTTTGTCCCCCAGCTTCTCCACTGTTCATCAATTTCTTTTTGGGTATACGCATGCCATAAATATCTGTTGGTTGTGGCTTCTGGCACATACTTTCTACCATTTCTTCTATTTGGACTAGAGTTTGAACTACTGATGACCAGATTGGAGCATGAATGGTTTTACAACACACTTGAACCAATTCAAGGAGATCTATGTGCAGGAGGTCATTGATTTTTATCTAATCTGTTCCGTTCACCTAAGATCGACAAAAACACTTTACAGTCCCCTACAAGAACTATCTTCTGCAAACCCAGATCATCTGCAAGTCCACTTTCCGTGCAAACAAATTGCATTTATCACAACAACAATGGACACAGACCCTTCCATCACCATCGAGATCCTTGTGGCAATCATCATCACTTGCCAACAAGTTTCTTTCGCTATCATCCATCACCAACACTCAAAGCCTCAACCAAATTCCTCATCTTCCCAGACACCAAAGCTACACCGCATCAGCACATGTGCAAATCCAGAGCCACTGCTTCGCTGGCCTACTCAGCCAGACCAACACCATTGTTGCCAGACCAAGCTACAAGTCACTAGTTGCCGCTGTTCAGGTTTCCATTGATCTCATTTTGTTGATTGCAATTGATGCCTGATCCCTCAATGTCCTCCACTCTCCCTCTCTCTGCCCGCACTTCCCTGTGCTCCATTTGCCAAGACCTCACAACCTCAGTCCCAGGTCAATCAAAGGCCGACCACCTCAAACAGCCTTGATCCGAGTGATCATGGTGGAATGCGCTTAAATCTTGAAGCAGCACGGGTTGGTGGTCGAGGGCAGATTCACGAGAGAGAGAGAGAGAGAGAGATTTGACAGTGAATATGTGAGTAGAGGCAGAGGTAAGTGACGACCGTATGATAGCGGCAGTGCATGAAGGCCAGCAGTGGTGTTGGCATATGGCTGGGAGGCTAGTCTGAGCAGGCTAAGTGACAGAGATGGGTGCATGACTCACTAGGCTACTTTTGTCCCCTAAGTTTTTTGTGTTACTATGGAGCTAATTTTGGGGTGGAATTAGCGTGACCCTTTCTAGTAAGCAATACATTGACAAATTTCATGGTATGTATTTACATTTGATCAGTTAAAGCATACCGGAACCTTTACAAAGGAATTGACACGATCACCACAAAAAGACCTCACCTCAATTTTCCAAGGACAATGTCCGCTTCATTGGATCGCTCAAGTCCAATATCGTCAGGAGATATAATTTCATATGTACCTTTGTGTTTCAGCATTCCGTCCTATAGAGAGAGAGAGAAAAAAACACTATCAGAGGTAATATCACAGTTGTCATCAATTTTTTCTCAAATATAATTAGTTGCCAATTAGAATGAGAAATCAAAACACAAACCAAAATCTCAAGAAATTAGTGTGATTATGTGAGATATTTAAATCTTATACTTATTTTTCAGCAGCGACCAAGAAAACAGACACATTTGGTTATTTTCTTTGCTTTAAAGTTTTCTGAAAATTGAAAAGAGTCCTCTGCGAACCAGGAAACAGACAAAATGATATTCTCAATGTTTTCAAATAGGAATAAGAAGAAAACTGAAAACCTATTCTGTTCTTGAAAGATCTAAAGAGGTTACAGTTTCTAAGATTTTTCCATGGCTCAATTAATTTCTTCAAAAGTGGTGTTCATTATGTAAATGTTTGGGCCAATCTACAGACCATCCATTTCTGATTAGACCATTTACAGCCTCACGGCTGTGGTATTCTTGTTCTATAAGTTTCTAGATTGGCGATCCTCTATTATCTATTATACATGTTTAGATTGTGCACTGCGCCTCCAAGTATATCCACCATTCATGACCACATCAATAACCAACAAACGTCAGTCTCTACAAAACCTTAAAAAAGATCTCCTAAAAATGTTATCAAAGCTTAAATCAGCTCCTTCAAGTTTAGTGGCTAAAGAAAACATCATCTGGAACAGAGATCAAAAGCCAGAAGAATAGTATTGACTGCTTCTAGAATCAATGTCTTGAGCTAAAAATGTCACAGTTAAACTCTGCATCCAGCAGTAAACTAGGCAATTGAATAAAAGAAAAATTGGCTGGGCAATGTTAGACAACCATAAGATATCAGTTTAAGCTCCCTAGTTTCAGCAGGGACCACAATTAAAATGATGGCAAAATTTTTGCACCATATAATAAGTGACAAATGAGGAGATTTATCCCACAAAAGAAATGGAGCATTAACAGTTAGGCATCTAAAATAAACGTGCTAGAGAAATTTCTAAAGAAATTATTCAAGAAAAGGAAGCAAATAGGTGAAAAGAAGCCACAAACTCAAAGTTCATAGCCACTGGCCTGATGGATGCCACTTTCATGAGCAAAGGCATTAGCTCCAACAATAGCCTTATGAGGTTGTACATGCAGGCCCGAGTACTCTTCTACCTATAAAATTATTGCACAGATATTAGAAGCACAGTTGATTGAGGTAAGAAACGTATGAAGTCAAAATTATATACCATTTTGCTAGTCATGACAATATGACGAGTATTGATTCCAGTGTAAAGACCTCCCAATATGCTCTCCCCTTTGCATTTTAAGGCCATTACCACCTATAAGTTTTTTTATAAGGAAAGGCAAAACGTATGGAAGATTAGCAAAACAAGAACAGAAAAGGAATCTGGACAATTTTCAACCAAACAGCAAAAGGAAACAAAAAGGAAGACATTGAAACGAAATAATCATAAGTGCAAGCACCAATGACATGCATAGAACTTATTATGCCGTTTCTCTCTAGTTTGCATAGGTCCTCACCATACTCAAATCTTATCTTTACAGATCCAACCACACCTTTGTAGGTTAGGCCCGTCCATATGGCTTACCCTAAATGACAGCATTGAGCTCTGTCTCTTGCTAGAGCTTCTGAATTCTATGTGTCCAGATCACATCAAACAAGCTGTTCTCATCTTACAGTAATTTATCATTACTTGCTGCGATGCAGCGAAACCAGTTAAAACTTTACATATTCCAGCATCATTCAGTTCCCATTCAATAGTGAAAAATGTATGCTAAGAGAAAAGTATAGTCCAAAGGACGAACCATTCAGAACCGTAAAAACTTAAGAAAGAGAAAGGAGCAAACAAAATTGAATTAACAGCACACAAGCTTGCACATCTTTCCTTTTCTTTCCCTTTTGTTTCTAGGTATCCTTGCCAATATACTTCAAATGTACTGACACAATACCCAGCTCCTTTTCTCTATATATATATTGCTTATCCAAAGGCAGAACTCATGATAATTTCATTGACGCTAAAAATTAAAAAGCACCTTTTAGTTCTTCTATATATGAAAACATCATAAAAAAACTGGAAACATTATTACAGTCCTTATTTATAAAGTGATTATATCACATAATTTTGGGTTGATAACAAAAATAGATTTGTCCATGGTGTCATTTGCATTAGAAGCATAAATCCAAAGAAAATCCTCTTGATTAGGGCCATCCTCCCTTCCTACCGATCCATTCCCCTCATTTACACAATCACTCATGGAAAATCAAATATCCACGCCTCATATACATGCCAGAGCTGACAGTCACCTCTTCCAAAGAAGCATTTCCAGCTCTTTCACCAATGCCATTAATTGTTACCTCCACTTGTCTTGCCCCAGCACATGCACCCTGAATTGAGAGGTTCTAATATATAAGTCCACGCTCGCCAAAAAATTTTCATTAAATTAGGGAGGAAAAATATCCACATACCGCTATGGTGTTGGCTGTTGAAAGACCAAGATCATTATGGCAGTGTGTGGAAATGATAGCATTTTCTATTCCAGGTGTATTTGCTTTTATATCAGCTATCAGTTTACCAAACTCTTCAGGTAAAGTAATACCCATGGTGTCGGGTATGTTGATAGTTGTGGCACCTGCCTTGATAGCTTCACCTAGAATTTCATAGAGAAACTCTCTCTCCGGTCTAGATGGAAATCAAGATTAAAAAAGTCAAAAATAAAGAACAAATAGCATTTGGTAACATTCTGAAGCTTCGTACGGCCCATAAGAAAATCATATTCATCCACCATACGAGGTGCAAGCAGCAGTAATCCTGTCACTAAAAGCTAGTGACCAACAGTAGTAAATACTGTAATGCAGCTGCAAATACCATCGGGGAAATGTATGAAGCGAGCACAAGAGGGAGCAGAACAAATGATTCTTCTAAGATCGGCGAAGGACTCTGAACAAAGAGTAATCTTTACTATAGTGGGTCACAATTGCAAATTCAATAGATATGCACATCCGTGAGCACATGTAGCAGTATGCTACTTCTGAATCAAAATGCATGTCGTTGTGTTCTAGATGGAGTAGAAAAGTCACTTATCTATACCCGTTCGCGAATGCAAGAAACTATACATAACACCTAGAAGAAGGAACCGTGGCCGCCAAATTGACTGGGAACTAACTAGCAATGACAAGTCAGATGATTAACCAACTCGACTGCTACCAGGAACCAAAACAGATCATGCAGGACATGCAAAGACAGGAACTTCGTAACAACCTGCCAGCATCCTCAGGGCTGAACTCGACATCATCGCACCCCAAGCTCCGGGCGAACGCCACCATCCTCCTGGCAATGTCGATCACCTCTTCTTTGCTCTTCTTCAACTTATGCTCCATGTGGATCCCGCTGGTGGCGATGAACGTGTGGATCCTCGGGCGCTTGGCGAACCGGACGGCCTCCCAAACGGCCCTGATATCCTTCTCGTTGCACCTGGAGAGCCCGCAAATGACTGGCACGTAACGATGCGCGTCCACGACGTTACCCACCTCGAGGGCGATGGCCTTGACGGCGTCGAAGTCGTCCTTGGAGGCAGCGGGGAACCCGGCCTCGATGATGTCGACACCGAGCTTGGCGAGCTGGCGGGCGATGTCGAGCTTCTCCTTGGAGGTCATAGTGGCGCCAGGGGACTGCTCGCCGTCGCGGAGGGTGGTGTCGAAGATGCGGACGTAGTTCGGGTCGGGGATGCGGTTGGGGATGTAGGGAGGCCGGGGAGAGCCGGGGTTCGGGGAAGCGGCGGAGCATCTGATCACGGCGAAGGATGGTGTTGGGGGAGGAGAGGAAGAGATGCGGCGGAGGAGGGCAGGGGACTTCCGGGTCCGGCGAGAGGAGGAGGGGGACCGGAGCTTGGGAGGAGCGGAGGAGGAGGAGGAGGAGGAGGAGGAGACGGAGGAGAAAGTAGGGTTGATGAAAGTGGCAGCCATGGTCATGGGAGATGGAGACAAAAGCAGACTGAGATTTTTGCGAGGGAAGAATACGAAGAAGGTGGGTTTTAAATCCAACGACGTGGCCTCCGTATCCAAGTTTGACTTTTCATTCCGTTCAATCATGTCACTTGGCCTCATGAAGCAACTTTTTTTTTTTTTTTTTTTTAATATATGTTTTAGAGAAAAATTTCCAAATCGATTAACATAAGACATGGTATAGAAATTTAGGAGGCTATAGGGTATGGAGGAATATGTATAATTTGAGTAATCTTCATTCCTACTGTTAGATCCAATCAAATTGCTCAGGGAACATCAAAATGTGGAAAAATAAAACATATGATATAAAGACATAGCAGGCTGTTAAAAGTATAGTTTGAGCTATCTTGGCTCCTATTACTTGTAGTTCGATTAAACTCAGCCGTCCAGCTATGGAGGGTAGGGTTAGTGGGAGGTGGTGAGGATGTAGGCATTTCGGATTGTTTTGGTGAAAAGGTTTTTGGACCACTTTAGATGATGGACGGAAGATCTCACATTGGCAACTGACCGGCAGGCTCCTGACCGACCGGCTATCGAGGGAGGAAACGTTTCTTGCCCTCGCCGACAATTTCCTATTCCCATTTTACCCCATCTCATGGCTTCGTCCATCGTCTCTCTTTCGAACGGACAAAACGAACGATCCTTGGCCAATTTCTTTCCTTCTAACGTTCTCGACTAATTGGGGTTGTTGAGCATGCTCCTCCTCTCATGAAGAAGTCGGCGACGAAACCAGGGAAATCGTCTCTCTTCACTAGAGAAAGAATCACCTTCAGAGTGCACCGTCATTGGGGACGAGAAAGAACCGATCCCATGAGGTACAGAATCGTAATTCAGTCTGCGTTCTTTATGTTTGTGGCAATTTCCCTGTTGCGGCTGCATCTCCTAATCAAAAAAATCTCATCTCATACGGTCCCCTCCCTACGGTGGTATAACTGGGTGAACCTCCTTTCTCTTATAGGCCACTCATTCTATATATAGACACAGACTCTTATAACCGGGTCAACCTCCTCTCTCTTATAGGCCATCGTTGTATATAACCGGGACCTCTCACTTATAGGCCACTCAGTCTATATATAGACACACACTCTTATTGAGCACAAATGAGACCGCCAAGGGATTTATGTGTTTCTAATTAGATTTGAATATGGGTATATATTTCAGAGAGGAAACAAACTCAGAACTCAGATCGAAGTAGAGCACAAGGGCACAAGGAATCTGCACGTAACCCTTGAATCTGTGCACAAGGCGAACAAGATAGGAAAAAGAAGAAAAAGACGAAGAATCCTTGCAGACCCTCGTACCTGTGTGCATGGTGGAGAAGATGGGATGGCCGGCTACAGGACTCAAAAGTCAAAACGCCAAAACCCTACTGTGTTTACCAAACATTTTGCATTTATCCAAAGACATTAAAGAAAAGCTGCATCAAAATGCAGCCTAAATCAATACATAAGATTAGATCAATAGATTTATAACCCTAGCACCCAACTGCCACCATGCTTTCCATGCGAGCATCACCGGCTTTCTAAAAGTGTCAAATGGATGTGTCGAGTCGGGTTTAGGTCGAGTCGAAAATGGTCTAACCCATATTGATCAATTTAATTCGTTTTGATATATTTTCATGCCATATAAATTTGATGACTCATATCCGACCCGATCCATATCCGATTCATACTCGACTCGACTCATATTACTGACACATATTAATAGTTAACTTAATTTAAGAAAATTTACCTCTGCCCATTTAATCTATTTTAAACTTTTCACAAATAAGTTATTTGAATAAAAATTTCATATTAAATTTATAAAGTAAATTAAATAATAAAAAAGTAGTAAATAAAAAAATATGAATATCTTTAAATTGAAATATTTTTAGAAAATAAAATTTTAAAAAGAATCGAATTTTAAATTATTATTTTTAAAAATTATTATTTTCTTCTTTTTCTTTCTTTTCTCTTTTCTTTCTTCTTCCTTCTTCTTCCCCCTTTTCCTCTGCTGGCCCGCCCGACGACAATCGGCCAAGATGTAGGCCGGCAAACTCGAGGCTCGACTAATCCAAGCAAGCAAGTGACCCCGAGCTCACCGGCGTTGGC
Organism: Corymbia maculata; assembly: GCA_014182735.1. Lineage (NCBI taxonomy): Eukaryota > Viridiplantae > Streptophyta > Magnoliopsida > Myrtales > Myrtaceae > Corymbia > Corymbia maculata. The sequence continues at coordinate 282,430 of CM024682.1, read as the reverse complement.
CAACCTCTATTGTAGTGCCGAAGGATGGTGAGCTCAACTAAGGCCCACGAGCTCACGGCTTGCCTACTTAGATCTAGGCCAAGTTTCGACTAGTGAGCTCGAGGCTCGCCTACTTAGATCCGAGACACGCTTCGCTTGGCAACCTTACAGATTGCCTGCCCAAATCCAGGTGAGTCAAAGCTCAGCCAAGGCCGGCGAGCTTGCGGTCGCCTGCCCAGAGCCCGGCCGAGCTACAGCCAATGACAACGAGCTTGAGATCAACGATGGTGACGCCAATGTGGAGGCAAGATTGGCAATGGAGGTTAGGGACGCAAAGGATGGAAGAAGAGAGAGGAGGAGAGCCTTGGACCATGGGTTCATAGTGAGTTATTAGGGAATCCACTTAACCCCATATTAAGACTCATTTTTATTTTTGTTTAACTTGAGACTTATATGTAATTCATATTTAACTTTCATTTAATTCATATTTGATCCGATTAATTAAAAGTGAGTCATAATATGGGTTTTATCACCCATTTTGGCTACATTTTAGTCCAATGCAAATATTGAAAGCCCAAAGCTATTTGGATAAATGCAATTGTATTTGATAATTTTTTTTTATAAATGAACTTTAAGTTAAATGTGCGTTTGGTTAAAAAATTTTCGTAATGAGTTTTGAAGAATATTTTTTATATATTTTGGAAATTGTCTCGCTTCACTAGAGAGAGAATCACCTTCAGAGTGCGCCGTCATCGGGGACGAGAAAGAACCCACCCCACGAGGAACAGAATCGTAACTCATTTCGGTCTGCGTTCTTTATGTTTGCGGCGATTTCCCTGTTGCGGCTGCATGTCCTTATCGAAAAAGAACTCATCTCATAGGGTGCCGTCCCTCAGTGGAATAACTGGGTGAACTTCTCTTATAAGTCACTCAATGTAGATATAGACACACACTCTTATTGAGCACAAGTGAGACCGCAAAGGGATTTATGTGCTTCTAATTAGATTTGAATATGGGTATATTTCAGAGAGGAAACAAACTCAGATCGAAGTAGAGCATAAGGGAAGAAGGAATCTGCGTGGAACCCTTAATCTGTGCACAAGGCGAAGAAGATAAGGAAAAAAGAAGAAAGAGAAGAATCCGTGCAGACCCTCGTGCAGACCCTCGTACTTGTGTGCATGGTGGAGAAGATGGGATGGCCGGCCCGACCCGACAGGACTCAAAACGCAAAACTCTACTCAAAACGCAAAACTCTACTGTTTTACCAAACATTTTGCATTTATGCAAAGACATTAAAGAAAAGCTTTAATCAAATGCAGCCTAAATCGATACATAAGTTTAGATCAACAGATTTAATAACCCCGGCTCCCAACTGCCACCAATATCCTTGCTACCTAGATCTCAGCCGTGCTCTCCCCATGAACATCACCAGCTTTCACCTGCCACGCAATCTCGAAACCCAGTCTTGTCACAGAATGCAAAACATAAAAAGCACCAACTGCACAGATTTTGGATAATATATTGCAATTTCGCTATAGCAAGATCTGAATATCACTGATCAAGCATCCATCCCGACTTTCCTTATTTCACATCTCTATCTACCATTAACACTGGCACGAAAAAAAAGAACCAGTGTAAAACAAAAACATAACATATTCATATAATCACATCCTATCTTTCATCGCCATTGCCGCCATACTGCGTAGAATTCCCATTCCAGAAAGAATTTCTATCGCTGAAATGATTATCATCTTCATCATGCTTCAGAGTATGTATATTGCTACTGAGAGGGGATGATGTTGGTCTCCTGCTCCTGCCCTCGGTTCTGCTTCCTATGGAAGTATTCTGATTAGTCGAGTCATTCCGTCCTTGCCAAGTTATTTTGAGGGGATGGGTTAGGATCTGAAGCATCAATGTCAACATATACAGAGTCAATACAGTTCTTTACCAGATCAATTAAGCTATATAAGCAAAATTTAGTCTTAGAAAGCAACGACAGAAGCTGCACTGAAGCAAAAATATCTGCTCCAAAAGATAGATAAATCTTTTCATCATACCAAGCAAAAGATGGGAACGTCCTGGATTGAAAAGATAAACCCAGTCAGGTACTATGATCAAGGACAAGACTTTCGAGTTGTAATGATCAAGGATGTAAAATCCCATCTCCACCATCAGGATTCAGGACAGATACAACATCCCCATCCTCTCCACATGCCCAGATAACTTCCCCCGACCAAGTTCTGATGTGAAAGAATTAGGAACAAGAGGCCATTCGTTCGGATTCATAAACCAAGCAACATGGAATTCGAAATTCAAGAAATTCCTTAAGATCGTCCTAAAGAACCAATCAACGTAGCTTCGGGAGCAAGTCATCGGGGAAAAGAGCATAAAGCGGTGGGTATTCGCAGGACAAGAGACGCGGAGAGAGAAAAAGAAGGAAGAAGAATCCAATGGGAATCGTCCCAACCCGACGCAAGCACTCGGGAAAGAACATGAGAAAAGGAGGGGAGAGAGACTCACGACTAAACCTCGGCGAGGGTGTTCGCGTTCCATGAAAGAAGAAGACGCGATGCGGATCAACCTGGGAAGAGAAAATGGGAAGGAATTGGGGAAGGGATCGAGGGACGAGGAACAGAATTTGGGGCGAAATGCATGCGAATCAGAGATTTCAAAGGGGAGAGAGAGAGAAAGACATACCGAATTTGGAGGGGGGAGGGGAGGTTGAGGCTTACCAGGGATCGCTCTGTAATCCTTTGCCTTTCTGGTGCGAGTTGGAGATTGACAGATAGATATAAGGAAGAGGAAGAGGACGAGGAAGAAGAAGAGATGAGAGGAGCGCTTCTGCCTTTTTATTCTCTCTCTAGCTCGAACTGAAATGATGGTTTCATTTTTATTTTGTATTTTTAAACGGCATGTTGGAAATTTCTATTTTTGGGGAAAGCCACCATCTACAGAACGAACATGAGCTTCTCGGAAATTTCGAATTAGATACATCGGCATGCAGGATATGGATATGTGTCAGGGATTGACATCGCCCCAATTTAATTTAGGATTTTATTTAGTCTTTGCCTAATGCCATGTCGGCAGCTATATAATATAATGTGGAGCAAGCATTATTTACCTACATTCGCTCATAATTAATACGCGTTTACTGTTACCGGAATTAAATAGAAAAAGATTTTCTGAGTCGGTCGGCGTCGTTCGTTCGGCCACAGCTAGTCGGCCATGGAGCTCTTTCTTCATCGGCCTTTAAGATCACTCGCCCTTTCAGCTCCCATGGCCACCCTCTCTGTCGTTGCTGCTCATCCCTACCTCCCCGAGGCAGCTCGTCCACAGGTCTGGCTACCGACCAAGCCCCAAACCTTGATGGCGAGCTCTGAATTTCGGCGATCGTGGACTTCGATTTCTAACTCTAATAGAAAAAAAACAAAATTACGTCGGGAGACTGAACACGACCTGGCCTAATCTGTCGGCCGGACGGGCCAGTGACGCCAACCAGCATGCTGGTGATAGTCGTCTTGAATGACCAGATGGGCGATGCTGTTTGAACAAAGGAGGAAGATAGAGTCAATCTGTAATTGGAATTGAGTAAATAAATACACTGACGTTACATAAATGCACTGACATGGCACTTTGCAACCACGGCATATTTTCTCGTCTCCCACGTATCCTCTCTTTTTCGATTGAATCTTAACTTTCGAAGGAAGAGGGGCGACTGACCGGTTAGGTTCAAAGTCCCATAAAGTCATTAATGAACCTCAATGTGCAGGTTGGAAGCACAACTTTCTTTTTTTCATTCTCAGTCAGAAATCAAAAGCCAAGAATTACCTCGGATTCAAGCCAGAGTCACTTGCAGCCCAGTACTAAAATTTATGAAATCTTGCCTCGAGGACATGGGGTAATAAGAAATTTCACTAAAATTGCCATAAAAATACATTCAAGAACTCATGAAAGTTGCGCTAAACGGCAACCCACCGGTGCCCATTAGTTCCGTCTCCGCCTCCACTGTTCATAACAAGCAGAGTATCTTCAAAGATGTTTCTTAACAGCACACATAGGAGAACCATATGCTGAAGAAATGACAGTAGAAATCATAGGCAAAAACTTTATCTTCATCGCCAAAACTTAGCCGGCCTGATCTGTGTCCCACCTCCTGCTATTGATGGTTGAACAAAGCTTTGGAGTTTCGTATTGGTGGAGGGAGTAGAGAATGAAAGCCAGCAGACCTTAGAGAGTAGTTTTAGAATTGCACATCTGATAATGATGAATAGGTTCTCTTACATGCAACAAATGCAAGACTAATCGTCAAAAATTGCAACTAAGGAGAGCTTGAAAAACAAGTTAAAAATCCAATCCTTCAGAGAAAGGAAACAAGGAAACAAAGATGTATTGGCACATCTAAACAGCTCACTATTTAGAGACACCAACTTATGTCCGGTCTATAATACACGAATAAACCACTCCTCAGACATAAGCTCGAGAATTTCAGGCTAACTCACCAAACACAGGAATGATTCTTCTTCATTGCTTTTGGGGAGCAAAGCGGTTGAAAATGTTAACCCTTGATAAATAGATTTCTGAAGACGTTTTGCCAGGATTGTATGGAGAACACTCAAGGACTCATCATGTTGTTATCACTAATATGGGAGACAACCACAAGTCGTTAGGCATGTTTACACGGACAATGGGGTTCTCTCTGCAGGAACCTCTGATGGAGTCTGCTCCATGAAACCCAACATCTTGTTCAATGCTCCAATATAGGCCCTCACACTTGAAACTGCAATATCCATGCTCGACCCGGTACCACTGGCATTCAAACAATAAATGCAATAACTTAAACTTCATGCGTAGTAAAATAACAACTTTTGCAAACATATTAAGCACCGCCGTACCTGAAGGTTCTGTGCACAGGCTCCCCAGTTAAAGCATGTGTAGATGTGTGATTGTTTTCGCCACGGATCAAAACTCGGGTTGTGGCAATTGCGTCAATGCCCTCTGTGACGGCAGACATGGAGTACTCAAGAAGTGTTGCAGGTACCTGCATAAATAATACAGTGATTGCCTCAAAGGACTCCCCAACTTTTATAATGTGAGAATCTTCAACTTAATGCAGGTGCACTCTATCGGTTCTGAAAGTCAACACTCAATAAAATGAATTCTATTTCTGTCCACTTTATTTGCTACTTATAATCTTTTAAGATGTTAATTTGATAATAAACTAATGACTATGCAATACCCCATATTTGAAAGTACCTAGATGAAAAATGTCTTTTTGGTGGTCACGGGAAGCAGCTTTCTATACCGGATTACAATGAGAAAATTCAAATGTGTTCTCCCTATTAATTCCTTATTGAATTAACATAACAAATATCCTACTTCTCAGACAGTGATACTGCAAAAATAAAATAATATTTGGCAGACGTATTCTCTAAGTAGACTTCTTAATAAAATATGAGTGTATTAGGACAAAATCAAAAATTCAAACCTTAACAATTAGGTCAACAGCCTTGTAAGCCGAATCCACAGGTCCAGTACCGACGGAACAAGCAACATGCTCTTTCCCATCAGCACTGATAAGTTTCACAGTTGCCGTTGACAGACCAAGAGTTCCACATGTAACCTGCATGGCATTTGCTATGATTTTCTCACCAGATGGATTGGAATTGGAATCACCACAGGAAAAGCCGGAAAAACTAGGCAGATGTACCTGTAAATCATGAAGCTTCCATACAACCGCTGGTTGGAAAACTTCATCTGATACAAGGGCTCTTATGTCAGCATCACTAACTCTCTGGCACATAGCGCAACAAAGAAAGCAGTCACATAACACGCCTTCCTAAGAGCCCAAGGAAGCAAGCATACAAAGCCACAACTCACAAAGGGGATAAAAGGAACTCATTATTGTCTTTCTAAATGAAAACTTCGCATCACTTTTGCAACTTATTAGTCTTACGGCTCAACTTATGTTCAGCCACAAATATGAAATGCCTGTTACTAGGTGTTAACTACTTAAATGGAATGCCAGATGGGCATTTGATTCTCTTGTTGATGTTGCCCACTCAAGTCTAACTCTTTGTACTAGTGCTTTCTTGTCAATGTCAACTGTTCAATTGCTGCCTAATCGTCTCCACAGATTCAAGAGTTCTGCCATTTGTAAAAGGTGGGGGATGGTCTTCAAGTTCCTTTTGACTTCATATTCATGCTACCACTGAAGTGCGTATTAAATCTATGAGCATGTATGCTGAGACAAAAGCAGTACAAAATGGTTCACATTGCAGTAACATACAGCATACCTAAACCAACCATCCAGAGGACTAAACAGGGCAAGAAACAGAGACTTAAGCTATCCATTATGCTCTGACCACCTTACGGATTCACGAGGAACCACCTCCACAAAGAAGATTATACAAACCAGATAACCGGAAAATGCTTTAAATTAGACCCTGGCAGTGATGGAAGGAATATGCAGCAGTGCTCCCCACTTTCCTCTCAACCCTCTTACCCAGAGTTAAAAAGTTGCAATCATCCTTTCTGTGATATTCCAAACAAAGTTTGAACATGTGCGTGCGAGCGCATGTACACAGAGTGACACCATGAATATGAATAATTAATAAAAATGCAAGTAACAAATTATCAAATAGTCAAATTATGGAACTATTCTAATTGAGTAAAATCAGAAGGTCAAACATACAGCAACACACCTTTTTCTGCTCAGCTACTGCCTTAAACCGCCAGAAGATATTGTCTAGTTGTTCACCATCAATATCATAACCAAGCTGAACAGGGCAGATAGAACATGAGAAAGTAATCACAATAAGGAAACTCACAACTAGGGCAAACATGAAGTAGGGAAAAAAATGCAGCTTACCTCTACAAGTTTCATTCTCAAAGCATGACGCCCACTGTACCAGATGGATTTTCCAAGAAAGAGAATAAAGTTAAGACATACTTGAATGTGTAAGAGCGACTTTCAAAACTTCAAACAAGTTAAATGCTCAAAGAAAGTGACATGATTCTGTGAGGGGAAAATAACAGTTAAGACATTAATGAACTACATGTCAACGACACATTTTCCCACCAATTCATCTAACATACTTATCAATTAACACTATTTATCCAATTTAATCACTGATAATTCACAATATAAGTGACGGATTAGAAACATCAACTATCAATTAACACTCTTTATTCCAGTTAACACTCTTTATCCCAGTTATTCACTGATAATTCACAAAATAGAATGCCTTCACAGGTCTTCCTATATAAGATTAAATTTGATCCTTTCTAGTTTTGTGATCTTCCCCGAAGCATTCACTTTATCAAGTACAATATTGCAAGGGACTGCTAATTTCAGAAAATGTTGCCATTCACCATTCACTTTTGATAGAGCCATGATAATTCCACCCCTATATCGGCTCCATTAACACACTAATAAAGTAAAATCACAAAAGTACCCAAACTTTGATATCGTTCATCTACTTTGTCCCCCAGCTTCTCCCCTGTTCATCAATTTCTTTTTGGGTATACGCATGCCATAATTATCTGTTGGTTGTGGCTTCTGGCACATACTTTCTACCATTTCTTCTATTTGGACTAGAGTTTGAACTACTGATGACCAGATTGGAGCATGAATGGTTTTACAACACACTTGAACCAATTCAAGGAGATCTATGTGCAGGAGGTCATTGATTTTTATCTAATCTGTTCCGTTCATCTAAGATCGACAAAAAAACTTTACAGTCCCCTGCAAGAACTATCTTCTGCAAACCCAGATCATCTGCAAATCCACTTTCCGTGCAAACAAATTGCATTTATCACAAGAACAATGGACACAGACCCTTCCATCACCATCGAGATCCTTGTGGCAATCATCATCACTTGCCAACAAGTTTCTTTCGCTATCATCCATCACCAACACTCAAAGCCTCAACCAAATTCCTCATCTTCCCAAACACCAAAGCTACACCGCACCAGCACATGTGCAAATCCAGAGCCACTGCTTCGCTGGCCTACTCAGCCAGACCAACACCATTGCTGCTAGACCAAGCTACAAGTCACTAGTTGCCGCTGTTCAGGTTTCCATTGATCTCATTTTGTTGATTGCAATTGATGCCTGATCCCTCAATGTCCTCCACTCTCCCTCTCTCTGCCCACACTTCCCTGTGCTCCATTTGCCAAGACCTCACAACCTCAGTCCCAGGTCAATCAAAGGCCGACCACCTCAAACAGCCTTGATCCGAGTGATCATGGTGGAATGCGCTTAAATCTTGAAGCAGCAAGGGTTGGTGGTTGAGGGCAGATTCACACGACAGAGAGAGAGAGAGAGAGAGAGAGATTTGACAGTGAATATGTGAGTAGAGGCAGAGGTAAGTAACGACCGTATGATGGCGGCAGTGCATGAAGGCCAGCACTGGTGGTGGCATATGGCTGGGAGGCTAGTCTGAGCAGGCTAAGTGACAGAGATGGGTGCATGACTCACGAGGCTACTTTTGTCACCTAAGTTTTTTGGGTTTCTATGGAGCTAATTTGGGGTGGAATTAGCGTGACCCTTTCTAGTAAGCAACACATTGACAAATTTCATGGTATGCATTTACATTTGATCAGTTAAAGCATACTGGAACCTTTACAAAGGAATTGACACGATCACCACAAAAAGACCTCACCTCAATTTTCCAAGGACAATGCCTGCTTCATTGGATCGCTCAAGTCCAATATCGTCAGGAGATATAATTTCATATGTACCTTTGTGTTTCAGCATTCCGTCCTATAGAGAGAGAGAAAAAAACACTATCAGAGGCAATATCACAGTTGTCATCAATTTTTTCTCAAATATAATTAGTTGTCAATTAGAATGAGAAATCAAAACACAAACCAAAATCTCAAGAAATTAGTGTGATTATGTGAGATATTTAAATCTTCTACTTATTTTTTCAGCAGCGACCAAGAAAACAGACACATTTGGTTATTTTCTTTGCTTTAAAGTTTTCTGAAAATTGAAAAGAGTCCTCTTCGAACCAGGAAACAGACAAAATGATATTCTCAATGTTTTCAAATAGGAATAAGAAGAAAACTGAAGACCTATTCTGTTCTTGAAAGATCTAAAGAGGTTACAGTTTCTAAGATTTTTCCATGGCTCAATTAATTTCTTCAAAAGTGGTGTTCATTATGCAAATATTTGGGCCAATCTACAGACCATCCATTTCTGATTAGATCATTTACAGCCTCACGGCTGTGGTATTCTTGTTCTATTAGTTTCTAGATTGGTGATCCTCTATTATCTATTATACATGTTTAGATTGTGCACTGCGCCTCCAAGTATATCCACCATTCATGACCACATCAATAACCAACAAACGTCAGTCTCTACAAAACCTTAAAAAGATCTCCTAAAAATGTTATCAAAGCTTAAATCAGCTCCTTCAAGTTTAGTGGCTAAAGAAAACATCATCTGGAACAGAGATCAAAAGCCAGAAGAATAGTATTGACTGCTTCTAGAATCAATGTCTTGAGCTAAAAATGTCACAGTTAAACTCTGCATCCAGCAGTAAACTAGGCAATTGAATAAAGAAAAATTGGCTAGGCAATGTTAGACAACCATAAGATATCAGTTTAAGCTCCTTAGTTTCAGCAGGGACCACAATTAAAATGATGCCAAAATTTTTGCACCATATAATAAGTGACAAATGAGGAGATTTATCCCACCAAAGAAATGGAGCATTAACAGTTAGGCATCTAAAACAAATGTGCTAGAGAAATTTCTAAAGAAATTATTCAAGAAAAGGAAGCAAATAGGTGAAAAGAAGCCACAAACTCAAAGTTCATAGCCACTGGCCTGATGGATGCCACTTTCATGAGCAAAGGCATTAGCTCCAACAATAGCCTTATGAGGTTGTACATGCAGGCCCGAGTACTCTTCTACCTATAAAATTATTGAACAGATATTAGAAGCACAGTTGATTAAGGTAAGAAACGTATGAAGTCAAAATTATATACCATTTTGCTAGTCATGACAATATGACGAGTATTGATTCCAGTGTAAAGACCTCCCAATATGCTCTCCCCTTTGCATTTTAAGGCCATTACCACCTATAAGTTTTTTATAAGGAAAGGCAAAACGTATGGAAGATTAGCAAAACAAGAACAGAAAAGGAATCCGGACAATTTTCAACCAAACAGCAAAAGGAAACAAAAAGGAAGACATTGAAACAAAATAATCATAAGTACAAGCACCAATGACATGCATAGAACTTATTATGCTGTTTCTTTCTAGTTTGCATAGGTCCTCACCATACTCAGATCTTATCTTTACAGATCCAACCACACCTTTGTAGGTTAGGCCCGTCCATATGGCTTACCCTAAATGACTGCATTGAAATTTGTCTCTTGCTAGAGCTTCTGAATTCTACGTGTCCAGATCACATCAAACAAGCTGTTCTCATCTTACAGTAATTTATCATTACTTGCTGCGATGCAGCGAAACCAGTTAAAACTTTACATATTCCAGCTTCATTCAGTTCCCATTCAATAGTGAAAAATGTATGCTGAGAGAAAAGTATAGTCCAAAGGACAAGAACCATTCAGAATCGTAAAAACTTAAGAAAGAGAAAGGAGCAAACGAAATTGAATTAACAGCACACAAGCTTGCACATCTTTCCTTTTCTTTCCCTTTTGTTTCTAGGTATCCTTGCCAATATACTTCAAATGTACTGACACAATACCCAGCTCCTTTTCTCTCTATATATATTGCTTATCCAAAGGCAGAACTCATGATAATTTCATTGACGCTAAAAATTAAAAAGCGCCTTTTAGTTCTTCTATATATGAAACATCATAAAAAAACTGGAAACATTATTACAGTCCTTATTTATAAAGTGATTATTTCACATAATTTCGGGTTGATCACAAAAATAGATTTTTTCATGGTGTCATTTGCATTAGAAGCATAAATCCAAAGAAAATCCTCTTGGTTAGGGCCATCCTCCCTTCCTACAGATCCATTCCCCTCATTTACACAATCACTCATGGAAAATCAAATATCCATGCCTCATATACATGCCGGAGCTGACAGTCACCTCTTCCAAAGAAGCATTTCCAGCTCTTTCACCAATGCCATTAATTGTTACTTCCACTTGTCTTGCCCCAGCATATGCACCCTGAATTGAGAGGTTCTAATATATAAGTTCATGCTCGCCAAAATTTTTTCATTAAATTAGGGAGGAAAAATATCCACATACCGCTATGGTGTTGGCTGTTGAAAGACCAAGATCATTTTGGCAGTGTGTGGAAATGATAGCATTTTCTATTCCAGGTGTATTTGCTTTTATGTCAGCTATCAGTTTACCAAACTCTTCAGGTAAAGTAATACCCACGGTGTCGGGTATGTTGAGAGTTGTGGCACCTGCCTTGATAACTTCACCTAGAATTTCATAGAGAAACTCTCTCTCCGATCTAGATGGAAATCAAGATTAAAAAAGTCAAAAATAAAGAACAAATAGCATTTTGTAACATTCTGAAGCTTCGTACGGCCCATTAGAAAATCATATTCAGCCACCATACAAGGTGCAAGCAGCAGTAATCCTGTAACTAAAAGCTAGTGACCAACAGTAGTAAATACTGTAATGCAGCTGCAAATACCATCGGGGAAATGTATGAAGCGAGCACAAGAGGAAGCAGAACAAATGATTCTTCTAAGATCGGCGAAGGACTCTGAACAAAGAGTAATCTTTACTATAGTGGGTCACAATTGCAAATTCAATAGATATGCACATCCGTGAGCACATGTAGCAGTATGCTACTTCTGAATCAAAATGCATGTCGTTGTGTTCTAGATGGAGTAGAAAAGTCACTTATCTATACCCGTTCGCGAATGCAAGAAACTATACATAACACCTAGAAGAAGGAACCGTGGCCGCCAAATTGACTGGGAACTAACTAGCAATGACAAGTCAGATGATTAACCAACTCGACTGCTACCAGGAACCAAAACAGATCATGCAGGACATGCAAAGACAGGAACTTCGTAACAACCTGCCAGCATCCTCAGGGCTGAACTCGACATCATCGCACCCCAAGCTCCGGGCGAACACCACCATCCTCCTGGCAATGTCGATCACCTCTTCTTTGCTCTTCTTCAACTTATGCTCCATGTGGATCCCGCTGGTGGCGATGAAGGTGTGGATCCTCGGGCGCTTGGCGAAGCGGACGGCCTCCCAAGCGGCCCTGATGTCCTTCTCGTTGCACCTGGAGAGCCCGCAAATGACGGGCACGTAGCCATGGGCGTCCACGACGTTACCCACCTCGAGGGCGATGGCCTTGACGGCGTCGAAGTCGTCCTTGGAGGCAGCGGGGAACCCGGCCTCGATGATGTCGACGCCGAGCTTGGCGAGCTGGCGGGCGATGTCGAGCTTCTCCTTGGAGGTCATGGTGGCGCCAGGGGACTGCTCGCCGTCGCGGAGGGTGGTGTCGAAGATGCGGACGTAGTTCGGGTCGGGGATGCGGTTGGGGATGTAGGGAGGCCGGGGAGAGCCGGGGTTCGGGGAAGCGGCGGAGCATCTGATCACGGCGAACGATGGTGTTGGGGGAGGATAGGAAGAGATGCGGCGGAGGAGGGCAGGGGATTTCCGGGTCCGGCGAGAGGAGGAGGGGGGCCGGAGCTTAGGAGGAGCGGCGGCGGCGTAGGAGGAGGAGGAGGAGGAGGAGGGAGAGACGGGGAGAAAGTAGGGTTGATGAAAGTGGCGGCCATGGCCATCGGAGATGGAGACAAAAGGAGACTGGGATTTTAGCGAGTGAAGAATACGAAGAAGGTGGGTTTTAAATCCAACGACGTGGCCTCCGTATCCAAGTTTGACTTTTCATTAGCCTTAATCATGAAATACTTTTTTTTCTTTTCTTTTTTATATATTTTAGAGAAAATTTTCCAAATCGATTAACACAAGACATATAATATAGAAATTTAGGAGGCTATAAACTATAGTATAATTTGAGTAATCTTCATTCCTACTGTTAGATCCAATCAAATTGCTCAGGAACATCAAAATGTGGAAAAATAAAACATATGGTATAAAGACATAGTAGGCTGTTAAAAGTATAGTTTGAGCTATCTTGGCTCCTATTACTTGTAGATCGATTAAACTCAACCGTACAGCTATGGAGGGTATGGTTAGTGGGAGGTGATGAGGATGTAGGCATTTCGGATTGTTTTGATGAAAAGTTTTTTGGACCACTTTGGATACTGGTGGATCTCACATTGGCAACTGACCGGCAGGCTCCTGACCGACCGGCTACCAAAGAAAGGTTTCTTGCCCTCGCCGACAATTTCCTATTCTCATTTCGTCCATCGTCTCTCTTTCGAATGGACAAACCGAACAACCCTTGCCCAATTTCCTTCTAGCATTCTCGATTAATTGGGGTTGTTGAGCGTGCTTACACCTATTAAAATGGATGCGTAACCCATTTAAATATTAAATAGGTCATAAATGAACCGTGATTTCTTTTACCATAATCCATTTATGACCATTTTAAAGAAAACCATGACCCATTTACGATCCATTTGATATTTAAATGGGTTATGCTCTCAAGTATACCTATAATGAATTTAAAATTAATAAAACTAAAATAGATGGGTCGTTAACGGGTTAAAGTTTAAACGTACTTAGAGCCCAACTACTCCTTAGTCCTCAGAGATGATTCCTCTCTTCTCCGCTCTCCAATCAAAACGAAGAAACCTTCCTCATTGCATGATAACATGTTGTCTCGCTTCTACCACTTGTATAGCAGCTCGGCGACACTGTAGCATGTGGTCGCCACCATCGTCGAATGGTGGCTTGATTGGTCATCAAAACCTAGATGAATCTCGTTCTCTCATATGTATGTGTGATTTTGAAAAAATAAAAATAATTTAAAATATTTAATTCGATTTAAAAAAAATCTGAATAAGTTTAAAATCTTTAAAAAAGATTATAAGAATAAGTTTTCCTAAGTTTAGTTAGATAGGGAAGTGTTTTAATAATATGAATCGGGTCGGGTATGTGTTGGGTTGGATATGAGTCAAAAATTTTATATTATGTTTAAATGGGTCATAAATGGATTAATGGGTCAATTTAGATCGGACCATTTATGACCTGACCCAAATTCGACTCGATCCACCCGTTTAACAGGTTTAAAGCGTGCTCCTCCCATGAAGAAGTCGGCGACGAAACCAGGGAAATTGTCTCTCTTCACTAGAGAAAGAATCACCTTCAGAGTGCGCCGTCATTGGGGACGAGAAAGAACCGATCCCATGAGGTACAGAATCGTAATTTCAGTCTGCGTTCTTTATGTTTGTGGCGATTTCCCTGTTGCGGCTGATCTCCTAATCAAAAAAGATCTCATCTCATACGGTCCCCTCCCTACGGTGGTATAACTGGGTGAACCTCCTTTCTCTTATAGGCCACTCATTCTTTTTATAGACACACAGTCTTATGACCGGGTCAACCTCCTCTCTCTTATAGGCCATCATTATATATAACCGGGACCTCTCACTTATAGGCCACTCATTCTATATATAGACACGCACTCTTATTGAGCACAAATGAGACCGCCAAGGGATTTATGTGTTTCTCATTAGATTTGAATATGGGCATATTTCAGTGAGGAAACAAACTCAGAACTCAGATCGAAGTAGAGCACAAGGGCACAAGGAATCTGCGCGTAACCCTTGAATCTGTGCACAAGGCGAACAAGATAGGAAAAAGACGAAGAATCCTTGCAGACCCTCGTACCTGTGTGCATGGTGGAGAAGATGGGATGGCCGGCTGCAGGACTCAAAAGTCAAAACACCGAATCCTACTGTGTTTACCAAACATTTTGCATTTATCCAAAGACATTAAAGAAAAGCTGCATCAAAATGCAGCCTAAATCAATACATAAGATTAGATCAATAGATTTATAACCCTAGCACCCAACTGCCACCATGCTTTTCATGCTTTCCACATGAGCATCACCAGCTTTCTAGAAGTGTCAAATGGATGGGTCGAGTCGAAAATGGTACAACCCATATTGACCAATTTAATTCGTTTTGACCAATTTTCATGCCATATAAATTTGATGACTCATATCCGACCCGACCTATATATGATTCATACTCGACTCGACTCATATTACCGACACATATTAATAGTTAACTTATTGACCAATTTAATTCGTTTTGACCAATTTTCATGCCATATAAATTTGGTGACTCATATCCGACCCGACCTATATATGATTCATACTCGACTCGACTCATATTACCGACACATATTAATAGTTAACTTAATTTAAGAAAATTTACCTCTACCTATTTAATCTACTTTAAACTTTTCACAAATAAGTTATTTGAATAAAAATTTCATATTAAATTTATAAAGTAAATTAAATAATAAAAAAGTAGTAAATAAAAAAATATGAATATCTTTAAATTGAAATATTTTTTAGAAAATAAATTTTTAAAAAAATCGAATTTTAAATTATTTTAAAAAAATTATTATTTTATTCTTTTTCTTTTTTTCTTTGTTCTTCCTTCTTCTTCCCCCTTTTCCTTCGTTGGCCCGCCCGGCGACAACCGGCCAAGATGTAGGCTGGGAAACTCGAGGCTCGACTAATCCAAGCAAACAAGTGACCCCGAGCTCACCGGCGTTGGCCAACCTCTATTGCGATGCCGGAGGATGCTAAGCTCAGCTAAGGCCCATGAGCTCGTGGCTTGCCTACCTAGATCTAGGCCGAGTTTCGACTAGTGAGCTCGAGGCTCGTCTACCTAGATCCGAGCTGCGCTTCGCTTGGCAACCTTACAGATTGCCTTCCCAAATCCAGGTGAGTCGAAGCTTGGCCAAGGCCGGCGAGCTTACGGCTCGCCTGCCCAGAGCCCGGCCGAGCTACGGCCAATGACAACAAGCTCGGGATCGACAATGGTGACTGCAACGTGGAGGCAAGATCGGCAACGGAGGTTAGGGACACAAAGGACGGAAGAAGAGAGAGGAGGAGAGCCTTGGACCATGGGTTCATAATGGGTTATTAGGAAATCCACTTATCCCATATTAAGACTCGTTTTTATTTTTGCTTAACTTGAGACCCATATGTAACTCATATTTAACTTTCATTTAACTCATATTTGATCCGATTATCTAAAAGTGAATCATAATATGAATTTTATCACCCATTTTGGCTGCGTTTGAGTCTAATGCAAATGCTGAAAGTCCAAAGCTACTTGGAGAAATGCAATTATGTTTGATAAAAAAAATTTACAAATGGATTTTGAGTTGAATGTGGGTTTAGTTAAAAAAATTTTGCAAATATATATATATATATATCTTCTTCTTTTTTGGAAATTGTCTCTTCTCACTAGAGAAAGAATCACCTTCAAAGTGCGCCATCATCGGGGACGAGAAAGAACCCACCCCACGAGGAACAGAATCGTAACTCATTTCTGTCTGCGTTCTTTATGTTTGTGGCGATTTCCCTGTTGCGGCTGCATGTCCTTATCGAAAAAGAACTCATCTCATAGGGTGCCGTCCCTCAGTAGAAAAACTGGGTGAACCTCTCTCTTATAAGTCACTCAATGTAGATATAGACACACTCTTATTGAGCACAAGTGAGACCGCAAAGGGATTTATGTGCTTCTAATTAGATTTGAATATGGGTATATTTCAGAGAGGAAACAAACTCAGAACTCAGATCGAAGTAGAGCATAAGGGAAGAAGGAATCTGCGTGGAACCCTTAATCTGTGCACAAGGCGAAGAAGATAAGGAAAAAGAAGAAAGAGAAGAATCCGTGCAGACCCTCGTACCTGTGTGCATGGTGGAGAAGATGGGATGGCCGGCCGCAGGACTCAAAACGCAAAACTCTACTGTGTTTACCAAACATTTTGCATTTATGCAAAGACATTAAAGAAAAGCTTTAATCAAATGCAGCCTAAATCGATACATAAGTTTAGAACAACAGATTTAATAACCCCGGCTCCCAACTGCCACCAATATCCTTGCTACCTAGATCTCAGCGGTGCTCTCCCCATGAGCATCACCAGCTTTCACCTGCCACGCAATCTCGAAACCCAGTCTGTCACAGAATGCAAAACATAATAAGCACCAACCAACTGCACAAGTTTTGGATAATATATTGCAATTTCGCTATAGCAAGATCTGAATATCACTGATCAAGCATCCATCCCGACTTTCCTTATTTCACATCTCTATCTACCATTAACACTGGCCCGAGAAAAAGAACCAAGTGTAAAACAAAAACATAACATATTCATATAATCACATCCTATCTTTCATCGCCATTGCCACCATACTGCGTAGAATTCCCATTCCAGAAAGAATTTCTATCGCTGAAACGATTATCATCTTCATCATGCTTCAGAGTAGGTATGTTGCTACCGAGAGGGGATGATGTTGGTCTCCTGCTCCTGCCCTCGGTTCTGCTTCCTATGGAAGTATTCTGATTAGTCGAGTCATTCTGTCCTTCTGTTCTTGCCAAGTTATTTTGAGGGGAAGGGTTAGGATCTGAAGCATCAATGTCAACATATACAGAGTCAATACGGTTGTTTACCAGATCAATTAAGCTATATAAGCAAAATTTTGTCTTAGAAAGCAATGACAGAAGCTGCACTGAAGCAAAAATATCTGCTCCAAAAGGATGACGTAATGCAGAAAACTTGCCAGGCATTGCTCCCGTCATTACGATAGCAATTGGCATTCATGGATAATACAATGGCTCCAGCATGTAAAATCTGTGTGCATGACTCACTCAACATAAGCAGCTTACACATCCATGCAGTGAACTAAAGAAGAGGAGCACGTTGGTCTGAAAGGTAAGGAACATGAGAGTTCGATGAACTTCATCCATCACTTTGACTTTTTCCTATGCTAATTAGATTTTACCAACCAATAACAAGAAAGCCACAAATAAAATTGATGCGTGAGAAACTGCACATCAATATCCAAAACCCATATCCCCAATTTACTCATAAATAGAAGCTTGAAGTGGAACCTACTAGGAACTAACTGGTAATCAACAACGTTGTTTTGTAGCATTCTAAATTTGTATGACACCCCCTCATGGCACTACGTACTCTTGGACAATTCTTCCAGTCCTTTAGAATGAATGTCCGGTTTTTTACCCAAAAAATTAGAAGAGTCTTGAATATGCTAGACCACGTCAATGCCTAAATTTGATGCTTATGCCAGGGCAGTGGAAACTAAAAACATGTCAGAGAGACTAAGGGTACTGCCATGAGTTAAATCCTGTGTCAAACCTGATGAGCGGAATGTGCCTCCAAGATAAGAAAGTGGATTCACATAGGACAAGATCCTTCTCACAATTCCAAAGTATCCTCCATTATTTCCATCAGAAGAATCACCAGTTGAACTTGGCTGGTGCTGGGGCAGGGAACCCCCTCTATTATGATTTGTGCCTCTTTCTAGTGGAACCACCATCAATGCTTGTCTACCAACCAGTTCCAGCTCCAATAAAGATCTGTCCAAATCTAGATGAACAACATAAAAGCTGCAATGTGAACTTGTAAACAGCATTTTAGCTAGAAGAGGATGACATTTTATGACAAGCACACTGCTATAAGGGATAATGAAGATCCACGTGAATGAAATGAAATTAATGCCTAAAAAATTGGCAGACAAACCAACAAGGACATCATACACTAGAACTTTTGGACTATGGACATGCATAAGAGACGGCATTGCAGGAAGGCACAGGGAATAGTGACACTTCTATCACACTTGAATCCAATCTAACATTTCACAGGCGTTACCACCTTATGATATCCACACGCACAAAAAAAAAAGGAGAAAGGAAAAAAGGGTGATCATACCAATTATTTTACCATCAACTCTTGGGCTGTCCATCTTAAATGATAATAATCGCACATTTGATAATGTCTACAGAAATATTGTGACAATGAAAATTAGCACATCCTTTTCAATGCTACTTACTTGACTAGGGGGTAAAATCACAAATCTTGTCCCATAAGTTGAGTAACTAATCAATTTGAGAAGCAGATCTAACAATGTCACGATCAACATGTTAGACTGAGCTGAAGTTCAACTACCCTTCTTATCACCCCACACACAAAGATCAAAACAGCCTGGCCAGACTTAAGTGAAAATTTCAATTATCCTTTCTTTCCTAACTGCTTCAGTTATCAGGTAGAGTTGTTTCTCGAATTCTGTCTCCTGCTCAGGTTGCTACCTATCTTTCTAGCCAGAACCAAACTCATGTCTTAGCAATATGTTCAGATTATCAAACTCAGGTAGACTAGTCCTTCTGGCTCATAATACATGTCCCAATTCACTAAGTCAGTTTTGGTCTTGGGTTGAGGAAACTCCATAATAGCTTTTCGTTGATATTATCTGTGGTGAATCATATCTATAGGGTTTAACATACTCCTGCCACCCTATCCATATCGGTTACTGCAAAAGCCATTCCAAACAGAAAACTGAAAATATTTTTCCCACAGAAACTGAACTTGCCCAGTTAAATACTTCACTTGAAAGGTATGCCCATCATTAGTAACACTTTTGAGTGACATTATAGTGTAGAACCAGCTACATTTTGCTTATCACTTCTAAGAAATAGCAAGACTTGTGCTTCATAGATAAACCAAAACATACAAGCCAAAAAAATCTAAATGTAGAAAAGTGAATGGACTAAAAATAGTTCCTTCATCACAAGAATCCAAGAAATGATGCTTACAGATAAGCTAAAAGAATTGCTTAGCCAGAAAATAAAGTGATTGATTCGATAAATTAGCCACTCTAATTAAAAAGGGGTTCAGAAAAGATCTGCATAATCATACCTTGATCAGTAAAAACCCTTCGAGGATATGGAATAGCCAAATTGTAGGAGTTAAAGTTACCATCTTGATTTTCATTCACGTACTCTTTGACTGCTCTCAAAGTGCTTGTCACAGAGAACTTGTGTTGAAGACTTATACTGTTGGGCAAGCGGATATTTAAATGGACATCCATTGATTGACTACTACTGGGACGTTTGCAAGTCAAATCAACATCTACATCCTCCACAGAATGAGGCTTTTCCTCTGATGAATTTACATTTGATTCTTTGGAGTTTGACTCTGGGATTTCTGCAATCTCCGATGAGCATTTCGCGGCTTCCTCTGAGACAAAATTTCTTTTTTCAATGTGGGAAGTCTTGCAATCATCTGAGTTGTTGCTAAGATCAGATGAACTAGGATCTTCTGATCCTTTAGTAGCCGCAGCCAAAGAAGAGGATTTCTCATCCCCAAGACTCCCCGAGTCATCTCGAAAGTCTGCTCTTAAAGATTGCTTGTCATCATCAATTTTCTGCCAAATTATGACAGATTGTCCATAGCATAAATAAGAGCGTAATAAATAAACAAATCAGGTACACTATAGGCAACGACAGAATATAATTTAAACCTCAGCAATATCTTCACAGCATCTTTTTTCCTCAAGTATCTCAGAGGACACCAAAGGTACAGTATCAGATCCTTGATTGTGCTCGTCAGATGAAGAATTAACAGCTGTTCTTGAAGAACTAGCTTGCTCGATTGAAGCCGTACTTGATGCATGAGAACCAGATGGTTCAGATTTTCTAGCAGCAAGTGCTGCAGTCAAAACACTGGCAGTCGTTTCCTACAATAGCCAGCAGTAATTATTATTTCATCTAGGTAGTCAAAGTTAATCGATCCAGCCTCACATGGAACAGAAAAAACGATCACAAATTAAATATATAAGTGCATTTTGCACATGCACATGTCATCATCAGGAAATTCAAAATTTGCCATCTGAAAAGCAGCTGCTAAAAGGTACCAGGAATGATTGAGCTATTAATATGAACATCAAGATATCCTTTTTCCACCTTGGTAGCAAACTAGTACCCCTCAAGAGAATAAAAATCTAGAGACGAAATAAGGATGGAGCTAATAATGATCTAAAGGTGGTATAATACCAGTTTTGAAGAGCTGGTCAATACTTACAACGAACTTAACCTTTAGTGGCTAATAAAATACCTTTCATTGACTAATGTATGCCTTCCTCTAAGATTGTGTATTTGACTGTGAATATTAGATATGATTCCTATAGACCAGATACTGAAGAACTACATACAATTTAGATGTATCCATAGATCCGGACAAAAGATATAAGAACATGACCAAGTAAATTGACTCTTTTCTGTTCCACCCCTATTAGTTCATTATCCAAAAGGTTGATGATACAGTACAACATGCGGACGAAAAACAGGTCAATTATTGTTTCTAGCCAATTAATAGTTCATTAAAACACATTTTAAAGGTGGCTAAAAGTTCATCATAGGTAGCAAAGCCAAAGCTCCTGAACATTGCACCTGGGGTTTGTTGTATCATGACTAAGAATGGAAATATCCCACATGATTCAAAAGTAAACAGTTGAAACAGTTGCTGAAAACTTTCATGAACTTCCTATGACTGAATAGGACATGCCAGTTACAATCTCAGTTCAAGGGAAAATAAAACCTGGAAACCAGCTTCATTCATGGGCATCGTCCAAACAGAAACAGAACTAGATACAGAATAAGGCAACTAATGTGATAAGAAAACTGCTTAGATAAGTCTAACCTCCCCTAATTTTAGGGAAGATATCATGAAATCAAGATTTTTCAATCTTTGGCATCTCACATGTGGATCAGCTGAAATGAAGACCCAACCAAGGGCCTATTTTGGGAAACTATTAGGCTTGGAAATTGGCCCAGGCCAAGCTGGATCCCACACTAAGCATAAGGGCATTCTTTAAGCCTCTGCCCATCACTGTAAAATGTATAAGACAAGTTGGAGTTTTCATCCAAGGACCCCTTTGTTTTCAATTCAGTGTTTTTAGTGTTGGAACACCACATATTTGAGAACAAAGTCCATACATCCAACATCCATTTGAGTTTCCAACCAGCTTTTGTAACAAGGCATCCTTTGAGCTTGCCACATAGGAAAATTCTGTTTAAAGCACTAATGGAAGTGGGATGAATGGACTATTTTTTCCAAATACACACAGTTTAATGACAAATATCATCAATCTGAAAGTACACAGGATCGCTGGATGCAACTCAAAAGATAGGAGTATCTAGACAGTTTATTCTTTATATGTATGCAAAATTTTCCAAACAATCAGGTCTAAGTGAGTCAGGACAAGCTGTGCCCAAATGGAGGGTCAAGATTGCCGATTGAAAATTGGTGTAGGATGAACAGAAAACTTTTCCCACCCTAACCAAATGATGGAGAGGCCTTCCAACCTATAAATATGACTTAATGTTCAAGACATCACATTCAATTCTAGTGAATACAAATATGGAAATAAGGTTGTAAGATAATCTGAATATTCTGAATCATACAGGTACAAAATAGTGTAACAGAAGTCCCGATGAGAAGTGAGACTAGCTCAATTTTAGAAAATGCAAAAGAGAGAAAATAAATGTCATCAAAGGACAAGATTTTCCATGAAGAAAGATTATGCAAAGACTAGCCAGGCTTAAAACCATAGAGCACTATAATAGACTTTCCATTGCGAAAGTTTTTTTTACCAAATGCACATTCAACTCAAAGTACATTTGCAAAGAAATTTTACCAAGCACAATTGCATTTCCCCAAGTAGCTTTGGCTTTCAGCATTTGCATTGGACTCAAAGCCCCTTGCAAATGCTGAACCAAACGCACCCTTGAGAGTTAAAAGTAACCATACAAGAGAATAAAACCATGTAGGTCCAAAAATGGCACCCTCATTTCCATTTTGACCTAAATAAACTTATTTTATAAGCTATGGAAAAACAATACTAGGCAATAAGTTCTTTAAGGAGCATCCTAGTTTTGAAGGATTATACGTAAAGGGTAACAAAAGCAGCAATAAATCATCAAAGAGAGTCTTCACCATAGAAAGAAGGACTGCAGTGGCATACCTGAATATGTAGACTCAACCACGCCTTCTCAAGACCTAATGCCAGATCTTCAGCACCAATAAATCCCTCTAACATACAAGAGAAACAAATATTAAAAAAAAAAAATAATTTCATCAAATAATGCAATTGATACATGAGAAAAAGAAGAGATATAACACACCATTTTCCCAAAGTTTCACGCCATTATACCCAACAGCTGTAATACAAGGAACAGATCCCTGGGGGTCTGTATAGCTTGATGTAAGGATAGGGTTTGTGCTTAAAAGAATTGATGCTACAGTGAAACATTATGCAGAGAGAAGAATTCACACTTCCACAGAAAATAGATGACATTCCAGCAATTTCAAAAGTGCACAAGAAGAAAAAACTTCAAACATGGCAGATAAACTTTTCCTATCTCATTGTTTGGACAGAAGCTAAAACTATTTTTTAGAGGGAAAAAGTCAGAAAGTGATGAAGACATTAATTTGTAAAACCGTGAAGAAAATTGCAGCCATAGTTAGATAGAAAAACTAATACCAACAAAATGATTTCAATGAGAAGCATTCCAAGAAAAGGATACATATTTTTGAGAAGTTAGAGGCATCTGTACTTCCTTCAAGGACATGAAGAAAAATGCAGTACTTGGACAGTGACTCTGACACCTAATTGAAGCATCAAAGCACCAACAGTACAGTGGGTTAGCCATAAAACAATTTGAAAGAAAAAGTAGACTGATGGCATGAAAGTGGTAGAGTCTACTTAGATAACACCCATTGAGCACTAGACCGTAAAACTTACATGGAAATCCCTCCAAGTAGTTTCTTCCATGTGTGCTGATTCCGCATCTTCACCTATCATTATATGAAAAGGCAGGGTCAATAAAAAAGACTATTGTTGTTAGATTGACAAAAGGTCTCCCCCGGACCAACTCTTGCTTTTGAAGGAATACTAAAGCAAGAATTTGACACTAACAACGAAGAATTGCTCTGCACTAATTAGGGTAAGAAAAAGGGAAAACATAGATATAAAATAAATGCAGTGTACAAACTCTGAGGGAAAATTTGAAACGAAAGAGAAGAAAAGAAATCTACATCCAGGACTATACTAGTCATGAGCACATCTATGAGCCAGCACTTAAACATATAATGTATACAAGAGTCAATCAACTGCTCCCCCTCCTTCAAAGCATAAGTTCAATGGATCTAACTGGTTTAACTCCTAGAAAAAACTAAACAGTATCCAAATGCTTTTAAACTCATATCCACAGGGTGCACCCTAACCTAGTATTATAAGCAATTAGTATTATAACGACATGTAGCAACAGGAAAACATTTAGTGACATCCTAAATGTCAATCAACTCTGTCCTTAACCACGAATTGAACAATCGGACAGCCTAGTTAGTAGCAAAATAGTCCAGGAACATTCCCTCCCTCTACAAAGAGAAATGTGCAGCTCAGGTAAGACTGCCAACTGAAAGTCACACACCATGACATCGCTACATGAAGAATATAGCAGAAAAGTTAAAAAAGAAGAGACAGAAAATACAAGATGAGGAAATTAAAGGGGGTCCAAATATGCAGTGGCGGGAATAAAAGAGTCTCAACACCTATCTCAGTTTTATGACCTCATTATCAAAGAGCGATTACCTGAGATGTAGACAACAAAAAGTTTCCTCTGTACTTTGGCTTCAGAGATTGCTTCTAGTATTGATCCTTTATATGTGAGGGACAAGAGAGACTGCTCCATCTACTTAGAACGGGTAAGAAAACATAAATCTTAATTTGTCGAGCTTTATAAATATACTTAAAACTCTAGATATACTCTTTGCAGGCATGTGCAAAGAAATTAAAAAACAATATCTTGAATGGCTAGAAATTACATTTTTGGGAATGCAAGCTCGTCGCAAGGCAGGACTGCAGGAGCACGCAACTACATCTTAGATGCTTGATATCAAGCCGAAATTAGCCAACGGAATTAAAAAGGGCGTCTCCTTAATGATTCGAATCGAGACACCGGCAATCAAACTACAATGAGACCACAAACATTCGCGGAATCGCGAGTGAAATTCACGGGCACACGGACACATAGACATGGAATTATCATCGTATCGGAATCACGGGCAACTCGCCCGGACAAATGACAGCAACACCCATTTCAGCGCCATCAACAGTAAACCCTAAAAAGGAAAATTGAACACCCAAAAAAAAAAAAAAACCGAATTGAGCAATGGAAGTTCACCAGGAGGATCCAGGGATGCAAAGACAAAGATTCCAGGCTACGAAAGAACCCATCAGACCTAAAATTCTACCGGGCCTGAAGATGATCGAAACAAACGCCGAAGAGCGAAATTAGCATCGGATTACCTCGGGGGAGAAATGAAATTTAGCAGAATTGAGGTCGACGCGCAGGGGCTAGTTCTACTTCTCTTCCCTCTTGACGACGACGATGGTGATGACCTAGAGAGAGAAATTGTCAAGGTGGGACGGACGAGGCGACTAAACTCTACTCTGTAGAGAGAGAAAGAGAGAGAGGTAGAGAGAGAAGGGAGTCGGTGCCATCGTCTTCCTCCGTTCGAAAGCGGCTTCTTCTTCCCTTTAATATTTTATACGAAATAGCCGAAATAAAATCTTTGATTTAATATATAATTTAATTCCTAAACTTCAACCCAATATATAATATAATTTCTAAATTTTCACTATATTCACTATTAAATATGTTCATAAAGTTCAGGGATTATAATGAATATGTACTAAAAGTTAACGATTTAAAAATCCAAAAATAACATCTTGTATCGAGCTAAATTTTATATATTATATTAAATAAATTGAAAATTTAGAAATTAAATTACAGGCTATTATATCATTATCCAATAAAAAAATTAAATCTATTTTACGACATGCAAGATTTTTATTTTTCTTTTGCTCGTTCGATTATAAATATAATTTTTATTTTCACATGACAAATGGAAGATGTTATGGTCTATGTCTACATTTGCCTAATTGAAAGGAAATTGTTGTTCTTTCAATTATGAAAATGATTGGCCAAGGGCAATTAGTGGGGACCGTCCTCTCGAGATCGATATGTTATAAAGGTCTTACACCTCATACGAAATGATCAAATATAACAATTGGACCGCTTTCTTGTACTCTATTAAGATGAAGTTGTAGCCACGAAGAAATACGTTATGGCTAGGAGGGAAGTGAAAGGAACAAAAAAAACTTAGCAAAGAATTTCCTCTTTTAGTTGGAAAAAAGAAGAAGATGAAAGTAGAAGGAAAGAGGAAATAATACAAGTGGTCCTTGAATTTTGAATTAATTTGTGATGTTGTCCCATAATTTTTTAATTTATTCAATGTTGTCTCTAAATTTTGGTCTAATGTTTAATGTGATTACTAAATTTTTAAACATTTTTATGTAGTCTATGGACTAGATGAACACTTACTAATACTTCAATAACCATATCAAACAAAGTACAAGTTTAGAGATAATATTGCATATTGAAACAAAATGTATGAATCATATTGCACGAATTAAAATTTTTGGGTGACATTGCTCATTGGATCAAAATTTAACATCCATTTGTGTTATTATTCGAAGAATAAATCGGATTATAATCTCTAATGAAAAATATAGCCCCATGAGCAAAAACTCCTACCGTGATGAATCTTGCAATGTATTTGTGATGAGTATATAACGCAATTTGAGTAGTAAATTCTCGTGCTATGAACAAATATGCGAGTAAAGAGTACATGTTGAACTACTAAGGAAGTAATAACACCTAAAGAGGCTAAAGTGAGGCCTAATTAAAAATGAATCGAATTATGATTGTATCATCAAGACTTTTATGTCCACGCCCCAATTGCCCTTCCAGAGGAATATTTGCTTCTGAAATATCTTTTATATTGTGCCTAATCTTGAAGTTAGTTCTATACATATGACCAACACAAAAAAAATACAATAGCCAAATGACGATGAGCAATATTAGTAAACCATAAACTTTGTCTAGAAGGGTTAGAATGGCAATTCTTGATCCCTAGGGATACCATATAAATGAAAATGAAGTATTTCTTCCGCAATTTTTATTTTCTTTCAAAATTGGAGAGAATTGAAGGGAAATAAACTTTTGGGCTCTACATTTATTTATTAATACCCCTTAGTTTTTTTTTCTCAAATATAACAAGGGGTCAATTTTTTTAAAAAAATTCCAAACTTTATGTCTAGCCTTAAAATGTGCCACAAACTTTTTTGTCTTAGGAAAAACTCTAAATTTTAAGTCTAGTCCCAAATTTAATATAAACTTTTATTTTGTCTCGGAAAAAACTATAAACTTTAACTTTAGCTCTAAATTTTCCCCAAATTTTTTTTGTCTAAAAAGAATAGTTAATATCACGAAAAACTCAAAACTAATGTACATGTGACCAATTTATCAAAAACAAATTTTTCGATCATGAAAAACCCCAAACTGATATACTTGTAATAAATTTACCTTATACTGACTACTAAAAACCCTCAAATTGGTACACATATAATAAATTTATCATTTGTTAATTTTTGTTAAATTTTGCAATCAAATTGTAGAATTAGATGATACGTGGTAATTGATAGGTATATCAATTTGAGGTTTTACTATATATTTTTACCAAAAATCATTAACTTTTAATCTATTCTCAAATCTACCCCATTGTTTAGTTCTAAATTAACGTAACATTTTTACATCGATAATAAATACACATCGACAAGCTGACATAGAAAATTATCTTCAAAATAAAGCCGTTCTAATATAAAAAAAATAGGGACTACTAATAAGACTTTTGGACAGAGGGCTAATGAGGACAAAATTAAGACTATAGTCAAAATTGATGATTTTCTTTTTGACAAAAAAAGTGAGATATATTTGAAATTGAACTTAAAGTTTGAGATTTTTTTCGAAACAAAAGAAAAGTTTAAAGCAAATTTAAGACTAAACTTAAAGTATGAGGTTTTTCCCAGACAAAAAAAAATTCGAGGCAGATTTAGGATTTAACTTAAAGTTTGAGATTTTTTAAAGAAAAAAAGATCCTTCGAGATAAATTTGAGATTAGATTTAAAATTGGAGATTTTTTTGGAATTGACCCATCTAGCAAGAGCCCCCAAAAAAGAAATATATATATTTCAAGTAAAATTTTTCTCACTCATTAATTTCCCTCCATGCCATTTCCCTTCGATCCACATTCAAACGATGCCAAGACAACATCTTTGATTTGATACCGTTTTCACCGAAAGAAAAAAAGAGAACTTTGGATGTCGTCTTCTTCTTCAAAATCCCCGACCACCTTTTAAACCCTAAGGAAAAGCTTCCCGGGGGTTTAAAGGCCTTTGTCTGCACATCCCCCTATCGGGAGCGTTCAACCCAGATATGCGCAGAAGAGGGCTCCGGCACCTTCTTCGCCGCTCTACTCCCATTGCTCTTTCGACCTCCGAGCCTAGGAAGAAGCTGGTCGCTTTCTCTCCTACTTCTCGTGCGCTCCCTTCGTCCCGCTTTCGCCCCTTCGCTTCTCTCGAGGTCCCCCCCGTGCAGTGCCTGTCTGGGTCCGACGATATCAGGTTCTTCTCCACCTCTTCGCCCGACGATCTCGAGGGCCTGGTTCATCCGGACGACCCGGCTCTGGCCGGGGCTTCTCGGGTCGAGGCCTTTTCGGCTGCGGAGTTCGAGTTCCTGAGCGAATCGTTGTCGTTTTCGAGGCGCGGCGGAAAATCCTCTGCCCATGATCTCGGTCGAGATAAGGTTGAAAAAGACGAGGCTGTTTTAGTTGCGAATGCCATTGAAAATTGCAAGGATGGGTTTGGGGACGAAACTCAGAAGCTTCTCAGGCAGTTTAGAGAAAAATTGAATCCATATCTGGTGATTGAGATTTTGAAAATTGTAAAAAACCCTGTGTTGGCTGTTAAGTTCTTTTTATGGGCAGGTAGACAAATTGGATATACTCATACGGTGGCTGTGTATAATGCATTGCTGGAAAGACTCGGTTGTGATGATAATGAGAGAATACCCCAATCGTTTTGGAGAGATATAAGGGTCGAAGATGCGGAAATCCTCGGAAAGTTGCTTAATGTTTTGATTCAAAGATGTTGTCGAAATGGATTGTGGAACTTAGCTCTGGAAGAATTAGGGAGGCTTAAGGATTTTGGGTACAGACCAACTCAATCGACTTATAACGTTTTGGTTCAAGTTTTTCTTAAAGCTGATAGGTTAGATACAGCTTATTTAGTTCACAGGGAAATGTCAGACTCGGGGTTTCATATGGATGGCCATACCTTAGGTTGTTTTGCATATTCCCTCTGCAAGTCAGGGAAGTGGAGGGAAGCCCTCGTGTTGATTGAGAGTGAAGAATTCCTTCCTGACACTGTACTTTACACAAAAATGATAGCCGGTTTATGTGAGGCTTCACTTTTTGACGAAGCTATGGAGTTCTTGGATAGAATGCGCTCTAGTTCTTGCATTCCCAATGTTGTGACCTACAATGTTTTGCTTTCTGGGTGTTTGAGGAAAAGACAGTTAGGCAGGTGCAAGAGGATTATCAATATGATGATTCCTGAGGGTTGTTATCCAGGCCACCAAATATTTGTTTCTCTTGTTCATGCTTTTTGTAATTTGAGGGACTACTCTTATGCATATAAGTTACTGAAAAAAATGGTTAAATGTGGGTATCGTCCTAATTATGTGGCCTACAATGTATTGCTTGGTGGACTATGTGGTAATGAGGAATTGCCTGGCTCAGATGTACTTGAATTAGCTGAGAATACTTATGATGAAATGCTGGATGCTGGGGTCGTGTTGAATAAAGTAAATGTGACAAACTTTGCTCGATGTCTGTGCGGGGCTGGAAAATTTGAGAAAGCACATCGCATCATTCGTGAGATGATGACTAAAGGATTCATACCTGATTGTAGCACATACTCCAAAGTGATCAGTTTCCTGTGTGATGCATCCAAGGTAGATAAAGCGTTTACACTGTTCGAAGAGATGAAGAGTAATGGTGTTGTTCCTGATGTTTATACATACACAACTCTGATTGATAGTTTTTGTAAGGCCGGACTGATTGAGCAGGCATGTCGTTGGTTTGACGAGATGGTGAGAGATGGCTGTGCACCTAATGTGGTGACTTACACTGCTCTCATCCACGCTCATCTCAAGGCAAAGAAGCTTTCTCGTGCGAATCAACTCTTCGAGTCTATGTTATCTGAAGGTTGCTCTCCTAATGTGGTTACATTTACTGCTTTGATTGATGGTCATTGTAAAGCTGGAGAAATTGAGAAGGCATGCCGAATATATTCGAAAATGAGGGGAAATGCAAGTCGCGCTGATATAGATATGTATTTTAGAGTCAGTGAAAATGAATTAACAGAACCAAATGTTTTCACTTACGGGGCTTTAATTGATGGTTTATGCAAAGCTCACAAGGTCAGAGAAGCTCGTGAATTATTAGATGCCATGTCAGTGGCAGGCTGTGAACCAAACCAAATTGTCTATGATGCTCTCATAGATGGATTCTGTAAGGTTGGGAAACTTGATGAAGCACAAGAGGTTTTTGCTAAGATGTCAGAGTCTGGGTATAGTCCTAATGTGTATACATACAGTTCTTTGCTTGACAGATTGTTTAAGGATAAAAGACTCGATCTTGCTTTAAAAGTTTTAACCAAAATGCTAGAGAACTCTTGCGTTCCTAATGTCGTCACCTACACCGAGATGATTGATGGCCTATGTAAAGTGGGGAAGAATGATGAGGCATGTAGACTTCTGGTGATGATGGAGGAAAAGGGTTGTCATCCTAATGTTGTGACATATACTGCAATTATAGATGGTCTTGGTAAAGCGGGCAGAATCAATCAATGCTTTGAGCTCTTTGAACAGATGCGTTCTAAGGGTTGTGCTCCAAATTTTGTGACTTATGGGGTTTTAATAAACCATTGTTGCGCTGCTGGCCTTCTTGACGATGCTTATAAACTTCTGGATGAGATGAAACTCACATATTGGCCTAGGCATGTAGCTGGGTACCGTAAAGTCATTGAAGGTTTTAATCGCGACTTTATAGTTTCGCTTGGGCTTTTAGATGACATGGGTGCCAGTAATTCGGTGCCTCTTGTTCCAGTCTACAATGTTTTGATAGATAATTTTGTCAAGGCTGGACGATTGGAGATAGCTCTGGATCTGCATGAAGAGATTAGATCATCTTTAGTTAGTTTAGCTGGCTACAAAACAGTCTATGCTTCACTTATCGAAAGTGTCTCTCTTGCCGGTAAGGTTGATAAGGCCTTTGAGCTGTATGCAGACTTGATAAAGCAGGGTGGTATTCCAAACTTAAGCACATTTGTAGACCTCATAAGAGGCCTCGTCATAGTCCATAGATGGGATGAAGTTCTGCAGCTGTCAGACAGTTTATGCCACATGGTTTGTCTCTCTCTCTCTCTCTCTCTCTCTCTCATCACGATGTGCTTAAATTTTGGGACATGGACAGTTTCTGTTCGCTCTTTATGCATAGTCCAGATTGGTAGTGAAGTGAAATTAGATATCTATCTGTTGCTTCATGAAATCCTATTATCTTATGGTAATGAAACTGCCTTGTTGATACTACTGGACTAATTAGTTTGTTCGAAAAACTTGATAGTTTTAGAAAAAGAAAGAGCAGATTTGCTGAACTTTTAGAGTATTGAAGACGTTGGTGATTGGAACATACAGTTTGATCTATTCATTGTTCAAACTTGTCAAGTTTATAGTAAATGTAGGTGGGCAGTGTTCGTTCTACACATGTAACTCTCTCTCTCTCACGTGCATGCACAGAAATGCCAATATCCTTGACATGCATGCACGCAGAAGTATGTATTGGTCTGCCAAATGTTAACACAATTGTGATTTTGATTAGCTGCCTTGATTTTTGTCATTGGTCTGCCATCCCTTTGTGGACAATTCCGCTCATCCCTAGCCGCCATATAGGCAGTATGTAACATGCACCGATATTGTTATTCTGTTGTAGTCTGTTACAGTTGTGATGAGTTGTAATTTGTGCGGTCAGACCTGGAGAATGCAATTTGTGTCATCCTGCTCATAGAATATGTAAACTGTGTCCACCAATGTAGGATTGTTGGTGCTTCAGTAAGATACTTTTTGGTGGAGGAATCCTTCCTACGCTAGGAAATACGTGGTTAAGTCCACCATGATGAAAATGTTCCTTTCATGTCTTCTTCTACCCTGCCAAAAACATTAGTATACATGTCAAGTAGGTGGTATGTAGCCATTTAATTTTGGAAGCTGTATATTTTGAAACAGCTATAACTTTGTTTGGGATTGTTAATTTGTGGAATTCTCTTGAGAAAATGAGTTCTGTATGTATAAACATACAATGTGGTCACAATGTCAGAAAATCCGTTTTATCATGATTGTGTCATTCCCATGCATATTATAGATGCAATGATCGAGATTTAATTTCTTGGACGTTTCATTCATTTTCCCCTAATAGGATTTGCTATTTCAATTAAATATTTCTGTTGAATCCTGTTAATGTTGTCCTCCAGATACATTATAGCATTTTAATTGTTTGAAGCTTCTGTTCCTACAATTTAAAAAATCTGTTCTTATATTGCGTCTTCCAATATCACCCAAAATTGATCTTCTTCGATCTTTCAGAAACAGAATATTGTGTGGGTCAAAGATGAAGGAACGGCTGTAAAAGGTTGACGTCACCTACTTTTCTACGGCTTTCTGCTGAACCTACTGGCATTGGCCTTGCATGGAAACCCCAGAAGTCCGTGGGGTTGGATTGCTGATGATATTCTTATCAGGAAAAAGGGCCATAGGTGCAAATTGCAAAGCAACTCAATGAAAAAGAAAGGCATATATGGTCAGATTGGCGCCTTTATCCAGATTGCTGTTTGTACGTAGTGTGCTTAATTTATTCTAATCCTTACAGTTGGCTTTATATCTTTGAGTTTGTTCAATGCTTCCAGTTTCGGTGCCTGGATAGGGCATATCTGTGCTAGGAGTTAATAGTGATTTGCTGATGGAGTGAATTCAGCATTCTGACAGACTCAGACTATACGATGCTTTCTCCAGTTTGTTGATAGAAACAAATGATCACATATGTAATGCTCCTTTACCGTCCTATGCTGACCTCTTTGTTTTCATTTCCCGTTGCATATCTGGGATCTCAGATACTATTTCTATGCAGCTTGCTTATGCAGCAGTATCTACGGCCTTTGCCACTGCTGGAGCATTTAAACATGACAATGTGCAGGTATATCCTAGCTCACTTTGTGTTGCTTTTGGAATCTGGAAGATTGCTTGCTTATATAATAGTAATCTGCGTTCTGCCTGTTGGACCATTCCCCTATAAAAGACTGCTTTTATTGTTTGATTTGTTATCTCCTTTTCAGGTTTGGTTCAGGTGACTCGTCATTGAAGTGAAATCAAAGAGTTGCCAAAGTTTGCTAGTAAGTAATAGCCACAGGGTGGGATGTGGTGCAGGAAATTCTTAGATCATCAGACTGGGCTGGCTCAGATCTACTCCCTCTACTGATACGTGGATTCATAGCATGGTAAGGAGAGCCCTTGGACACAGCGCTTACTTTCGGGGAGTTTCTTCAATGCCATGAGAGGGAGTGTTGTCTAGTCGCTGCAACAGGGAATGAACATTAATAATTAGTAGGAAACTTTCTAGACAGCCATTCGGTTGAAGATGTTTCTGGTGTTAAGGCCATTATGCTGCTGAGGAAGGTACCATTGCTGAGAAATTGCGGGGGGAGTTCTGTGGCGCCAAGGCTAAGAGCTTCTGGGGGAGGTGTAGGAAGAAATGCACCTTGGAAGAACTGTCCCTCCTTTCTTCTTGTTTTGATCCTAGTCTTTTGGCGTTTATCTAGTTTTATGAATGGAATCAATAGGAGATGCATGAGAATCTTCCTATCCTGGGTAATTGATGTATACCTTACTAATTCATTGGGCGCTTCTATGCTTCCGTAGTAGTTCTTTTCCACTCTTTGTATTGGATGAGGAGGGATGTATTTAGTCCTGAGGAATTTCTGGGAGCAATCACAAACAGTGTGCACAAAGGTTGTGTCTGCTACTTTATCCATGGAAGCCAAGCCCAAATCAACAAGATTATTATATTTCTTCCTGTGAAAAATAGTCATTTGTTGTTATACAGATAATTGGTGACATGTTACATTATGAATTAATTAACTAAATGGCTAAGTTCAAAATTGAACTATCTTTGCCCGAGTATAATATCAAATGGGATTTACATGTGAATGATTTGGTTCACTCTTAAGCTTTTTTGGTTTCATGGAAAATGTTTTTCAAAAAGTGATTTTAATGGATAATGAGGTCGAAATCTGAAAAAAGAACTGATTTTCTTTCATTTGCAAAGGAAAATTTAATTTAATTTTCCTAATTACACCTACTTTTCAGGTGCCAGTGTTTTGTGTACGGGCATCAAGATTCTAGGTCCAACTCAATGGACCTCATCACGGGTACTGAAGCACGGGCACTTGGGTCTCAAGAAAAAGCATAGGCATCGGTCTTAGGTCCACAGAAGCCAAAATTATAACCTGATGCTCATGCATGGCTTCCCGAGGCCTTGGCCTAAGTTCACATAGGCCGTGGTGCTCGTGGTCAAGTCCACAAAGGCTAAGAGTGGGACTCTAGTGCTCGAGCTTCGGCCTGGGTCCCTAGAGGTCAAGTTGAGGACTTTGGTGACCTAGATCCCTAACACTCGAGTGTTGGTTGATTGAGGTTGGGCTTGGGACATTGATACTTGTGCTTGAGTCATTGATGACTAGGCATGAGACCTCAACACGTGAGCTGGAGTCCAGAAAGGTGGGGCTTGGGATGCTGGTGCTGCGCTCGGGCTCAAGACCCCAATGTCAAGCCTAGATCCCTTGCGCTTGAGTCCAGGCCCATTGACTTGGGTCTCAAGAACTCGATGCCCACACTTGGATTCATCAAGGTCAAGGCTCGAAACCCTAGTGTTTGTGTCTGTATCCATTGAGGCCAAGGCTCGGGAACTTGTTACCCATGTTTGGGTCCATCAAGGTTGGGCTCGAGACCCTCACGCTTGGGCCTAGTTCCATCAAGGTTGGGCCTAGGACCTTAGTGCCCATTTCTAGGTCCTTGGCACTAGAGCTTGGGTTTACAAAGGTTGAGCTTGGGACCGCAGTGCTTATGCTTGGATCCTTGGCACCCGATGTCGGGTTCTTGGCACTTGCACTCAGGTCCATTGAGGCTGAGCTTACCTCAGTGATCACAACCTTAGGCATGGGCACTAGGGTCCCATGATTCAACCTTAATGGTTCTAGGCTCGAGTGCATGAAATTTAGGTATGGGCACTAGGGTCCCATGATTCAACCTTAATGGTTCTAGGCTTGAGTGCATGAAATTTAGGTATGGGCACTAGGGTCTCTAGCCTAAGTGTAGAGGACCGAAGCATGGAAACCAAGGTCTAGAGTCTGGCCTTGTTGGGGCTGGGTGGAGGCACCAAGTTCGCTAGCACGACCTTGATAGACCACTACTTGGGTGCCTAGGGACTAGTCCTCAATGTTAGGGTTGGGGGAATGAGTGTTAGGTTTATGTACCCAAATTTAGAGTTTCTCATCTAAGCGTCAATATTTGGTTATATTTTAGAAAATGATTTTTATTGTTTTAAAGAAAAAAATTACTTTCTTGAGTTTAAGATAGGTTTTTCATTGACTCATTTTTTAACCGATACAAATAGGGGTGAGCGGTTCCAGGTTCTTTACAGGTTCCGCCTAGAACCTAGAACCTACATTCGAGCACATGTTTATCATTTTTTGGAACTTGAAACTTACCCATCGGAACATGGAACCTGGAACCGACCATAAAACCTGTAACAGAGTAGGTTTCAGGTTCCAACAAGTTCTTTTTTTTATCTTTAGTTAAGCAACATGAAAATAAACACAACAATAAAAATGAATAAGGATTTTATTATCGATTGCTTGAGAATGAGTGTCTATATGCATATGTCAAATAATATTAAGGAAATTTTTTGATTTTAATGTACTGGTTACTCTTGTATTATATAGAATCATTATCTTAAAAAAACAATTGGAGTTTCCATTAGTCTGATAGTCTACAAAATAAAATTCTCAATCATAAAATGAAAGTGTAGATTAGTGGTTTCGGATTATACACTTATTATTAAACATCATGAAATACTTCAAAATTGTGTGAAGACATAGATTAAGAAAAGCATAAAAATGTTCCGGGTTACAAGTTACAAGTTATAGGTTCTAGATTCCAGGTTCCATCAATCGAGAACCTAGAATCTACCCTCAGGTACAGGTTCTCCAAATTTTGGAATCTAGAATCTATCTTACATACCTTAGAACTTGAAACCTACAGGTTCTCAGTACGGTTCTCGGTTTAAGTTCTACCCTAGAACCATGCTCAACCCTAGATACAAATGCTAGAAAATGAGATAAATATTTTCTCAAAAAATGTTTTTCGCAAAATAAATGGAATTTAAGATATGCACTTGACCATGAGCTCATTTCCTTATAATTAAACTTATGGCCAGAAAACGATTTTCTTGCGAGCGGTATTACAGCATAAATGAACAGCTTGAATCCTAATCTCTCTCTTCTTGTTATGCTATCTGATTTCTTTTATTATCATTTTGTTCCTCTTCACATGTAGATGTGATGAAGTTACACCCACACATTTTAAGTTTCGTTTTCTGAAGCACCTCTAACACAAGAGACATGCGTCTAGACAATCGCTTGATAATTCATCACGGATCTGCTTTGGAGAAGTTTAAGCTTTCGCAAGAATATCTGCTGGACACACTTGGATCACTGGATCTAATTTCAAAGAGTAGAAAAAAAATCAATGACCAACGAGGTGATCCAATTCGTTCGAAACGCAAGAGACCATGGCAATCATAAAATGAACCATAAAACATCAAAGGATCCTTCCTTCTATGTTTACTCAGATATATAAAATTAACTTGTGGCATAGATAAACATTGCGCAAAACGAAGAGCACCCAAACAGAAGCTCACTAAAGAAAGTACACATGCAATGTCAATCTTTTGAACCGTGTTTGTCCAAATTCATGACCTTGCTCCCTCAAATGCTTCCAATATCGAGGCATCATGCCTCGTCCACATAGCCAATTCATCTCTCTTCTAATTCATATCGAACGAATTCTTCAAGATTTCCCAAGTAGTATCCCCCCTTCAGCTTCTTCCTGAGTTTCGGTTCCATTCTGAAAATGATGAGCTAAAATGGCAATGCTGTGAAGTTTGTGGACACACAATGTGTATATATATATACACATACCAAGAGGTCCCTTGTCCCCTGTTTCAAGATATAAAATTATGTGCAAGGAAAGCCGGTGTCCCTCCTTGTAGCAACATAGAGCAAAGCAAGTGCACTATGAAAGTGAGAATAAGACAGTTTGATTATTGTAATCAAGCCTGATTTGGAGTGTTTATAGAATCCAATCTATCCAAAATTATGATGTCGAACAAGACATTAGCGAATTTTCTTCATGCTGCTTCCTAACTTCTAAAAATTCCAAGAAAAAATTTGCATGTTTTCCACACTTGGAAAATATGCGGTAATCCCAAAGATCAAGAGTTGAATTATCGATAATCAGAATATGTTCATCATTGGCGAAATGTTTTTCCCAAGGTGATCTCACCATCATTGTTGCTAAATGCTAAGAATGACATGTATAGCGTACCTGCGAATTAGTATTCAAAATACGAAACCTTATTCGCCCGTTTGATGATTTCAATAAGAGTTGAAAAAACTAATTAATTCAGCACAAGAACAAGTATTTCACATGAGCCTGCAATCCTATTGAAATCACGTATTCAAGTGTCTTTAGGGTAAGAAGTACGAGTGTTTTGACTTGTTTTCGGGCAATTTTCGCTGCCATGTTGAGTCTATGTACAAACTACAAGAGGCAGCAACTTCAGTTTCAAAGGAACCAACATTGATTTGCTGCAGACTGACATGCGGGCTTCTAGAGTGTCAAAATTTGACATAAGAAGACATATAAGTGTCAAAAGTTCAGAAAGATACATTAAGTGTCAAGATTGGAGAAAAATGATCGGTTAAGTGCCAACAATGAAAAAATCTGGTCAAAATATTGACGTGGCACTTTTTCGACGAATTGAGATCAAAATAGCGTCATTTTGGGTTCTAACATGGCCAAATAAATCCAAAACGACATTGTTTTGAGTACTGACATAGTTAGAAGGGCGACGTGGCCAAATAAATCCAAAACACCAATTCAATTTTAAATATTTTAATTTGGTTAAATGATGTCTAAATCTTATGATGATTTGTTAATGTAGTCATTTTAGCCAATTTTGATCGGAGTCAAATCTCATAGCTCCACAAAACATCAAAAACCTTAATAATTCATAAACTGGACCCACAGTTCAAAACTTGCGTAGCTTCGAATTTATAACTTAACTCCATCACCTTTCTTTTTAATGGACAAAAGCCCTCTCGCTTTTATGTTTACTCTCAGTTTAAGTGGAGCAGGGACTTTTTTTTTTTTTTTTACACAAAAATTGTTCATATTAATGATCACCGTGTTACGAAGATATATTGACAATTTTTAATCAAAATTGGCTAAAACTAAATTACCAAATAGTCAAAAGGTTTATGACTCAATCGATTAAATTAAAAAATTTAAGATTAAATTAATATAAATATAATAATTTTATGACTTCTTTTTATAATTATCCCTTTTCTACGTATTCTCGTTGGCATAAAATGTTCTCCAAAATTTATATACTGGTTCCCTTCATGTCTTGCAGGTGTCACAATCTCGCCAACAGGCAAAACTGCACTCCCATTATTTTACTCAGAGAATAATACTACACCTAGATTACAATTAAAACTTGACAATCCTTTTACTTGAAATAATCCAGGTAAAAATTATCTCCGATGTCATAAAAATTGAGGCATAAAGTATTGAGGGATGGGGTTAGCATATGTCAAAATGCAATACACATTTGGATAATACCATACCAGCCATGCTATTATCACAGCTCAAAGATATGAACTGTCCAAGAGGGTCGCCATGATCGATCCTTGGAACAAGCGACCCTCAACCGATTTCCCTTAAATTCTTGAGATTTTTCTTGAGTCTTCTAAAATATTCTTAGGGGTGGACGATACGGTAATTATACACCTATGTAATTAAGGTAGATAAGTGGTAGTTGAGGAGATATGATCTCCACCTTTAGATCGAGGAGAGATCTATGGATACTGTTTGCCCTGTACTTGTATATATAGGGATCTATAGGGATCTCCTCCCCTCATTCGTATCATCTCATTCTATAAGAGTAATAAAATCCAGAGCTTCTCTCTAGAGTTCTTTAGAATTCTTGTGAGTTGAGTAGGAATGTTCCCGAAAGTTCAAAGGGAAATCTAGATCGATCGACCGTGACATTATCATATAGACAAAAATTTCAAACATGACACTATCATCATATAGACAAAAATTTCAAAACATGACAGGATAGATATTATTTGAACACAGAGGGCATCCCCATGGTCACACAATCGCAGAATAATCCATTGAAATTACCATACTGAGGGACCTCCAAAGCGATAAAGTCATCATTGCTTGGCATGGTTGAAATACAAGAATTCGACATCTGACATCCTAATTTACAACGAGTGCTCTCTAGATTATTTAAATCTAGAACCAATTTGAAGTGCTAAAATCTCTTAACTTCCTCAGATGTCTCTCCATGTCTTGCCTGGTCTTGACCCACTCTTCCCTCTCTATAACTGTGGTGGGATCGTCTTTCTCACTCTGAAAGAATGAAAGAAGGATGAATTACTCAATACACATTCTAAAGGGTGATAGTATACTCTTTACAAATCACAAATTGAAGTGACAAGACTAATCTGAGATACTCACAGCATGAATTATCTTGAAAGAGGTCCCATTGTCACGTATCGCGAGCAAGTCATCCTTCCTATCCCTATTTCTTCCTCCTGGAACCGTGACCTGTAGAATGAAGAAAGGTAAATATCCCGGCTGAAGTCATGTGAGTGATTAAAGTAAAGTATTACAAAAAAATCCATCAGGGTAAATTTAACATTCATGTATAAATGCAGGACACTACTCATCATCACACAATTCTTATGAGGCCAACCAGCATGAAACAAGATCAATCATCAATATCCATGCCTTCAGAGATAATTGCCAGAAACTATACCATTAAAAACTCCACCACTGAAGGTATCTATCACACACTCTTAGCAATTCCTTTCCACTTGTCACAGTAGCTTTCTATTTGCCCAAAATTTGTGTGCAAGTACTTGGATTTGTCACAGTAGTTTTCTATTTGCCCAAAATTTGTGCAAGTACTTGGATTGCCATTTGTAGTGAACAATGGTATCCAAAAAAA
The DNA here is from genome assembly GCA_014182735.1 of Corymbia maculata. Classification (NCBI taxonomy): domain Eukaryota; kingdom Viridiplantae; phylum Streptophyta; class Magnoliopsida; order Myrtales; family Myrtaceae; genus Corymbia; species Corymbia maculata. The sequence continues at coordinate 242,105 of CM024682.1, read as the reverse complement.
AAAAAAAATTTGAAAAAAGTGGCATTAAACATCATGCAAACTGGTGCAAATAGATACACCAATAAGATCCCGTGCCACCGCTCAATTTGGATACTGGATTCTAGATTCTGCAAACCCAAACCCCCTCCGGCCAAACCCTCCACCTAACTGGGCCATGAAAAAAGGAAGGAAGAAAACACCCACCTATAGACCTCTATTTACTCAATTTTGCAGGGAACATTTCGGTTTTTGTTTGCAGTGTATGCTCAACTACTTGATCTCTGCAATAACAAATCAAGAATAATCTAAGAAAAAATAAAAATCTTACAATCACTTTCGCCCTGGTTATTGATTTTGTTTTCGAATCAATCACATATATCTCCTCAAAGTCAAGAACAAATTCTGGGTCACCCAGCCTCCGATTCCTGTAGTGCTTTGTAAGGAAAACCTGCAGCAGAAGACACAAGTCATGCCATCAATTAATAGTAATGGTCATTCACTAGAATGAGTATAGAAAACAAAAAGAATTCAATAAAATATGACGAGAAACTCCTTCCAGCAAATTTCTGTAATATAAAGAGGCAAGAACAGAGAGGGAAAATACTATATCTACAAGAAGACGAAACCAGGGAGGATAATTAGGATATAATTTGTTCTGAATACTGCAGAGAACAGAAAGTATTAACAAGTATTTCTTTATATAAGGTACTCAAGTGCCGAGGATTCAGTTCCTACCCTAAACCATGAGACATGTCACCAAGTATTTGTCAAACCTAACTCTTAATAAGACCATCATCTAGTACATCTCTATGGTGAGGGAAAAACAACTGATGGTGTTACGATGAGAATTGGAAGGGAGGTGGATCAGCTCAGATGTCTAGTATGACAGGTTACCTTGATCGATGTCAATGTTTTCCAACCAATAATAAAGATAAAAAGGTCTGACTACATCAAAATTTAGAAAACCATATAATACTGAGATCTGAGGGGATCGAGTATCTAGATTTACTTATCATTTATTCCATAATTGGCATGCACTCTTTTGTAATCTAGCATTTCTTCTTTACTGCAATTTACTTAATGATATCCTTCTAATCAAATAAATAGAGGTAAAGAGTGAAATTATTCAACAACTTCATCAGCAGCATCCAGAATAGTAAATAGTGAAATAGAGGTGATACAATCAAAAGTAACTAAAACATGCTTTCCTTCAAGCCTGTTACCTTAGTGATTTCCCTCTCAGACTTGTACATAGGATCTCGGGGTGCATCAATTGGTGGCTCGGTGACATTATAGCATCCATAATCACTCATTGCACATCGAATGTACTGCAAATGGGACATAGAACAAAAACTAATCCGTAAAAACAGCCTAAGATGACCCAAACATCATGATACGTTCTATCTCAAGCACCAAACTTTGCCAATCAAGGGATTAATGTCCAGCAATTGAATTACGAATATCGTAGCAGAGCCATTCCAGTGACAAGTGATGAAGCGTCACAATGTCACATCCATACCGCATAATTCGAAGGTAAATTCTCATAAGCTAAATTACCTTTTGAGGGATCGGTGCAAGCACTTTAGGAATCGAATATATATCAGTGTCTGGAGGAGTTACATACATCTGTGGAAATGATAACAATCTCCTCAGTTCTTAAACAAGCTCAGTTGAACCAGAGAGAGAGTTAGCAAACCTCTCTGAAATCATAGACATCGTTATCTGGGTCCGGAGGCTTCCGGATGAAGAAATCACAGTCGAGCAAGCTGATCTTGTGAAACTCGTCCTCATTGATCCTGTAATCGACAACCATCTCGGAGTCCCAACCCTGGATGGAGACGAAGCTCTTGCTGTGGACCATGGCAATGTCGTCGTCGCCGTCAGCGGAGCCGGAAGCGGCGGCGAGGGAGGCGGCCATGGTGAGAGGGTCGTACTCGACCTCGAAATCCTTCTTGTTGTCGACTTCCTCGACCTCGTCCTCGTCCATGTCGTAGTCGTCGGGGCCGCCGCCGTCGGCATCGCCGTCGTCGACGCGCACGAGGAACGGGCTCTGCCTCGCACGCTTCCTGTGAATGAGCGGCCGAGTGAGGTTTGGGAGGGAGTGGAACGGAGAGGCCGTGACTGTGACGGAGGCGGGGACGGCGAGGGAGGGGAGTTTGGCGGCGGCGGCAAGAGGCGGAGGAGGGCGGAGGAGGGGGGTGGCGGTCATGGCGATCGACGGAGCGGAGGTTTTGGATGGGTTTTTGAGGGAGGGAAATAGATATGGATATGATATCCCATTTTTTTCATTTTTGCAAAAGTAGCCCTGTCTTTTAATATAATCTTAAAATGGACCTCACAAGTAAACTTTGTTTCAAATACAACCCAACCGAAACCGGAAATGTCGTGTACTTTTTTTTTTTTTTGAAGGATAAACCCCTTTGTTCATTTTTCAAAGTAGTCCCATCTTTTAATTTAATCTTAAAAAAGACGTCATAACTAAACTTTGTTTCAATTATAACCTAACCGTCAAACTATCGTTTCCTTCTGAATACGAAATGCTGAGATCTAAAGATACTTACCATTGTTTTTAACCTTGAAACCGCATCATTCCGAAACTTCCTTTAACTTCTCCAAAGATCAATGATTTATTGATACATGTTGAGGTATTGTCTGCACAGGGATCTGATGCTTTTTATGCATCAAACAAGTCCGGGGCGACATCGGTTTTGTCGCAAGGAACTTCCTCAAACAGCTTCGAGATTAACATCGTGCTTTGGTTCGTTGCAGGAAATTCTTGCGAAACTGCTAAACCCTGTCAAGATAGCAGAGGCGGAGGAGGCCGATCGGATTCCTGAGCTAAAATTGCAACAAACTTAGATCGACAGTCGAGGTCTAACCACCATCAGGCTTGTGAAGTAAAGTATAGGCCCATGACACATTCACATAACATATATCCATTCGGGTAAGACGAGAATACATAAGTTACGACGAAATGATAATGGATGTTAGGCATTTGCCAGCCAATGTCATTGATCGGAAACTTTTTGGCATTTGAATGGATCAGTACCTTCCAAGACACCTTGCTGCTGGTAACTTCCTCTCAAGAACTCGAAACAGATGCACCTAATTGAGGTAAAGTCTAGTCCTATAATGATACAGAGGCTTTAATTCTTCCAATATGCTGTACAAAAAATGACTCACAAACTCAACTCAGAATTGTCGATGCGAAGAACCTTTTCAGGATGGTACGGCCCATTCTCGCTGTGAAATACCTTGCCATTCCACCTCATCTGCTCCACTATATCTTTCACTTTGACAATTACGTCAACATGATCCCTTATGATCAGTGCACCTTCAGGGCGAAGGATCCGATAAATCTCGAGGAGGATATCGAGAATGTCGCACCTGCATATAGCATGGTAAAATAAGAAGTGCTATAATGGGATCTTCTCTCTTGTGTCCTATCCATTTCATTGCACCAAAAAGAGATGATGTCCCTAACCTATTTCATACCATACCATTCTATCGCCCATAAACTGGACAGAATGAAAGCAACCTCTGCAGAATGGATGGCTTATGTGGGAATGAAAGCGGATGATGAAATTCTATGCATCTAAATAACAGGCAGAGATAATGAACCAGAGACGACATGTCATGGATGCTAGATTTGGTGTAGAAGTTCTCCGGAATACGACAGATGACAGTCATCCTGGTTTGTTTCCTAGTTTTTCGTACTTTTGGTTTATGGGTAACATCTAACTCCAAATACCTCATAAGGAACAGAGACAGAGCTGTAGTGCTTACTTGGATATGTACATGCTGAACAGACCATTGGCATGAATCAAATCATAAGTCCGAGGATATGTAGAGAAGGCCTCGCACCTGTAAGCATATATTCCAGTCACTAAATTATGATCAACAGATATATGATTTTCTAATGTATCCCAAGAGCATATCTTCTGTAAAATCACATCAAGTTCGGTGATCTATACTCAAAGATCTGATCTCAAATAAATTATGGAAATTTCCAGGTCTATTAGAGAAAAGATGGAAAAATACATCTACACTCATATATCTACAGAGAGATATCTCAACAGCTCTTACCAGTTCATGTATGTTCCAATAAGGCCACGCTCATAGATAATGCCGAGTGTATTATTCTTTGCATCATATGGGACAACATTCATCACCCAAACTGGATACTTAGTCAGTGCAGCAGCAAATCCTCCAAGGCCAGCATTCATATCAAGAATATTTCTATATTTTCTTCGGGCGAGGGATTTGAGAATTATCTCATAATAAGAAACTCTCTTTCTCCATAACTGATTGTCTTCATTGAAGGTCTTAGTTGCAATTCGTTCTGCCATCTCACTTCTTGTCCTTGGTGGGGCAGTATTTAATCTTTTCGGCCATTTCTCAAGGGTACCACCTGATGTGTCATGGATGTCTTTGACTTCCGGCAGAGGAGTGATGCATGTTTCTAGCTTCGTGTACCTTGGAAGAAAAACAGAATGAGCATGAACCAGAAAATTGTCAGAGACAGCAGACAAACCTATCAACTTGCCATTTTCATCCATCCGCTTGTACCATCCTTATAAGTACAGAACTTACAATCAGAACACCAGTCAACCCTAGAAATGGTTGTGTGTATCTTCAAAACGTAATTTGCTTTTGCATTAATAAATAAATCATCTGCAAGATGTCCATTGGTTGAATATTTTATGTTTTTCATAATTTCCTTTTTTGCACGGCCGAATGGGATATCATTAGGTTATCATTAGAAGCATGCTGCCCACAAGGAGCAGTAGATATTCACATTAATTCGCCAAATGACAATGGGCATTGTTCTACGGTGCTGATCAAGAGCAAATAATGAGGTTTTTCAAGTTTAGGCCAGAAGTGTAAGGTATGAGCTGAAGAAACTCACCAACCAGCATCCGGATTACCCTGAGCACATAACTTGGGTGACTTCCAAGCCTTCAATTTTTGGATGCAATGCACGTGGTTGGTAGGCTTTCTCCAAACAGCGATGGGTCCCCTTTCAGCAATCTTCTTCCAGCACAGCCTCCTGGCAAGATCTTCGAGAACAATTTGCTCGTGTTCCAACTCCTTGGCCTCTCTTTGCCAACCCTTGTAGCTGGTCCTCCAACTTATAGGTGGTCCAGATAACACCCAATAACCACCAGGGCGCAGCACCCTGTCGATTTCCATCAGATATTGTCCATCTAGAGATTGTGACATTGCAGGCAACAACAAAGAATGAACAATTGGAGAGTAGAATTGTATAAATAAATGGCATGCAAGAGGATTATTCTGAAGCCCAGGTTAGAACAGAGATTCTCAGTATCAAATGGAACGAAGACCATTCCATCCTGCTACTGCTTACATGGAAAATTTGGTTATATCATGCCGTTGAAACCACTTGACAAAAAGGTCTCTTAGATAAGAGTGACATGTAGAAAACAGAGAACAAAGGTGGGAGAAAAGATTTTTGAGTTAAGGGAGTATAGAGCTATAGATTCACAGAATCCTACGATTCCTCACTCATAGTAGACAATACTAGTAAAGAAGCAGGTCAGCTTCTGATAAGATTGTGATTTCCATAGAAAAATTCAACATATTAAAGCATTTCTAGAAGATGACTAAATTCGAAAGACAGAAAGGGCAACTTTTCTGGCGGGTTCTACAAAATCTTCTTAAATTGCTTCAACTCCAAAGTCCAAATAAGGAATAAAGGAGTTTAGTTCCAATGTAAGCAGAGGATGTGAGGATGAGTACCGTAATTAGTCCATGGAACAAGACAGCGAGAACAATGAGCCATATCAAAAGATCTTGATGGGTATGGTAATCTGTAGGTGCTTAGTATGCCGAGCATCGCTGGAAGTCCTCTTTCCAAGGCAAATTGTACTTGAGCTTCATGTACGTCTACTGGGGCAATTGACATAGTAATGATGTTGAGATCCAACAGAGAAGCTCCAAAGCTTGCAACCTGGAAAAATTTAAAGCATTTAATGGGATTTGAAGAACAGATAAGTACAAAAAAAAGTCAAGAAGCAATTGATTCCGCTAGTAATATGTAGGCAAGTTACCAATTTAGAAAGGTGTTATGGCACTGGGAGCCATTTCCACAGTAGACAAGCATGCTATTGTTCAACGCAACATGATTCTCTGAAGCAATTTATTAAAGGATTGCATGGGTGGAGAATGAAGAAACCAAAGGAAAGAACCCAAAGTAACTCATTTTTTAGTTATAAGAAAACACGAGAATAGCTTTTCTGTATTCATGAAACCTTGATACTAGGAGCAAACAGGATTGGGTATCGATGCAAATGAACATAATTGCGTCCCTTCTCAGTTCAATTCGATACACGCTTATAAGTTTTATCCTCGATTCCTATCATAGAGAGCATTCAAATGAACATAAGAGCTAGACACAAAACCAGTCAGAACAGGGCAATTACTGAACATGGATGGTAGAGACAGTGTCTCGCCACTCAAAATGAAGCATCAGTTGATCCTAATCAACTTGCTAAACAAAGGAAAGCTCAAAGTACAATGTAATCAATGGAAAATAGAAGCACGGTAGAGAGAAAATCCGGCTAGGGAGCATACAAATTTTGCAACACCTACCCCACAACCGACATCAAGAACAGTCCTTATAGCCCCGGACTTCAAAGGCACGACCCGCTTCATCAAATCGACATAACCTTTGGCACCCATCGGGAACGAAGTCCCTCCACCGGGGAAGAAGAAGCGGTCACCCTGCAACTTGACCCAGTTCTGGGTCTTCTTGTAGAGGATGAGCCTAGGGAAAGGCACGTTCTTGAACCAGGCATAGTCTCTGCTCTTGGGCCATGGGAAGGGGCTCTTGTAGCCCGCCGGCCTCGGGACCAGACACCGGAGCCGCTCATGGGTCTCAGGGCAATGCCTCGCCCTGTGGAAAAATCTTTCAATGGCGAATTTCTTTTGCCTGGATAGGTCCTGGCAGGGGCAGTAGTTGGCGTACTTCTTGGGGCAGGATGCCAAGAAATGGGAGGTCTTTTCTAGAGGGGGAGGGAGAGGGATGGCGTGGTGAGGCTCAAAGTCGAGGGGCTTGGGAGAGAGAGTGGAGTGGTGGGTGGTGGTGAAGTTGAGTGGAAGAGGAAGACAGCTAGAGGGTGACAAGTGGGGAGCTCGAAGCGGAGGAGATACGGTGGCGGAGTATTTGGTGTAAGAGCCAAGAATGAAGAAGAGAGAGCAGAGGAGAGAGACGGCGAGCAACTTCATCAATGGTGTCGGGGAGAGGGCCAGAGGGAGGGCGAGGGATTGGTGGCTTGGAGCAGGAGGAGGAGGAGGAGCTGCCATGTGCAATGTTGCTGCTGGTGTTGCTGCTCTGCAGCCGGTGGTGTCTTGGGAAAGTGATCGGGACTGGCGTTCTCTCCACTTTTCTCCTTTTAATTATCATTCGCTTTTGCTTCCTGGAGACCACCCAGGTCAACACAGATCCAAATCCAAAGACTGGCAGAGATCCCAATGCGAACTCGTGCGGTACGAGGTCCTCTGCGACAAAATTTCAGAAGGGCTTGCTCCCTCTTCATGGTCTGAACTGAACTTGATGAAGCAATGTCCAATCCATGGCCCAACTGTAAGTCAGTAATCGTCATGGATAGCTTGTCATTCTCCACAAAAAGAGCAAGAAAATTAGTAAATTCACAATGGATCGAAATTCTACCTTCTGGTATGCCAAATTACTAACTACAAGAAAAAGGCTACTAGCCGGTGGTATTAATTTCTCACATGTAAATCAACAGCAATCAATTGTAGCCCACCCATGCTAGGCCCACCCAACTGACTTGACCAAGTTCGCAGGCTCTGGCAAGTATCAGGCCCCTTTGCTTGTCTAATGATAATTGTTCATACGTTTACAGAAAAGGTGGATTGGGTTCGATCCAAAATAATCCAACTCAAATTGGCTCATTTAACTTGTCTTGACTATTTCCATGTAATGCAAAACCAGGTGATTTATACTCAATTTTATCCATGTTTATAAAACACTTTCATAGTTGACCTAATTTAAGGAAATTCACACCCAAATTGAGCAATGAATGTAGAGCAAGCGATAATAAGATCAGGTGAGAGTGAGAGAAAGTGAAGAGACTCATAGATAGAGGTAGGTTTTGTATAAAGAAGTTGGAAACCCATTTAATATCTATATTATATTGGATCTATACATTCTAAACCCATTTATGATTTATTTACAAAATATAACTAATTTATGTAATAACTTAACCTATCAAATATGAGTTGAGAAATAAGTTCATTATTCATTTTGGCAAGTCTTTTCATATATAAAGTCACCAATCCCAAGGAAAACTTGCTTCCAAGTTAGGTATATTCTCTTCTTTTTCTTTCTGGGTCCGAGGTTTTTTTTGGGAGGTTGGGGAGCTACCATTAAATTGATAAGTTAGTAAAAATAGGCATAAGCGGGTTGATTGGCCAAAGCCCACATTAGCAACACCTAATGGACCAAATACTTTAAAGAGTGCATTGCACCAATTAAAAAGGGTCAATATTAGAAAATTGCAAAGTTAAATCATAAGCAACTTAGTTAATCTGTATGTACACGATGGCAGGCTTCATTAAACTATACCCTACAAATATGATCATCCACCTTCTCTCAAAACCTTAATAATGGACTTTTAAATTCCTTTTTTGATAATTAAAATAAAGATGAGATTGGGGGCGGGGAGACAAAGGGCGCGCATGGCAAAATTTCTATTTGAGAAATCAATTTCTATTCTCCAAATGAATTTTTGACATAAAATAGATGTTAAATAACGATATAAGATTTTTGTTTTCGGAATAGAAATTCATTTTACAATATTATAAAATTTCTTCTTCTTGAATGGCAATGGTCGGCCATCGACGGGTGGCGACTAGTGGCGTTGTTGGTGATTGATAGGGGTAGAGATCGATGGTGGCGGCGATGGCGACTGGCGACCGTCAAGGGCGGTGGTGATCGTCAAGGGTGGTGGTGATTGTTGAGGGCGGTGGTGATTGGCAATCGGTGACCAGCAAAGGTAGCGGGTGGATGATTGGCAGGTGGTACGGACAGCAAATAATAAGAAAAGTTTTTATTTCTCATTTTTGTTCCAGAAATAGAGAAGTAAAAAATTTTAACTTCTATTTTTATTCTAAATTTAATTATGAAGTAGAAAATAAATTTATTCTAGAAATTAAAAAATGAAATTATATTGCTAAACGGATGTCTACTTCAAAAATCTATTCTAGGAAAAAGAAAAATAAAGAAACAGCAAAATATAAATGATTTCGAGTACACTTTTATAAGCTGAAGCCTACGCAAGCAAATGTAGAATGGGCCAAGGGCTTACATATACCAATAGGCCGATCCCACTGGAAAACTTCATCATTGCATCATCGGATATTCTTTTTTCACCAACCTTCAGAGACATCATGGAGAAAGAGCCTTTAAACCGAGGCGCGCACATACTTGATAGGATTTGACTTTGCAGTTCCATTAAGAGGAGAGGGTATTGCCTAACCCAGAATTGACTTTGTGTTTTTTTTCCTCGCATAAGTATTGAGTCTTAATCAACACATACATCATTAAGGTTTGTGATATCAACCCGTCCGACCGAAGACTAGTGATGGGTGGTCCCCTGGAGCTTTCGAAGAAAGGTAGTCTAGTGTGTAAGCACAGCAATCTTTCCTTTAGTTTAGAGCTTAAGCTTGTTGACTTGCCCTGTTTTGTTTCTATCTAAAGAGGGCAAGTTAACGGACTTCTGTGTGTACTTTTTTTTTTTTTTTGGGTCGGAACTTTTGTGTGTATTTGATATGGATAAGACGGAGAGGTTGTCACACACCCTATATGATGTATCAACTCATGGTTAACTTGCTCCTAGCCGCTCAGATTCCATGATTTCAGAAAAAAAAGGGCGCTCCTATTTGCCCTTCGAGTTGAGAACTTTTCACTCGGGTTGGAGTTGGATGTGGTTCAACATAAGAAGTAGGATCGATAGATTTATACGGATACAAATCAGATTGTGCATACAAAAGAAGCAGCAGCAGGAGGAAGCAAATTGGAAAGGAAGGACAGTGAAGGCCTTCATATTTGACTATTGATCGAGGAGAGATTCTGTTAAGGATTATATTGGGATTGACCCCATCAGATTTCTGCAATTTTGTAGCCAAATGAAGAACAAAGCAATAATCCAAAACGGTCATCTTCATCTTTGGACTCTGCTATCTTAAAGCTTCTCGGGTCGACTTTGACGGGGTTTTGGCGTATGGATTGGCGCGTCGCTATCCCAATTTTTCATTGTCCGTCCCTTCGATATCCAATTATCTTCCTTAAAAAAATAAAATAAAACGAATGTACACGCCGGCATCACATGCGCTTGTTGTCACTAAAGAATTTGCAAAGTTATCCTTTTGTTTGCCCTCGCAAGTTATAATCACCTCCCAATCATTGGAGAAAGAAAGATGTTAGGTAATTAAGTTATAATTGTTTGAGCAAAAAAAAAATAATTATACTTGTATTGATTATATAAGTATTTAGGAAAGATTATAACAGCTGCGAGAGTCATAATTTCATTCTATTGAAAAACTTCCTTTCGTTAGAAGATTTGTTGCTTGCTCTTGAGATTTTATGGGCTTGTAAATTTGAAATGGGAAGAGGCTCAAAAGAGCTTATCTTTTGATGCTCAATAAAGAGATATCTTTCATTTTCAAAACACTGATTACGTATCATACGATAAAGGTGACAAAATCTTTTTTCATGTATTTAAATATTCACGAGGAAGCTTTAGAGTGCCCGGGTCAAAGATTACAAAAGGTGAGGGGGCAATACTTTTGAGAGAGAGAGAGGTCCAAAGGTGAGTTTTTTAGGGTGCTTCCAAAGTCCTTTTTTTAAAACTTGTAGGCCTTTTGTTTATCGAACATGGACATTATAATAAAATACACCAAAAAGAAACCGTCTTTAGATCAGGAGTAGTGGGGTATTAGGCTGACGAGTCGGTCGGGCTATGTTTTTGTAGAGAGAGAGAGAGAGAGAGAGGGTCCAAAGTTTAGTTTTTCAGGGGTGCTTCCAAAGCCTTTTTCTGGCTGGGAGGCCTGCATTTATCAAACATAAAATACATAGAAAGAAATAACCTTTTGACTCCGTTTGATGGGTGGTAGCAGAGCAGGGCAAGAAGCAGGCGGGGGCTGCAAATTCTACACGGCTTGATAGTATTAAAGGAGGAGACTTCTATAATATATAGAAGCATATTCCCAAGTGGAGGAATGAATGTGGCCCTCTCTGCCAGAAAGCGCCGTCAAACCCATCGACACAAGACATTCGATCGGCCATCATCATCACCATCACCATCATCGCCATCACACCCCCCCCGTGGAAAACCCAGAAAGGAAGAATAGTGAACGAGAGAATCTGAAAGGGAAACCGCAACTTATTATATAATTCGGGGTCGCAGGAAGGGGGGGCAGAAAAGCGTCCTCTGCTACGAGCTCTCCCCCCATATTCAACGGCTTCAGACGCTCTGACACGACCCCTCCATTCTCTCTTTCTCTGTGCGCCTCTCAGTGGTGGAGTTGGGGGAGAATATTGGGAACTCTGCATAGCCAGCTGCTGTGGCTGAGGTTTCAATTCACCTTAAAAATCACTCCTTTTTTCCGTCTTCTGCTGCCTCTGCCCTGCCCGTCGTTTTCAATCTCGGATTCCCGCGAAGTCAGACTTCGCCGCGTGTGGAAATCGCTTGTCCCGTCGAAACTCCCAAGTGGGCATTCGAGTTTCGGCCACCGTTGCCTCGTTTTCGATCGGATTCCATTAATTGTCGACCTCCTCTGGTCTGGTCTGGTCGGTCTACTCTAGCTGTAGCCCTGTGATTCCTGCAATTCCTTATTTTAAACTGGTCCTGATTTTGGAAACGCCCCATTTGGTTGAGTTAGCTCAGCATCACCTATCAGTTGATATAAATATCTAGAGAGAGAGAGAGAGAGAGAGAGAGGGAGGATGGGATTCAGCTCGAAGGAGTTCTGGACGAAGAAGACATTGGTGGGGCTTGTTCTCGGCCAGTTTCTCTCTCTTCTCATCACTTCCACCGGCTTTTCTTCCTCCGAGCTCGCTAAGAAAGGTCCTTCCTTTTCCCCTCCTTTAGTCATCGGTCATTCCCTTCTCTCGTCACCCTTTCTATTGAATTTCCTTTTGTTCCCACGTCTCGTCGTAGTTTTCCCCGATTTTGTTGGAGTGCAACTCTGAGTTCTCTTAATTCTGATATTAACTCTTTGGTTCCGGCATAATTCCTCATTGCCTTCTTCTTTCCAGTCAACAGTGAATTTTCTTTTTTGTTTCACCAATTTTTTTCTCCTTTTCCTACCTTCAGACAGGATGTAGTAGTCTCGAATAAGTAGAATCAACTATCTCCAATTCATTCGTCAGTGGATAGATTGACATTACTTCAATGTTTGTAATGGCTTAGTATGTTAATCATTAAATGGACATGGGTATACATATCGTCGGGATGTTTTAGTTTACCATCTCTACTATGTTGGAAATTATTGTTCTGCTGCCCTCACTCTCTTTCTGACTCTCCAATTCATTCGTCAGTGGATAGATTGACATTACTTCAATGTTTGTAATGGCTTAGTATGTTTTAGTTTACCATCTCTACTATGTTGGAAATTATTGTTCTGCTGCCCTCACTCTCTTTCTGACTCTCACCGCTGTTCTTCTGTGCTTGCGAGCGTCAGGAATCAATGCACCGACTTCACAGTCTTTTCTAAACTACGTGTTGCTGGCAATTGTCTATGGAAGTATAGCGCTTCATCGCAGGCAACCTCTCAAGGTTATTTTCTTGATTTGTCATTTTGTTCTAGCCAGTAGTTATTTTCTGCTGATCGGTTGTTGATCATCCATTGAGCACGATGTGAATATGTGTGTGTCCATATGGGTATGAAATGATATCTTCACTTATAACTAAAACTAGGCTGGGGAGCTGTTTATGTAAAATCCAAGGTCTCTTGGTTTTGAATATCTCCGAATAAACTTGAACTTGCTTGTTTAGTTTTCATCAATTCCTTGCTGATCGATTATTTGTTTACACTGGCCTCCTTCTTCACCATCTAATTGGAAGTAAAGAGTTAAATTGCTAATTGAGGTTTTATCTCTGTATGTTCACCATACAAGTGAAAGATGCGCTAATTGGATTGGCTCTTACAACCTAAAGAATTGACTAATTAACTCTTGAAGACTTTTCACCAGAATGTTAGGTGACTAGTGATTTTTTGTCTTAAAATAGAAAGTGTATGATCAAGACTTTTATAGGAGGAGCTGTGATAGTCATGTATGGTCTATTATTCTTGTTCACAGGGATTCTTATTGCTATTTTCCCTGTATTTCATTTTTCAATATTGTCAAGAGAACCTAAAAATTGCAGCTAGACAAGTCTAATGCTGATTTTAGAGGAAAACAAGCCTTAAAAAGAAAGGCATCTTTATAAGGCGATCAAGGCCGACTCAAACAAATCTTTCATGACGTCGAAGATGTTGATGTTTGAATATTTATATGTTAAGCACCACTTCTATTGGAAACTTAGTTTTTTGGAATAGTTGGTAGAGGTTCTACTAAATTTTTTACAGTATTGGAGTGCGAGGTTGTGATTTAAAATTAGTCTAGATCCTATTCGTCTTCTCAATTATATGTTTCCATGTTTTAGTCTTAGGCCAGAGGCCAACCTACGAGTGGGAGTGTTGGGAGGGGAGGGGGAGGGGTGTATAGTGTTAGAATATTTAAACATTAAATCATGTCTTCTTTTGAAAGTTTAAGCTTTTAGAAAACTTGGTATTGGTCCCACAAAAGTTCACAGTTGAGAAGAGGCCTATGCTTGCCTATGTTTCTCTTGGTTATATAGCAAATGTTGCACTTCTAGAAATCCATATGAACATGCAAAAATTCAAGATTGGTTTCTCATGAGAGGAGAGATGTGAAAACTGTTGAAGAGTTGGGGGATGTTCTAAAGAGGCAGATCTCTTGAACAAGATATTGAAGATGTTCTCCGAACCTTCATAGTAGGATATTGGAGTATCCATATAGATAATCAATTAAGGTATCTGTAGTAATCAATTTTTACTGTGGAAGCTAGAATTAAGAAGGGACAAGTTCCAGAGAATTTGATTGATTTAGTGCCCTTCTGTTTTGGCTGATTTTGCTTTTTCCTGTATATCTTTTTCAATCATTCCATTCATACGAGTTCAACTTAATTCTTAAAACTGGTGCAGGCGAAGTGGTACTACTATGTTATTCTTGGCGTGGTGGATGTGGAGGCCAATTTTCTTGGTGAGTGTCTTTCAGTTTGTAGAAACTCTCATGATAATGGCATATAATCACGTTCTTGCTCCTATATCTTCTGTTTGTATTGTTAACTGGTTGTATAAACTTTTTTTTTTCCTTTAAAATCCATGGCTAACAGACAGCTGAGGTGTTTTGCACTCATAGCATCTGATTCTCAATCCATTAAAATCCATTGTTGATGAATGGCCTTCTTCAAGCTTTCTCTAATGAATGGAGATTTTTCCAACAACTAAAACAAGTCTCATACCATTAGCATGGTTGCTGCTTCTTTGGATGGAATCACACCCTTTTGCCCCCCTACATTATTGCTTCCTTGTTCATAATAAACTGCTAGAATGCTTTGTTGGTTATTGCTTTCTTACAGTAGTGGAAAACTGTGATTCAATATCCACATCTTTCTTTAGTTGACCTGAGCTCCAGGTTTGAAATTGAATGACCAATCAAAATCCTGAAACTGTGGATGTGCCGTGCAATTAGGCCGCTCTTTTTACTAGCATGATCACCTACATTCATAATACCATAGATTGTTTCTTATATACTGCCTTGAGAATAAATAAGATCTGAGCAGTTATGTAAACAAGTCAGGTACTCCTCTTAGCATTTCCTTCTGAATAATCTATTTATAGCTACACGTTTTAGAGATCATGTCTCTATGACTCTGCTTTTGCTAATTATTGGTCACTGTTGTTTTAATATAAAGAATGTATTAACAAAAGAAAAAAAGAATCAGCCAAGTTCCTTTATTGAAATAGATAAACAGCAAACCACACGTGAAACCTATTACTAAATGGGGCTTGAGCAAGCTCTGCTACCAAGTCTAAATGTGTCTCTGTTGCTGACATATGATCATTATATTGTACCTTATTTATTTGTCTAATGCTCACTATACTTACAGTGGTGAAGGCCTATCAGTACACATCTATAACAAGTGTCATGCTCCTGGATTGCTGGTCAATCCCATCGGTCATGCTACTTACTTGGCTTTTCTTGAGCACGAAGTACAGATTCAAGAAAATAGCTGGTGTTGTTGTTTGCGTTGCTGGCCTTGTTATGGTTATCTTTTCAGATGTTCATGCTGGTGATAGATCAGGTACTTACCATAAGTCTGCTTCAATATAATCAAGTACACTACCTGTTAAGCCTCTACTCCGTGTCCCACCTCCATTATTAGCTTTCTCCTTTGTGTCTTGCATTGATCGCTGTTCTTGAAAATTCTCATGCTACTACAAAATTGATTTATCAAATGCACGTCTTTGTTGAACAGCCATATTTGTGATGCTTCTTATGTTAATATATTTCTATGGCATGCGATCGTCATTTTTCTATTCACACATATAGATTCCGTGATTAAAGTTTCTTAGCAATGAAAGGATGGTAGCTTCATCCAAGAAAGATTGTTTAGAGGGGAAAGTATATGCAGCTAAGACAGAATATTAATGAAAGGTTCTTTCAATGTATATTTCTCATGAGTCCTGATCTAACCACTTAAATCATCAAATTTGTAATAGTTGTTAATATAAAGAGATCATGGATATGATAGCAAATGTAAATGGTTTTGCACTGTCCTCATTATTGCATCCTAGAAATTCAAATTCATGTCCTCTGATTGAGTGAATCTATCATGTTATACACATCTGTTATATTTCGTAGCTGGAAGTAACCCTCGGAAAGGGGATGCACTGGTTCTTGCTGGGGCAACACTCTATGCTGTCAGTAATGTCAGTGAGGTATGCAAAGTCATATGGTCTTTTGGTTTCTGTAATTGAAGTTTTTTCCTGTTCTCCATTTTTAGTGGTCTTATGCATGAAGCAAGCTTGTGTTATCAAGTCTTAGGTGATGTAGAGCCCGCTTGTTGCATATTTATTTTTAATTAATCTAGATGTAAAATTAGAAAGAAAGAGAATCGTAAAACCTTATTTTACCTTAAGTAGAGGAAGCGCAACCTTATAGTTGAGGGAAATTTTGTAGGTAGGACTTATGTCATTACCACTCATGTTTTCTTTATGCAAAGCAGGTTTTTTCAAGTTTTCATTGAGTCTGGGACTAGAAAACACATGCATCGTTTATCTCATTATAATCGAAATACCAAAGGGACATTGTTTTCTTTACTGGTATTGTTAGTCAGAAGAAAGGTCAGGTCAGTGTAGAGAAGTTCTGTCAGTGATGACTTTCCCCCAACTTATTAAGTTGGCTGCACTGGGAGCTTGAGGTGTCTGTGGCAAGAGGATTTTTTGCCTCTTTTTCTCTTACTGTGGATGGTTGATATTTTATTTAGGTATTGATGAGTTGATTTTCTCTCTGTGTACAGGAATATCTTGTGAAGAATGCTGACAGAGTGGAACTAATGTCAATGCTTGGACTTTTTGGTGCCATTATTAGTGCTATACAAATGTATCCTTCTTTTAGGTCTTGATTATCTGATTTATGGATAAAATACCTATATTGTCATGAGATCCATCATTTTCATCGGTCTGGTTTCATTTGTTGTTTCACCGGCAAATGTCATGCATTTGATCAAACCTACCCTGTTCTATTTGTACTTACTTCAGATAGGACTTGCACTAATGTTACCTTTGCATTTGCAATCACTCAAAGTGGTTTCATCTCCATGTGTCAAAGACAATGTTTTTGACGTCACCTGTTCTCCAAATTTTCCTTAATCTTCATATAGAAGCATTCTTGAGCGCAATGAGCTCAAATCTATTCATTGGTCAGCTGGAGCAGTAAGGCTCTCTCTCTCTCTCTCTCTCCTCTTCTCCCTCCCCCCCGAAAAAAAAAAAACCCAAATGTATATATCTAAACATTTGTATTGTACATGTATATCCACTACATTTCTAATGAAATCAATGTGTATGTACGTGCACAAGCACATTCACCTGTACAGAGTTGCCATCTGCACATGCACTCTCTTCAGGCCTTTAAATTGACTTGTACTTGTAAACAAATTTAGAAGCTGCCTAGCTGAAATGTAACTGGCTTTGAACTATTTCATCCTTTAATACACTTCAATGACTTAGAGATCTTCTGAATAGCTTGATGCAAGAATCTGGAAATGATGAAACACATGAATGTGAATCAGTGGGCTTTTCAATAACCACTTAATTTTTATTCTTGCACTGTTTGCAGAACTTTGGAGACAGAAAAGACTTGAGACAATAGTTGTTGCTCTTCATTAAGAATCAAGCATTTAATTGTCAAATGTCAGTTATGTTTTGTTCAGATATATGTTTTTTTTACTTAAGCAAGTCTCATTGCAAACGTTTTTCATTTATGCCAATCAAAGAATGAGAGTAAGAGCTGGGAAATTTTGAAAATATGCTTATGGAAAAATTTTCAGGGGAGTTTCTCATTTCAGCTTTGTTTGTGATAATCATTCATCAGATAATCAACATACTTAAGTCAACTTGTAAGTCTAAAATGTAAAAATTATATTCACTTAATCAATTTTCTGGAGTTGCCTCTGTGTTAAGCCTATTATTAAGGATCAGAGTTACTTTGTCGGTGGGATTTAGCTAAGATTAAAATGCTTAAAACTTCACTGATATGCATATGTATGCTGTTTGCTGACTAGACCCTGTACTCCCTCTCTTTTAAGGAATCTTTACTTATGACGATATTCTAATTGGTGCAGGCACTACCTTTCGTGGGATTTTCACTGGCTATGTTCCTGTTTTACTCATTTGTCCCAATTTTGCTGAAGGTTTGAATTCAAGAAACTACATTTTCTGGTAGTGCAGTTGTTCACTTGCTTGAAATATGAGATCCATAGGTTTTTTCTGCCTTTGCAGATAAATGGGTCTACAATGCTCAACCTATCTCTATTGACCTCAGACATGTGGGCTGTCTTAATCCGCATCTTTGCTTACCATGAGAAGGTTAATTTGTGGGATATTTGGCATGATAGGGATTTAGACCTTGTCTACGCCTTGTTGTGTTGATTTTCGTTTGATTTTAATCTGTTTACAGGTTGATTGGATGTACTTTGTGGCCTTTGGCGCTGTTGTAATCGGTCTGGTTATTTATTCAGGGTGAGCAACTAATGGATTTTCATAGCTTTTTATTGGTTCCACTCAAATTTGCTCATTGAAAGATCCACTTTAGTCAGTCTGCCTTCAGTATGTTGTTCAAGCAGTTGAACTTCAGGAATCACATCTCTTGGTAATCTCAGCGTGCAAAAGCAAAATTAAATTGTTTTGTCTCCACACTGAAAATTAATTAGGGTGGTAGAAATTGCTCTATGATTTCAATTAATGTCCCATTCTTCTCTCTATTTTCCCTGGGTACTTCTGGCAGGTTTCTCATAATCTTTAAAACCTTCTCCTTAAGACATTGGGCAACATGGTGTTTTTCTGGGACATTTTGGTTCTGTGCTATCTGCTGTAAAAATAATAAATTAAATTTTGTTTAGATCGACTATAATTTGAATAAAAGAAGATATCTTTCTAGTAGAGTAGTGAATGGTCCATCCGACTTCTAGACAAAGTGTTTTTTGTATGCTTGAATAAAAGTGGTTTATGGTGTGAAACTGATTTTAGCATATGCGTGTCTGGCTTTTGTGCAGAGGAGACAGAGAAGACGATCAAAAGCGGGCCGATGTTGCGGATGAGAATGCTGAGAGGAGCAAGAGATTTGATGAGGAGGCTTGCTCAGTCAATCGAGAACCAAATTCCAGCACAAAAACGGAGATCATAACAAAGGATGAAATTACTAGTGGCAGCAACTCAGCTCGGAAGAATCAGCACAACACCGAAATTGCCAGCAACTCAGCTTGGAAGAATCGGTGCAACACCGAAATTGCCTCATAGTTGGTAAAGATCTGAAGGGAGGGCGTGATTAGTCTTTTCTCTGTCAAAGTATACCCAGGAGTTGGCCTCAATAGCGACTGTCGATTCATAGCCATCGCAAGTGTTATTCAATTGTAAATGTGGGGGAAATGCTGTTTATTTTGTCTGCCTCTTCAATATTCACAGAATCGTCCTGATAAGTTGCCGTTTGATGGTTGACTCGGGATTTCTTTCCGGATGCGATTTCAGGGTGTTAATGCCAGATTGTTGTTAAATATGGCGAGCAACCAATGAAAGGTAGATAAGAATATGCATTAGCGCTGACGAGAAAAAAGTGGTTCTATATCCGCCTTTTATTGGTTGCAGAACTTGTGAAAGGGGAGAAGGTGACAAATAAATACAAATGCATAGGTTTGACGCAAGACCCAGGAAAGCAAAGAAAGCTCCACTTATTCAACACTCATCTCGCGATTCTATGTAGCTGGTTATCTAAGTGAAAAAAAGAAAAGAAAAAAAGAAGAAGCATCGAACCTAGAAATTTGGACCTGCCGATGGTTCGGAAGGAGCAATCTTTTATTTATAGGTGTCCTTGAAGATCTTGGTGGAGTTATAGATGGCGTGGAGGACAAAGGGTAACGTAGATGACCAGAGCGAGGTCGTCGACAGTGATCAGGGTGCCGACTGCGTGCATTGTCTTGGTACCTTGCAAACGATCTCGCTGAGCCGGAGCTGGATCATGTCGACCATGGAGTAGAGGAGGAACATGCCACCGATGACGGAGGTCAAGGCGGAGCGAACGAACAGGGTCCCTCTCAGAGCCTTCTTCGGGCAGCTATTGAAGGTGTTGATTGGGAGGTTCTGGTCTTGGTCTTGGTCTTGTGCTTTAGGCGGGTCTTTGAGGTAGGTAAAGAGGTGGGTCTTGAGGGCTTTGGCCATGAGGCTGGACAAGAGATGGCAGGCGAGCGATATCACCCCGTCCTTGACCAGCCTCCTCGCCCCGGCAACTCCTGGCTCACACTGCTTGTTGCCCTCTATGCTCTGCGGTCCAGCGCTCCCAAGCGCCAGGCCCACGAAGACCGCGGCGGTGAAGAGCGAGTTCATGCTCACCAGATTATTTGGCGCTTTCTGATGGATCCCCATTGGTGGGCCTATTTGGTTTGGCTTTGGTAAAATGTCATTGGGAAAATGCAAATACCTTTAACCTAAATGGGTTTTCCAAAATGTAAATAATGTTTGGTACATTGTAATTTTAAAGTTTGGGAAACAACTTTAACTTAAATGCGGTTTGGTAAAAATTAAATTTTGCAAAAGACTTTTGCTAATTTCTTTTATTTTAAAGAAAATTTTCAAATAATTTTGGGTGGAGTTCAGCCACCGGCATGCCAAAATAGCAGCCGACCAACCGTTGGCGGCTAGATCTAGTTGCTAGACAACCTTGCTGAGGTTGCACAATCTTAGGGGCTGCCTTGGTCGTGCAGCCCAAGCTATGCTGCCTAAGGTCACTTAAGTCGTGCAACCTTAGGCAACGCTTGGGTCATGACGACTTAGGTGATACTTGAGGTCGCGTGACTTCAAGTGGTGATTGCTGGGTGGTTGCAATCTCTTGGCCGACGGTCATTGGCCTTTATTTAGCTCCTTGCAAACCATGGAGAAGATGAACAGTGAATGAACGATGACCGAGGCCAAGACTTGCATTCCGAGAATGTTATTTCTCAAAGGACCTTCCAATCTATCTTTGGTTAAAGGCCTTGAGCCATTTGAAAATACAATTGCATTTTCTCAAAATTGAGCAAAAGATGAACCAAACACTATTTGTATTTGTCCAAGGGACTTTAAAGTCCTGAAGCCCATTTGAAATGTTGAACCGAATGGGATAGCCTCCTCCATCTTTTCATAGCTCACAAACCACCACCAAAACAACAACAACAATGAAGGAAGAAGTAGCATTATCTCCAAGAGCAAAGTGTAGAGTACTCACTAAGGGTGCACATGGTAACGATTCTGTGCTCGGGAACAATTTCCGAATATTTGAAAGTGTTTGTAACTGTTTAAAATTTTTATTCCTGAGATAGAAATGTGTTTGGTAAAACTTGAAAATTTCTAGTCCAAAATATATCCAAAATATATTTTTAAATTTTTTAATAATTTAAATAAAATTTTCTTTCTTTTTTTCCTTTCCCTTTTCATTTTCTTCTTCCTTAATAAATTGCTAGCGGCTGGTGACTGGCTAGACAAGGGTCGACGCCCTTGTCGGCCCTTGGCGACCTCACCTAGATTTGGTGAGGCCGAGCTCGCTTAGCCACTAGCGAGGCTTGGCTTGGTTGGGTGGCACCAGCTTGGCGGTGAGCCGGCGAGGTTGGCCTTGCCGTGGCTGGGCGGGGTTGGCCTTGGCCAGATCTGGCGAGGCTCGGCCTCGTCGGCCCATCGCCAGGCTAGCGTCGCCTAGCCAAGCTATGTCGCCTTAGCGGTGGGTCGGCGAGGTCAAGCCTCGCCCATCCACGGTGAGGCTTGCGTCGAGCTGTGCTCGGTGTTGTCGGGGGTCGGCGAGGGTGTCGATCCTCGTCTGGCTGGTCGTCGACTGGTCATCAGCCGGTCGTCGGCCATGGCCGAGGCCGATGACCGGTCAAAAAGAAGAACAAGAACCAAAAGGAAGAAGAAGAGAAAGAAAAGAAAAAGGAGAGAAATTAAAAAAAATTTGGCTGATTCTAAATTTGTTTCCAAGAACAAAAAAGTAATTTTTTTTTAATTCTTGATTTCGTTCCAAATTTATACCTACGAACAAATTTGTTCTCAGGAACAAAAATTTTAATAAATGAATTTGTATTCCAAATTTATTTTTGGGAACAAAAGAATAGAAATTTTCACTATTTGGCAAGTTATCAAACATACCCTAAATGTTCTTGAGACTTGTTCGGCTATATCAAATCAATCCAACTAGAAAGATAAAAAATAAAACCTTTATCGAATTAATATTTTCCGATACTGTGATTAGTTTCGTTTACTATTACAAAAACGAGAGGAAAAAAAGAGACTAACTTCACTTTAATATCGTTGTGGCGGCAGGCGGGCATGATTTCTTCTGTTTTGTATTCTTAATTACCAACCTTACGGATTGAGGGTTTTTATAGAGATGATAAATATTATATACTTGGTTCTGAAAAAAAAAAATTATGTACTAGGCTAGCTTTGCAAGCATTGCTCGTGAAAGAGATAAAGCGCAAATGGAAAAGAGAAAAATGATACTATGCTCTCTTCTCTTTTGTGTTTCACGCTCGAAGTTTATTACTCATATGGAGCAACTAAACAAAAAATTGGAAGTCAAGAAAATTAGAAAGAAAATCCGATGATTCTCATGGTTCAACCACTTGCAAGCATTCGTCTGTTCGCGGGTGAAGCCAAATTACTATTAAGGATTTTTTTTTTTAATCTTTTTTTTTTAATTTTATTTTTAGGTTAAAAGCTACATCTCAGCATTGACTGGGAAATTTTCTGGTGTGTTTTTCTAACTATATTAATTTTATTATTATATTCTGTCTAGTTGGATTGTTTGCTTGATGCTGGTGAGGCTTCACCTTGCCTTAGGTTGGCAAGGCTTGAGCTCACTAGGCAAACCTCACTTGAAGTTGGTGAGGCTGACCCTTGCCGGCCCTCACCTTTGGCCGGTCACCTTGGCTATGGGGATTGGTGGAGGAAAAAGAACAAAGAGAAAGAAATAAAAGAAATATAATTTTAAAAATGATTAAAAAATTGATTTTTTAAATAAAATTTGCAAAAATTGTCCCTCTTAGCGTCGACACATAAGACGACTGTCATTCATGTCATAAATTTATAGTCAAAATCGGTCGGATGGACTCAATTGACAAAATATGAATTTTAATTGACATAATTAATATGTTTAGAATTGAATTGGAACAAGTGTAATAGATCTTAGGACTTTTGTGGTAACTTTTCCATAAAAGTTTGTTTTATCCAAGTTGGAACACCCAAAGAAGGCAATCAAACTCTCTTAGAAGCCCTCCCTTTTCTACCTTTTTTTTGAAGTTATGTATATGCATTGACTTGGCAAAAAGTATTCTGGATCCTTTGACCGTTCAAACTCATGATGAGAAATAAGATATGGGTGAACCCATATAAGGCTCAATTAGGTTGAGTCAACTTTTTTTAACCTGGCTTATAATTTGGCATGTGTAGATTTCTTTTGTGCTTAAACCATAGTCAGAATTTTGGAATAAGCAACATTGCAAAATGTTCAATCTTGTTAGCCAAGTTATATGTTCTACACATATTGAAGAAATAAAAAAATTATCTAACTGAATTGGTGAATCTAAATACTTTAAGCGTTAAAATTTGAGTACCGAAAAGATAAAAAGAATGTTTGATGATAATTAATACTAAATTTTATTAGTTTCTTACCAAACATTGAAAAGTGAACATTATTGAGATGTTTTCACAATATATTGGGCAAGTTTTTAATTTCCATAAGATATTTTATAAGTTAAACATTTCAAGTCAGTCATTCATTACTTATCAGTGGCATAAGTACATCAAGAGTGCCAAAACTTGGCACGGAAGGATACTTAAGTGCCAAAATCGGAGAAAAATGGATCACTTAAGTGTTAATGGCGAGAAAATCCGGCCAAAATGCTGACATGGCATTTTTCGGGCTATCTAAGGTCGAAATGGCGTCATTTTTGTTGCTGATGTGGCGAAATAAACCAAAAACGGTGTCGTTTTGGGTGCTGATGTGGCCACAACACCCAAAACGATGCCGTTTTGACTAAAATTTATTTTTTTAATAAATATTAATTAGATAATATTAAAAGAGCAAAAAATTTTTAAAAAAAGGGAGAGGGGAGCAACCTGTCGCCATTGCCCCATTGCCGATTGGGCGTTGTCATGGGCCAGAGAGGGCGGCGACCCTCTCCCGATCTGGGTGAGGGTCAACCGCCTTCGCCTCGGCCCGGGCGAGGGTCGCGGGCCCTCGTGTCGGTGGCTCTCGCCGTGCCAGTGAGTTTCGCCTAGATTTGGGAGAGGGTCGCCGCCCCCTCCCGGATCTAGCGAGGGCCGTCTAGCCCTCGTTGTCCATCACCGCCGCCCCACCGGCGATGGGGCGGCGGCGACAGGCTTCTCCCTCCTCCCTTTATTTTTTTTTTTTTTTGCTCTTTTAATATTA
This sequence comes from Corymbia maculata, assembly GCA_014182735.1. NCBI lineage: Eukaryota > Viridiplantae > Streptophyta > Magnoliopsida > Myrtales > Myrtaceae > Corymbia > Corymbia maculata. The sequence continues at coordinate 217,840 of CM024682.1, read as the reverse complement.
TTTAATTAATATTTATTAAAAAATAAATTTTAGTCAAAACAACGTCATTTTGGGTTTATTTTGCCACATCAACAACAAAAACAACGTCATTTTGACCCCAGATCACCGGAAAAATGCCATGTCAGCATTTTGACCGGATTTTCTCGTCGTTGGCACTTAAGTGATCATTTTTGCTCCGATTTTGACACTTAAGTGTACTGTTTGTAAGTTTTGACACTTAAGTGTCCCTCTGTGCCATGTTATGACACTCCTGGGGTCCGTACCTCCTTATCACTTTATGTGGATTTTGACTTAAAATAATCAATAATTTGTGTGTAGTTGGAGATTTTTAAATGAACTTAATGACATTTGAGACTTAGAAGCTTAATTTTTAACACTTAATATGGTTATCAAGCATACTCTAAATTTATTTGTTAAGTGATATGATAGTTTCTCCTGATTTGATTCGACTTGACTTGAAACGAGAAGAATTCTTTCTTTTTTTGTTTGAATTATAGTTAGAAATTTAGAATGGTTAAAATTATAAAATATTCACTCTTGTTAGCCAAAATAGGCTTCATACTCTAAAAAACCTCCAACTTTAGCTTGTCCCAATTTTACCTTTTGTCTCATAGAAAACATCCAACTTTAGGTCATGTCTCAATTTTACTATAAACTTTTTTTTTATCTCTTAAAAAACCCCAACTTTAGGTCCATTCCTAATTCTACCATAATTTTTTTTTATCATAAAAAAACCCTCAACTTTAGGTACAATAGTAATTCTACCATAAATTTTTTATTTTCTCATAAAAAAATCCTGATTTCAGATCTAATTTCAATTTCACCCAACTTTTTTGGTCTCATAAAAGATCACCGGCTTTACTTGACTCCCAAAAATGCTCTCCATTAACCCTCCGTCAAAATCGCTCTTAGTGAAATTGCGCTTGTCATTCTCTCCTGTTTGGGAATGTCCCATTCTCATCATCGAAGAGCTCGCGCTAGGAATGCTTGAGTAGATCATACTTGGGAGTTCTCCATCTCTCGGTTGTCAAGGAGAAATTTTGGATGGAGGATTAATGTGGGTAGATATGTGACTCAAGTAAAACTTTGCAGTTTTTTATAAGACTGTAAAAACTTTTAGTTAAAATTGGGATTGGATGTGGAAATTGGGACATGGCTTAAAGTTGGGGTTTTTCATAGAATAAACAGAATTTAAGGTAGAACGAGGATTAGACCTAAAAATAAAGATGTTTTATGAAACAAAAATTGGGACAAAAGCTAAAGTTGGGGTTTTTTAAAGTATTAGGCTAGCCAAAATATGTATTATATTATTGATACCTAAATTTTAATTTTACACAAAACTTTAGGGATTAATTTTAACCTCTAAACAAAAAATATTAGAATTAAGTTGCATAGCATATAGTTTTAGGAATATAATCTTTCAAGTATTTGCGGCGGCTGATTTTGCATAGTCAAAAAAAGGAAGGGATATGATTGGTTCAAAAAGTAAAATATATCTGCATAGTCAAGAAAAAGAAAGGATGTGACTGGTTCAAAAAGTAAAATATATTTGTATGGTCAAAGATAGGAAAAGAGAAAAAAGATATATTTTAGTGCATCCACAATTAAAAAATAGATCATCGTGTCCTTATCGTCTCTTTTTTTGAGGGCACAGTATTGTCTTGCCTATAAAAAGGGGACGTTAAAAAAAAAGGTCACATAAAAAAAAACAGAAGAGCGAGACTCTTCTCGGCAATGAAGGGATACATACAGGAGAAGGGAGGTTAGCTCATTAAAAATCATGAGGGGCTTCTCTGCAACGAACGTTCTATACCCATCGGAGAAGAGGAAGTATAGACGTGAGCAAAAGAAAGTGAAAAAACTTGCCCTCGCAATTTCCATTGGCGATTTCCTTCACAGCGCCATCCTCCACGTTGGCTACAAACATCTGCACTTCGCCTTTGCAGCCGCACCTCGGCCAATGGCGAACTTTGTTGTCCCGGAGCTTCCTCTTCGATCCAGCCCAGGCCAGTTAACGCCCACAGCAGCCCCACTTGCTCCGCTGCCCTAGCAGCACCTACAGCCTTGTGCCAGCTCCAGCGTGCTCTTCTTTTGCAGGTTTTCGGCAAATTTCCCGTGAGTTACCATCAACCTGACACTGCAAGCCTCCCTGCAACGTCTCCACTGCCGCCCCTTCGCCAAGAACCACGTTGATCCACCATTCACAGATTAGGTAAAATCTTCTATGATTTGATTGTTTCCAAATATTTAGCTTCCTTACTTAAATATTGCGGTTATATTTGATTGGACTCCATACTATATTATCCAAAATTTCAAGTAGTGTTTTAAATTAGGGATTATTTTCTAATTTCTTAGCGTGTCATAATCATCAATCCGATTTTACGTCCGAAATACGATTCGCGATTGCACGGAAAATCGGCTAATTCGATCTCATGTCCGAGATACGATTCCTCGATTTTATTTGTTTCCAAAATTAAATAGATATGGATGATAACTTGGGTGATGGATTTTGTCAAAAAAAATAAAATTTCAAAAAGATGTAGATAAGATAGAATATGTTTTAATTGACATAGATTGCATGCTAGGATAGGGTTCATCTAGTTAGAGATAATATAAACTAGGATTCAGTCTAAATTAATCCCTAAATTGAATTGGATAATTTCTAGAATTAGGAGATTTATTTACTTATTTTAATTTTGAAATTTCATGAAAAAACACAAAAATGTCACTTGCATGTCATGTAGTCTAGGTCGCATCATATATCATGCATGTGTCGCGTAGAATTATATTATCCATTGCATGTCATCTAATACATCATCCATTGCATGTCATCTAGTAATTTCATGTTTAAGATTATCTAAATGTGTGAAACATTAGGATAGTCACATTTAATATATTTCCTAGCATTAGATTAGGTCCAATAACTAATGTCGTGAGACATACAATTTGCATATTAGGTTGCATGTTGCATGTTATTATAGTTATACACTTTTGTGCATCATTACATGCATTGCACTTAGTTTTTTTTTAGGCCTCATTAAATAATTTAAAACCTTAAAAAATAATTGAATGATTGTATATTAATTAGAAATCATATTTATGATTAGTGATGTGATTTTTAAGCTAACATTGCATATGCTTTCGTTGCTTTGAGATAAGTATTTCTTCCCCGTGCTTTCAATTTATTTATTGCTTAGCTTTATTAAGTGTTAGATAATGGTTACACACTCGCATGATCACATTACATGTTAGGGAGTAAATTAAATCAATACAAACTGCATGCAAATCATTTTTTTTCAAATAAAAGAGAAAAGGTACCGAAAGGGCGTTAGAAAAATCTAACATAATCAAGTCCCCGATCCCATAATCTCGGGGTCATTTCTTCCGTTACTTTACTTGGGTTTTCAATCGATTCACCAAAAAATAGATTAGTGGCGACTCTAAGTAAAAATCATTTGCATACTAAAAACTTAAAATCTAAGTCGCGAATTTGTATGGACTTGGGAGAGCTGAATTATGTTGAGGCTTACTAATCCATTAACCAAACCCTAGTGGTGCATCTGAGATGAGGTCGCGACACATATAGTAAAGAAATGTTTTATTTATATAATTTCTTGGAGATGTCACTTTTTCTTGTTTGGCGATAAAGTTGGATGACTTCATAATAAAATTTGGAGTTCTATTTTCATGAGTATTTGCATCTTGATACCATTAGGTGAAGAAATAATGCACTTGGTACAATGTTTACTTTCGATGATACACTGACGAGACCAACTTTATAATGGCTTGTAGATTGTGGTATAGCTAATTTGATTAATTATGGTCTTGTCCGACTGCAAGAGATGGAAGACTCTCCAGCATGAGAGGTTGAAGGCTGAGAGCAAAATCAAAGACCTCCAAGCGGGATTGAATATATACTTCCTTAAGAGTACGAGCAAATGAAGAAAGCTAACCTTAATTACTCCAGTTTCTATCCAATTTTAAATCTAATAAGATGTCGTTTGGGCTGACATGAAAATTTATCTTCAAAAGACATCTTCTTGAATATGGAAATTTAGGAAAAAACTACAACAATGACGTGGAAATGCCACATCACTAAGGGCAATTTTGGGCTTTCCATATGGATGTATCATGTTACCCAGTACACAAATTTAGTAAATGAGTCTGCGTAAGAGTAGCATAATCTATAATTGGTTAGCTCTTTTCAAGAGTTGTCTAAAACCGAACGATGATTTTGGCAGTGGGGTCTCACACGACACCTATAAAGCCTCATATACTCAAGATCTTGAGGGCTACGGCCAAAAAAATAAAAAAATAAAAAATGAAAAATAAAAGACCTCGAGGGCGATTTCTTTCTAAAAACCAATATCGTCATAATCATTGATCATGCGAATTTTACAGTAAGGTTTATATATATTCTATCACGTTGGCTATGCAGACCGGGTCTATCTAATAATTCTTGTGTTAGTCTGTTTGAGAGAGAGAGAGAGAGGAGCAGCGTCCATGGGTATCGCGGACGTTGGCGAAGAAAGGAGCAGCGTCCTTGGGTATCGCGGACGTGCAAAATCTGGCCCTAGTAATACCCTTTCACTCTCACCATATCGACGTATATTTTCCCCTTCTCTTTTTCCTTCATCACTTGCGTACATTTTGCTTTTGTTTTAGGAAAAATTGATAAGTGTCCCTCTTAGATTCCCCTTCTTGCGGTTCTTTTATCCTTTTATCCGTAATGTTACCTTTGCTTTGGCAATCATTCAAAGTAGTTTCACCTCATGTGTGGTAGACAATGTCTTTGGGGCCGACCTGTTCCCGTAATTGTCCTTAATATTCATATAGAAGCATTCTTGAGTGCAATGAGCTCAAATTTCTCTCTCTCTCTCTCTCTCTCTCTCTCTCTCTCTCTCCCTTCCTCCCCACGTGTATATGTAAAAATATGTACCATATACATGCGTCCACTACGTTTCTAATGAATATCAGTGTGTACCTACGTGCCCAGCACCAACACCTGTACAGAGTTGCCATCTGCACATGCATTCCCTTCTGGCCTTTAAATTGACTTGTAAACAAGTTTAGAAGCTGCCTAGCATTTAACTAGCTTCGAACCATTTCATCCTTTAATACACTTCAATGACTCTGAATATCTCGATGCAAGAAGCAGGAAATTATGAATCACATGAATGTGAATCAGTGGGCTTTTCCATAACCACTTAATTTTTATTCTTGCACTGTTGGCAAAACTTCGGAGACTGAAAAATCTTGAGATGATGATTAAGAACCAAGCATTTAAGTGTCAAATGTCTGTTATATTTTGTTCGGTTGTATGGCTTTCATGTATGCACATCTCATTGCAAATAGTTTTTCTTTATCCCCGGGAAAGAACTAGAGTAGGAGCTGGGAAATTAGGAAAATGCTTGAAGAAAAATTGTCAGGGGAGTTTCTCTTTTCATTTTTGTTTGTGCTACTCTATTATCAGATAATCAACAAACTTAAGTCAACTTGTAAGTCTAAAATATGGAAATTATATTTGCACTTCGTCAGTTTTGTGGAACTGGTGGGACTTTAACAAGATGAACATGCTTGAAATTTCACTGATATGCTTAGAGTAGACTCTGAAAAGGTTTTCTCTCTCTTTTAGGGGAGCTTTACTCGCGAGAAAATATTAATTGGTGCAGGCATTACTTTTCGTGGGATTTGCACCGGCTATGTTCCTGCTCTACTCGTTTATCCCGATTTTCCTGAAGGTTTGATTTCAAGACATTAGATTTTCTGGCTGTGCAGTTGCTCACTTGTTTGCAACATGAGATCCATCAAAATGTTTTGTTTGTCTGCAGATTAATGGGTCTACAATGTTCAACCTGTCTCTAATGCCCTCAGATACGTGGGCTGTCTTCATTCGCATATTCACTTACCATGGGATCTAGACCTTGTCCACGCCTCTGTGTTGATTTTTGTTTGATTTTAATCCATTTACAGGTTAATTGGATGTACCTTAGTGGCCTTGGGTGCTGTTGCAATCGGTCTGGTTATCTATTCGGGGTGAGCAACTAATGAATTTTCATAGCTCTTAGTTCGTTGCACTTACATTTGCTCTTTGAAAGACCCACTTTAGTCGATCTGCCTTTAGTAGCTTGTTCGAGCAAGTTCAACTTTAGGAATCACATCTCTTGATAACCTCACCTGACCAAAGAAGAGTAAAACTGTTTTGTCTCCATCGGAAATCAACTAGAGCGGTTTTCCAGGACTTTTTGGTTCTGTGGTATCTGCTATTTAAAATAGATTAGATCTACTTTAATTTTGATAAGAGATGATATCTTCGAAGTGTAGTGACGAGTGGTCCATCAACGTGTTACGAAATTCCGGCACAAAAACAGAGGTCATAATAAGAAAGAAGGAAATTACTAGTGGCAGCAACTCAGCTGGGACGAATCAATGCAACACCAAAAAATTGCCTCATAGCTGGTAAAGATCTGAAGGGAGGGCATGATTAGTGTTTTCTCTGTCAAAGTGTCCCCAGGAGTTCAGCCTCACTAACGACTCTGGACTCATGTCCAGCTCAAGCGCTATTAAATTGTGAATGTGGGAGAAATGCTGTTTATTTCGTTTGCCTCTTCCATATTCACAGAAGCTACCTTCCGGCGAGTCGTTGTTTGATGGCTGACTCGGGATTTCTTTCTGGATGCAATTTTAGGGTGTCAATGCCAGATGGTTAATCATGTCGAGCAACCATGGGTAGGTAGATAGCAATGTGCATATTGTTGACGAGACATAAGTAGTCCTATATCTGCCATTTATTGTTTGCGGAACTTGTGAATTAAACACAAATACATAGGTTTGACTCAAAAACCAGGAAAGCAAAGAAAGCTCCATTTATTCAACACTCATCTCGCGATTCTATGTAGCTAGTTATATAAGCCAAGTAAAGACGCAGCATCGAACTTAGAATTTTGCACCTGCCAATGGTTCGGAAGGAGCAATCTTTTATTTGTTTAGGTTGTCGAAGATCTTGGTGGAGTTGTAGATGGCGTGTAGGACAAAGGGTACGTAGATGACCAGCGCGAGGCCATTGACTGCAATCAGGGCACCGAAGGCGTGCAATGTCTCAGTACCTCTGCAAGTGATCTTGCCGAGGCGGAGCTGGATCATGTCGACCATGGAGTAGAGGAGGAACACGCCTCCGATGATGGAGGTCAAGACGGAGAGAGAGAACAGGGTCCCTCTCAAAGCCTTTCTGGGGTAGCTATGGCAGTTCTTTGGGAGCGGCCTTTTGAGGTAGGTGAAGAGGTGCGTCTTGAGGGCTTTGGCCACGAGGCTGGACAAGAGATAGCAGGCGAACGATATCACCTCGTTCTTGACCAGCCTCCTCGCCACGACAACTCCTGGCTCGCACTGCTTGTTGCCCTCTATGTTCTGCGGTCCAGCGCTCGCGAACGCCAGGCCCACGAAGACTGCCGCGGTGAAGAGCGAGTTCACTTTCACCAGATCGTCCAGCGCATCCTGATGGACTCCTACTGCCGCCTCCAGCTTTCCATTGCTAGTAATGTGACAAGACAAAAAAGTGATTAGGCGTTATTTCAAAGAGCAAAGGTGTAGAATACCGAGTAAAACGTTCTCCAATATCAAATCAATCTCTAATCTGGAAGGATAAAAAGCGAAATCTTTCGTCGGATGATAAATTCCTACTGTGAATAGTTGCGTTCACCCTACTATGAAAGAGAGAAAAAAGGGACTGACTAGGTCTCATCATCACTCGTATCGTGTGAAGTATTGCCGCCATCAGGCATGATTTCTTCCTCCCGTCTTGTATTCTTAATTACCAACCTCACGGATCGAGAGGGTTTTTATAGAGATGACGAAAGAAACATATGCTTGGCCAGCTTTGCAAGCATCGTTCGTTCGTGAAAGAGACAAAAAGCGCAAATGTGAATAAAGACAAATTATATGATGTTCTTCTCTTTTTTGTGTTTCACGTTTGAAGATTATTGCTTACACGGAGCAATAAAAAACAAGAAAACGATAGAATAAATAAATTAAAAAAAAAAAGTGGGAAGTCAAGAAACTTAGAGAGGATATGTGATGATTCTCATGGTTCGACCACCTGCAAGCTTCCATCGGCAAGGGAAGAGTAGACATTCCTTTTATCCCAAAGAAGGCAACCAAACTCTCTTAGAAGCCCTCCAAATTTTTTTCAAGGTTATGTATATGCATACACCTGGCAAAAAGTGCTTCTCATACCCCGGTGCGAAATAGGGTATAAGTGAAACTCATCTCTCGGGCTCAATTGGGTCGGGTCAACTTTGTTTAACCCGACCTATAACTCGACATGTCTAGATTTCTTTTGTGCTTAAACCATTGTTAGAAATTTTCAATCGGCAACATTTGACCATATTCAATCTTGTTAGCTGAGATATTTGTTCCATACTTACTTAAGAACATACAATTTATCTAATTGAATGGGTAAATCTAAATACTTTAAAAATTTGTACACATATTAATACTCCTTGGGGCAAAATTTGAGTACTCGATATTAAGTGCTACAAAGATACAAAGAATGTTTCACGATATATTATTGATGATAATTGAATAGTAAATATTAGAAGTTTCTTACATAACATAGTTTTACCGACTATCTCCGTTATAGGACATCACTTAGTTATAAGCGCACTTGCTGGATGGATTTTAGGGTCTCCAAATTGCTCAAATAATTTACGCCTGATTTGACTCGACTTGACTTAAAAGGAGAAGAAATTTTTTTTTTTTTTTTTTTTATGTTTGAATTATAGTTGGAAATTTAGAATAGTCCAAGGCTCCGTTCGTTTCACGGAAAATAACTTCCAGGAAAATGTTTTCCGGATTTTCCGACGTTCGTTTCACGGAAAATAAATTCATTAGGGAAAACATTTTCCATGAAGGAAAAAAAATCTTCTAAAGTGAGGGAAAATGTTTTCAACTTTTGAAAAGTGGAAAACATTTTCCGCATTCACTCTCTCTTATCTTATACTCTCCATTAGTCCTCACTTATTTCTTTTATTTTTAGATTTTTTTTTTTCATAAATTCGAATTTTTTTGTTATTTTTTAATAAAATCGATTTTTTTGTTATTTTTTAATAAAATTTTTTTTTATTTTTTTTTTATTAAAAGTCTTTTTTATTTTTTATTTTTCTTTTTTTTCTGTTTTTGCTTTTTTCTTTTTCGGCTAGTCATCTCGCCACGGCAACAATCGGTGATCGACGACAGGCGAGCTAGCTCGCCAAATCGGTGACGCCCGAGCATTACAAGATGGAAACTTATTTCTAAATTTACCCCTTTTTCAAAATAAAAACTATAATCATTTTTTCCCTCGCTTCACGAACCCAGCGCTCCCATGCTTCCCTCTCTTTGCTCCCTTCAAAATAATCGAATCCCTCCTTTTTAAAGTAGAACAAAGTCAATCATTTGCCCTAATTGGTCGATCTCCCTCACTCAACTTTTGCACGGCTTGTGCTTCTTCTTCCTCCTAACAGTTCAACTACTTTCCGAATTGAAGCTGCATAACTCGCGATGCCGATTTGCAAGGCTCGAGCCTCATTACCTTTAGCTCACCTTGCCGGTAAGCTGATCATGCGAGCTCGCCAGAGGTAGGCGAGCCTCGAGCCTTGCTAGCAAGGTGAGCTTGAGGCATGGCCGATGACCGGCCAAGGAAGGAGAAAACACAAAATAAAGAAAAAAATAATTGAATAATCTATTTTAAAAAATAATAAATAACGATTTTAAAAATTAAAATTGAAAAAATTATTGAAAAAGAGTTTATAAAGGAAAATATTTTCCCAAGCGAACAACGGAAAATATTTTCCACTTCAAAATCAAGTTTTACCCGAACACTGGAAAATAACTACATCTTCCTGAAAAATAATTTATTGGAAAATATTTTCCAAAAAAGTAACATTTTCCGTGAAACGAACGAAGCCCAAATAACAAAATATTCAACTTGTTAGTCAAAATAAGTGTAATATAGTAAGGAGATGTTTTATTTATATAATTTATTGGAAGTGACATTTCCTTTTTGTTGGACGATAAAGTAGGGATAAAAAAAAAGGAGTGCCAGAACTTTCGTATGACGTTTACTTAAGTGCCATAACTTTTTTTCACTCACTTAATTTTAAAATTGAAGTAAAATTGATTATTTGAGTGACATCTCCAATATATCATCGTATGTAGATTTTTTAATTAATTAATTATTTTTTTGAATTTTTGAATTCTCATTTTTTTTCTTCTGAATGTCGACGAATGTCATCAGTGACATTTGTCAGTTGCAAAGGGCTCGCCCTTGGTCAATGTGGCTGCGAGGCCTTAGGTGAGGCTATCCTCGGCCATGGGCAACGCTGTGAAGGCCTTTGCCAACGGTTTGTTGGGCAGACCATGCCCAGGGCCATTATAGCCTTGTTGGCCGTAGGCGAGGGTGCAAATGCCTTTGCCAAATCTAGGCGAGGCCGCAGTTGACTAGGTTGTGATGGCCTTGCCTATGGCCTTTGTAGCCTTGTTGGTTGCGGGTGAGGCAACCCTCCCCAATTTGAGCGAGGCCTTTGTGGCCAACAAGGGTTGTCGGTGATCCTCGTCGGCATAGAAAAAAGGAAAAGAAAAATTAAAAATGTAAAAAATTTAAAAATTATTTACGTTAACGTTGACCATAACACATAGAATGACTGATGTCCACGTGAGATTTTCCGACGAGGCAAATGGCCAATGACACTTAAATAACTGGACATTAAAACAATCATTCCAAATGATCACTTTGATTAACGAATGGGTCTGGCCAATACCCTCCCCAGGAGATTTTCCTCTAATTATAATTTTTGTACTTAAAACGATTGTGAGGATTTAAATGTACGCTTTGTGCCAAATCCACTCACACATTCATAGATAATTTTATATATAGGCCGCCGGTACATAATGGGGGCAAGTACTAAAAGAAAGTAAGAAAGAAAGAAAGAAAGAAAAAAAAAAGCATCGCCATAACAAGTAGCCGATTGATCCCATCGCATGAGCATTTGATAATATCGGCAATGAATTTGAATACTAGTTAATGCTCATGGAGATGGACATAAGATTGATAGACGGCAAGCATCATGCAGGGCACATAGATGATGAGGGCCAGGGAGTCGATGCCAAGCAAGCTCCCTGTGGCCTCGACTGTGTCGCTCGCCCCGCAGGCGATTTTCCCGAGGAGCACGCTTACCACGTTGACCATCGACACTGTCAGGTAGACGCACCCGAGGATCGACGCCAATGTCGACACCATGACCATCATGTTCCTTATCGGGCCCAGCCATTCGACGCTTTTCTGCCATTCGTCTAGGAGCACGGTGTACATGGAGAGGTGCATCTTGAGGGCCGTCGCAACGAGGCTCGAGAGGAGGAAGCACACAAAGGACACCACCTCGTTCACCAGGAGTGCCATTGACGTCTGGCGGTCGGCTTGGCACCCATTCCGAGACTCGAGGGTATGGGGGTTGGAGCTCGCGAAGGATATCCCGATGAATACGGCGAAGGTGAAGAGGGAGTTCACGCTCACCAGATCATCCAGCACCTTTCGGTGATTCTTTATTTTCTTCTTCAGCATTTCGCGCCTGTCATAACAAATCCATGACATATAATAATTCGGATATTAATCGAACAATTAACAAGGTACCAAATCAACTTCTTCACAGGATTGCATGCATGCAGATAATCTTACGTAGGTAATATTGCATGGGAATTCAGAGAGAGAGAGAGAGAGAGAGAGAGAGAGAGAGAGAGAGAGAGAGAACTCTTGAGGATCAGAAGACGTCTTTTGAGGATCAGCAGTTTCAGGATCAGAGGACTTCTTTTGTGTCGTTGGATCAGGTTGAGGAGTTGCCATGATTCAACGATTTCAATGGGATGAAGGGATGGAATGGAGGAGGCAGAAGGGTTTTAAACTTGTAATATAGCCGGTGCCACTATGAGATATTCCTTGCCTGAGGTTACAAGCGAGATTACTGAGAAAAAAAAAGGGAAAAAAGATGGAAAAGATAAATAGGCTTAAAAGGAAAAAAAGAGATGCGACTGAACCCTATTCTGCTACTTTGGCTGCATTTGCGCCAAGCACGTCGAGTGACCAGATTCTTCCTTCTTCCTTTAATTATCATGCAATGCCAAGTGTAATTAATACCCTTCTACTTGTTATGTATGATTCCATGTGGCTGCAGATGGGTTCCGTGTTTCTTGAAGAATAGCTATTCTGCTCCCCCCTTTCTCTTCTATACTGCGCAGTATATTAGTAGGTTAAATGAGTTTGATCGAACTAGATGTATAGCAGAATAAAAGCCTATTACTACAGCTTTATCTCGAGAATCCCGAGTCTTGGCAAAGCAAATATGGATTCGATCGGTGTCTTACAAACTGATAAATTCCGTTTACGGGATCCGATCCGACTTTTGATAACTCATCAATTTTGATCGGGAAGCACACTCTTACTGAACGACAAAAACAAGGGCACGTATCTATTTCACCCTGGGGGTGGAGAAGGCCATCGTGAGAGAGAGACACCCGCACAAGGAGGGGTTTTTTGTTTATTACTTCTTTTTGACTGAGTAGCCGCGTGCATACCAGGAGATAAAAAAACAAGAGAAGACTTTGTGGGCCCCCCTTCCTGAACAGCCGTACGGTGAAAAGGCATGGGTTTGTTGGTATTCAGTAGGGGTGTCAAATGGGTGGGTTGAGTTGGGTCGAAAATGGTCCGACTCACGTCGACCCATTTAACCCGTTTTGACTCATTTTCATGCAATGTAAATTTGATGACCCATATCCGACCTGACCCATATTCTAACTGAATCTTCTTAAAACAATTAGTTCTTGCCAATAGTATTAAGCAACTTCACAAACTATGTCTCTCAAGATACAACACTTTGAACTTATTTGGATTAACATTATATGAGCAGGACTTTGTTGAATATTTCTTAAAACTGGTGCACTTGGAGGAGTAAATTTCTATGGAAGGATTCTAAATAAAATAAAATGGAATGACTCCACTGGACGAAAAGAAGACTTAGAAGATTATCATATCCGTAAGCTGAAGCTTCTCTTAGAATTTTTGTATGAGAGCCTTTTGGAAGATACGTAATTAACACTTCCATTAATGCGAGTAAAAGCCGTAATGTGAAGACGAAGGAATTCGCTCTTTAACGAGTCCGTCCATTAACTTGTTTATAAGTGTGTCATGAAACTACTACATAATTGTTGCATCGGGTTGAAGGAATGCATCTTTTAAATCCATAAAACTGCTCCAAGATTGATGCATGAGGGCTGAAGGAACGCATCCATTAATCGTCTTGAAGAAACATGTGAACTTACGTTGAGTCATTAATCTTGTAATTACAACAAGGTTATGAAATAATACTTGTTTATATGCTTGGGCTTAATCTAATTGTGGGAAACATTCTTTACCACTCCTCGTTTATTTGGTTGGTGAGCTCTCGTTGATTTAATTAAAAGATCCGATAGTGTTTTATCACGTTATATTACAACAATGTGGAGAGATGCTTTTGGCGACCGAGTGCATTTAAAGCGCCATAGTTCCTAGGATCATCAACTGTGAATAGGAGCAGTCCTGTGACGCTATGGGGGAGTTTCATGAAGATGGAGAATAACTGATGGATCCCGCAAAAGTCTCTTCGCAGACAGTCCTGTCCTCAATCTTTTTGGAGTTAATTTGCTATGCTATCTAAGCAGAGGAGGATGCAGAAAGCAGAAAGCAACGCATCTTATTTACTTAGGGGTCTAGAGTGATTAACCGATGGAAAATGGAGGATTGGCATATGTGACCTTCAAAAGTTTTGTATGGTGAAACTCCTCTACAGTTTGCTTCTTCTTCATTTTTTTCCCTTTTTGTTGTATGGAAAATGTTGCTAATTCGGTCGACTCATTTGCATCACTGAACATAAACTATTTGCAAAACAGAAACGTAAATAATAATACATGGATTTCAAAAGCGAAAATTCTTCCTCTACTCTTGCACGTTTAGTTGGATACTAAAGTTAAAACAATGACAATAATCATAAAATTTTTTTAAATAGAAGGAAATATTACACAGCGCGCGCGCACACACATATATTTGTGTGTGTATTTCCATATGAACCCTTTAAATTCGAATGCATTTAATGTGCCAGTCATTTTTACTTTAATAACACTTCAAGAGATTTCCCCATACTCTTCTCTTGACAAAGCTCTTTTGGAAAGGAAAAGAATCACTTCATTAAGTTGAATGCATTCGATGTGCAAAAGTGAATTTTGCCCATTTACATTCATTATAAGTATATTATAAAGGGATTTTCCTACTATACTTTCAGTTTCCTCTTCACAAAACTCTTCAAGTTTTTCATGGAAAAGAAAAGAAGCGTTCCATTAAATAATGCACTAATGTAAAAAAAAAAGTCAATTTGGGTGCAATATATTCAATTATTTTAGTATTGCTATTAGATTATATTAGGCCGAAAATTTTTCATTGAAAATTTTCTTTCTCCAATAAGGTGAGCCTTGGGGACTTCAAGGGTCATGATCTTATAGTTAACTACCCCATAATGGGTTATGATTTTACCTACTCACACAAGGACACTCCCTCTAATCTTGAGGTCAAGAATTGGTCAACCAATCAAATTTCATGCATGAAGATTAGATTGGATGTATGCTCTCAAGTCAATCAAATTGTTTGTAATTCTATATACGACAAAGAGCATTGGCATGTATAAAGGGAAAGTTCCTTGGATCCCCAACCCCCTTTTATAAAGAGAGATGTTCGTTCCTTCTATCAATGTAGCAAGGTGGGGCACAACTCTTTTTAATGGCGTCACGGTCCCAGGGTATCTATTTTGGCCTTAGACAAGCTAATAATCAATTAAGTTAATTCCTTATGCGGGGCAAGAAATTGTGGTACAATAATGGAAGTAGGAATGCAAGGATATTGGCCTCTCTGGAAAAACAGGATAGAGAGGATATCACATCGGGCCCTATTTTATTCGCTCAATTGCTCCATTTCTTTTGCAACCTCCAGACACCCCCCCCCCCCCTTCTTCCTTCTCTCTCATGGTTGTCGTATAACCGAGTCAACTTGGTACCTTCTAATGCTTGACCTCGACCTCGGACACGACTTAATCGAGGTCATCCATGACCCGATGCTCAATTTGGGCTCAATCGAACTTGACTTGCTTAGGTTTTCATGGGATCGAGCTCAACTTGGTCGTGTTGGTAAATTTTGAGTAAGGATAAGGATATCACAAATGACATAATTTTCGTTTGATACTCACTTGAGGGTCATATTTTTTTTTTTATCACTTTAGTACTGTGACTTTGAAAAGAAAACATTCACTTAGGTGCCACAATCTTCAATAGATTACTTGAATACCATAACTTTTAAATAAACGTTGGCAAAGCAATTGTAGTAAACAATTCAAAAAAGTTATGACATTGAAGTGATCAATTTATAACTTGTATGACATTCATGTGTCAAAAAAGAGAGTCATGACATTCAAATGAGTGTCGTACATAAGTTATAACATTTATTGTGTCTTTTTCCTATTTTAAGTTTAAACTCAAGTCCAAGCTTGAGTCGTCAAATTTGAAAATGCAGTAAAGTAGAAAGAGATTCATTTAGGAAAGTGAAATTTTTAATATACTTCATTTGATATTTTATTAGCTTTTGCTATAAATTTATGTGTGAAATTGAAAACAAACTAGAATCAACATAGACTTATAGATATAAGACCATCAATTCGTGTTATGTCACGATACGAATCATGAATCTCAAGTCATGTTAGTTTCGGCCACATGTTCATATGTCATATCAAATTTGATTCTTTTTTTCTTGGCAAATTCATGTTGTATAAATTATAAACATCCCTAAATAAAAAGAATAAATTATTTTTTTGGTTGAATTAGAAATAATCAAGACTATTATTGAGATTATACCAGTAAGTGGATTAGATTTGTTTTTATGAAGTTTTCTCTTTTTCATTAGAGTTGATATCATTAAAAATCCTAAATCGGTACACTCCTACCCCATTTACCCAACTAATTCTTGTGTCACATTTAGTGCCGCATTTATCTTAAACTGATATACCCATGCCGCATCTATCCTAATTTATGATAAATTTTAGTTTTAGTGGTATATGTGGCATAAATGAACTAACTTGGAGTAAATTTAGTGCGGATTTACCGTTTTGAGATTATTTGTAGTATAAAAAATTGGTTTGGGGTAAATGTGGTGTTGTTACACTAGTTTGGAATAATTGTGGCAAGGATGTACTAGTTCGGGAGCTTTTGTAGCATAAAAAATAGTCTTGAATAAATGAGGCATGGGTATATTAGTTTGGGGTTTTTGGTGAGATTAACCATTTTCTTTAGGACACCGAAAACAATCTATAACTTTTATTTAAAACAAAGAATTAGTTTGAATGAGAGATAAAGTGTTCTTACTTTGGGACATCATCTATTGACTCTTGGTATAAATAAACCATTTCTATAATCAAGCCACTCGGTAAGTTCTTAAACTGTTTTATCTAAACTCTAAGACATAAAACTTGGAATTGTTCTTACCTTTTGGGGAAGAAAAATAAATAACTTGGAATAAGAGATGAGAGGCATATAGGCACTGGCACGTTGATATAAAGAATGTAGCTAGGCTGAAATCTGGTGAAGTAATTATAATAATTTTTATAATAAATGAAAAACGATGTATACAATAAAAAGAGAAAGATAGACAAAAAAGAGAGTGAGCATATGTTCATTAGAGAAGTGGTTTGGTATTTAGATTAAAAGCAGATTTTGTACTTAAATTACAAATCACAATTCAAGTTCTGAATTAACATAATTCTATTGTTTATTACCTAGTTTCCGAGTCTCATTTAGTTAATAAAAAGCAACATTTATTACTATCTAAAACATTTGTGAATGTATTGATGACCAGATGCAATCCTTTCATTAGGTCGATATTCTGGATTTGAAATTGAAAACTTTGTTGGTTCTTTAACTCCAAAAACAATAATGACAATAAGCTTGATTCTCAAAAATCAAGGTAGATTTACTTAAATCCCCTTTCATCATTACTACAGCGTGAGCTTAATAACTCATTCTTCAAGAGATGACTAAATCGATTCTAATTCTAGAGTTAACACTATTTGTTTTCTTTGGATGATATATGTAACATGTGTTTGTTTGTAAAGCATGTTATTAGACGGAGATGGATTCATGAATATTTTACGACCATGTCAATGGTTATTTAGAGGCGGTTCAGTACAGTTTTTGTCACGCCCTGAATCCCGAGTACGCGACAACCCTTTCTCTTGGTCGATTGAAAGTGACGTCCCAGGATCCATTGACGACCATTCATTTTATCTTTGATTATACGCAAACGGAAGACAAACCATCCCCAGACAAACATAAATCAAACAGGGATGGAGGGATGAACAACAAGAACAACAGCAACTACTGAATTATTTAATTTACTGGATTAACCAATGGAGGATTGTTTTCTGAATTACAAGCCCGACAAAAAGGGCTGATCCATCCTCTAAGCCAAATCAAATAGAAACTAGGCTAATCCAATCAAATAAGAAGAACCCTCAGGTTCAGCATCATCATCACTCGGACCCATCGGACTCAATCTTCGTTGGGTCGATCACTGGAGGAGCGAGGCAGGATCCTCCATTGCAGGTACGCCATTCTAGGGGCCTGAAAATAATTAACCACAATGGGTTGAGATAAAATCTCAGCGAGTTTTTCCTCTAAGCCCCAGTTAGTACGCCATCTCAACTCGGGGTATCTCTTCAGAACCACCCCTCACTCAACCCCACAACAGACAGCCAAAACCAAACAACAACCAACAACAGACAGGGCAACCAACAATCATACAGTCGGTTTGCATGCAACCTTACTCGGTATGCCATACCTTGCACGTCAAATCTCATACAATGCAAGTAAGGCACATGGCCGTCAGATGATATAGTTCATCAATCACATGCGAATTGCGTCACAAGCGATCTCACCTGACCATTGCCACACCTTGCACGACTGTCAACTCATGCGTCAAATCATCACGACATTAAGAGCATGCGAATAATCAGAGCATCTCACACAACTTTCTCATGTCTCACACTCACACATACTTCGATTATTACGCCCCCTCTTAGGCCACGGCACAATCTTATGGTTAGCGGTTCCTAGCTAAATCAGCTTCGTCCTCCTTATCTCGAGGCATGGCGACGTCAGGGTTCATTCCTTCTTTCAGACGGCATTCCTGAAGGAGCACAAGACCCGCCTACTACCGCAGTCCCGCAACATGTCCCCTGTCAGGCATCTGACCGAAGTCAGGCGACCAAATGGCCACGACACAACCCCATAAGGAGAGGTGGTCTTCCGGCAACGCCGGGTTCCCTCTCTTAATGTAATCATGCAACACATCATCAAGCAATTTATTCTTGTCTTTGCTTTAGCTTGGTCATGAATGCAACATCGCTCATGCACTTATGCTCATGCGACATGCCATTTTAGATAACCCACGCAATATGTCATGCGATCTTACTCGACAATTCAAAAAATCCAAATCCAACCAACACTCGATCATGCATTTCATCATCATTACAAGTATAATTAACAATCAGCACTTCAATTAATCACAACAATCAAGAGCACATCAAATTAAGACAAAAGTTAGCTTTTGCATGAACAGTGCCGTGAATACTAATCGTGAACAGTAATCGTGAACAGTGATTATGAACAGTGATTTTTCCGAAATTCAATTAATTAAAACATTTAATTCAGAAACTAATCAAAACATTAATTAAAACAATTAATCAATTCAATTAAATCAAATCATGCTTAATTAATCACAAAAATCACATAACCCTCATTTAAGCAATAATTAAGCACAATTAGCAAAATTAAGCTAATCTAATCATAACCATCTATCTAATCACCTATCTTAGGGCTAATACAACTTAATTAAACTTCCTAAACCAACCTTGCCACTCATTAACCCAACCCTAAGCAAGTTTAGGCACTAAATAGGGATTATGACTAAACTCACCCGTTAAGCGGGCCGACGACATGGACGCGCGGTGGCGACGAACCCGACACCTGGGGACCTCTACCACGACGATCCAAAAAGGTCCTGGGGCTGAAACAACAGCAACAACCTCTGGTTCTCCCTAAACTTCTGAAAAAACTACACTGCTTGGAGGAAAATGGCTGACCGAAGGAAAATGGGCTACTTGGAGCTCCGGCGAGCGGCGGGCCGGCAACCGGAGGCACCTGGGGGTTGAGGGGGAACCACTAGTGGCTGGGATGGGCGGTGGTTTGGCCGGAATGGGAGAAAAATAGGTGAAAAGGCAGAACAAAGCTGCTGCAGGCGGAACAGTGACGGTTTGGCGAGCAGCAACTTCCGGCGGCTGTACGGGACAGCTGGTGACTCCATTCGGCGAACGGCGGACATTATTTGAATGGTTTTCATCTTCTGAACACAACGGCGGGTGGCACGGGCCAAGATTCCCACGGAAAGGCAATGAACAACTCGATTTTTGGTGAAAGGTCAGAACTGAAAAACTGAAGGAAGGAAGGGAAACTAGGGAGAAAGTGTGTGCGGTTTTGGAGAAGATGAAGAGGAGAGAGAGAGTGAAGTGAGGTTGAAGATAGGCCTCAATTAAGGCCATTAATTGCTTGGCTCAAGTCCCAAAAACATGACGTCATATTCTCTCTCTTCCTTTTTGACTTTTCTTCAAAATATTTAAGGGCATTTTGGTCATTTCCACCTTGCACATTTCCCAATTTGCCCTTGGGCTGAAAATGAAGGACGGGCCTAAGAAATGGGCTTGAAAATGAATAGGAACAGGCTCGGGAATTTCTTGGTCCAACGAGCTCACTCACTTGCCTCGGGCCTTCCATGGTGGCTGTCCTACCTTGGGTGTGAGGCCCACACTGTTCTTGCCTAGTCCACGTCATTGTAGGCTCGTTTCCTCGGTCCGTAAGTCTCTTTTCCAAATACTCGGCTTAACTGGCACTATCAACTGTCTAAGAAGCATCATCCAAAAGTCCGTCCTGGACGTTTCCGAAAATTCGAAGTCCAATATTGGATTCTCATGCCATGTCAATTTCGCCAGAATGCCATTTTGGTACTACTCAGACTGACAGGCGGCTTCGAGGATTCACGCGTAACCGACTCGTGCCAATTCACGTTTAAGACTTCTCGACACATGGACGTTCTTGACTACATGAAATTGCGAAGGATCGATTCTTATTTCCAAGTACACGATTATCAAGGATTGAAGTAGAGTTGTTTGCAGGGTCGATAACAGTAGACGGAATCACCCGTCGTCCCATTATTTCTGTTTGTGAATCGACTTATAGTCGTCCCTGAAATTGGCTTGCATATCTACAGGATCATCCTTACGCAAGTCTCACGGTCGAGTCGTTTTCCCAAGTCAAGTTCTTTAGTCGCACGAGTTCTGTCCTTATTAGCATTTCCCCTCAAGGTCAGTATCTTAGGAGTGATCAGTTTCGAGAGAAATTAACCAACAATGTATTGGCGAAATTAATGTTCATTTCTTCTTCAAAGGGCTCGAATTTCAGGATGTTACAGTTTTCCCATAATGACTTCAACTATGTCAAGCAATGATGCAATTTTTAAAGATACCTGGCAAATACCTTAATAGGTGCATCACTTCAGAAGTTGCGTCAGAGTACAATAAATTTTTGAAAGCTTATTATTGCCTCGCCTGACATTGAGGGATGACAACTTTAAAACATGTACCGGCAAATACTTGACTTGCGCCACTTCATGGCACAATTACAATGCACACATCACATCAAGGGCCTAATACCCTAAAAAACCCTTAACTTTAGGTTCAATCCTAATTTTACTATAATTTTTGTTGTCCCATAAATTCAAACTTTAGGTCTAATCTCAATTTTATATTAAACTCTTTTTTGTCCCATAAAATACTCTCAATTGTAGGTTTAGTTCCAATTCTATCTTAAACTTTTTTTTTTGGTCTCATATAAATCCACAAACTTTTACTTAAGTCTGAAATCTACCCTTCGATTCATAGACTCAAATTTCTCTTGACGGTCAAAGAGACGGCAAACTCTCAAATAGGTGCTCTCCAACTACAAGAGATGGAAGACTCTTTAGCATGAGAGATTGAAGGTTGAGAGCAAAATCAAAGACTTCTGAGCGAGATTTTAGGAATACTCTCTTAAAAGTAAGAGCAATTGAAGAAAGCTAATCCTAATTATTACAGTTTTGCCACCAAATATATATAAACCTTATTATGAGACTCGCATGATATGTATATGTTTACGTATATGTATACGTATATGCATATTCTATAATTCGTCAACTCTTTTGAAGAGTTGTCAAAGGCTGAACAATCTCATTTTGGCAATGGGGTCTCATTTAACATCAAATTAGCACAAAACCTGTATAATCTCACATACTCGAGACTTTGAGGGCGAATGCTTTCTAAAAATTAGCATTGTCACGATCAATGATCATGTGAGCTCCATTTATATATATA
This sequence comes from Corymbia maculata, assembly GCA_014182735.1. Classification (NCBI taxonomy): domain Eukaryota; kingdom Viridiplantae; phylum Streptophyta; class Magnoliopsida; order Myrtales; family Myrtaceae; genus Corymbia; species Corymbia maculata. The sequence continues at coordinate 196,283 of CM024682.1, read as the reverse complement.
TATATATATATATATATATATATATATATATATATATATATACATATACGTATACATATACGTAAACATATACGTAAACATATACATATCATGCGAGTCTCATAATAAGGTTTATATATATTTGGTGGCTGTTACCATGCGGGCCTACGTAGATGGAGTCTATTTGATAATTCTTATGTTAGTGATAACTTTATTTTTAATAGAGTATTCTTGCTAATTTAGACTTCATATTTGCTAAATTTTGATGAATTTTGGGTGAATTTAATTTCTACTCACATAATTTTATTTTGTAGGAAATATTTTTATATCTTCTTGAATATTGAAAGATCTTTCAGAATATTTCATCATGAAGAAAAAGCCAGCCCAAATAAGAAATTTGGAGAATTTGACCATAATTAAGAATAAGGTTCAAAGAAAATCAAGGAGATAAGAAGGAATCTTTTCCAAATCCTAGTGGGAGTCGACCTAAGGCAGATTTCTGGAGACTATATAAACCGCTCTTGTGCCCCATATAAAAGGAAGAGAATACTTGAAGACACCATCTTTGTAGAAAATTTGGGTTTTCTTAGTTAGATTTTGTTCTCCTATTTTAATGGAGTTGGTGAATGTCAAGGAGAGAAGGAGGAGACAAACTTGACCCTTCTTGTATCTCAAATTGGTGAATTTGTTTTAATTTAGTATTATGTTCTCTTTAATTTTTGTTAGTTTAGCTTTTACTATATTCGAAATTTCTTTTGTTAGAGTTACAATGGATCTTAATTATGATTGATTGATTTTCAAAAACTTTATCATGTAATAGAATTGTTTTGATTGCGACATTCTCTATCATGATCTTAATGTTTTAGAGGTTTGGCCAACTTTTGAATGATTTTTGATGTATACATGATACTGGGTGGAGATTGTGTGCATGCGCATTAGTAATATTGCACCATAAGTTAAATCTAGGGCAATGTACACTAGGTTATTTATGTGGCTACAGTAGTAAATCTAGTACTACTTAGATTAAATCCAGGAATTTCTACAAGAACTTAATACTTTTAGATAGTTTAAATTCACCTAAGGTTAGTATGGGTTAACATACCTAATTAGAGATTATTAGACTGAGGTTGGCTTGTAATTCATCTTAGGGAAATTTTGCCAATACATTGGAAATTAATTTGTTGCTGACATGTTAAGAAAATTAATTATGAATAGTTAAGTGAACTTGGATGCTCTAACGCTTTGTGATTTGGTTAAAATCTTGATAATTAGCCTTGTTAATTTTCAATTTGCTTTAGATTATTTTTACTTTACAATTTTAATTAGCTTTTGAATCTTTTAAGTTTTGACTCTTTTATATTTTAGTTTTTTAATTGGTTTAGTTTACTTTTTACTCGTTTATTCGATTTGGTTAGCTAGATTTTTGGATTGATCACTTTCAATAAGTAATTGGATTAAAAAAATAATCATTGTAGGAACAAGACTCACTCATCACTTTATTACTTGTTGATATTGTACACTTGCAATTCACCTAATAGTTAGCCTGTCATAGATAGAGAGAGAGAGAGATAGAGAGAGAGAGAGAGAGAGAGAGAGAGAGAGAGAGAGAGAGAGAGAGAGAGAGAGAGAGGTTTTTGCTCTTTTTTTATCTGGAAAAATTCAAAAGGACCCCTCTTAAATTCTATTTGCATCCTTTTATCCTTTTATCCGTAATGTTACCTTTGTTTTTGCAATCATTCAAAGTAGTTTCCATCTCCATGTGTGCTAAACAATGTTTTTGAGGTTAACTTACGTTATAATTATGGTGAGTTAATGGATCAACAAAAATGAACAAAACAAGATACGTTGTTTCTGTTCATGTATCTCATTTATTCATATATCTCTTGAGTTCGTGTATTTTCTAGATTCGTGTGTCTACTTAATTGATGTATCTCTATTTAATTGATGTATCTTTTAAATTCTTGTATCACTTCTATACATGAATTCTATAACTTTATGAATAGATTTGAAATTCTTCATCACAAGGAGAAGTAGAATTACATTTTCTTCTCTTCAAGTTTTTCTAAGTGTTCCGATTTCAAGAAGTACTCGACGAAGTCCTATTTATATATAGTACTGATACAAACGGGTTCAAGGTATTGTATCCAGGGAGACATAGTTCATGAAATTGCTTAACATCATTGGCAATAACTAATTGCTTTAAGGAAATTTGGTTAGCCGTATCTCACATTCAATTATTATTTCTTTTAATTATCACTTTCTGTCGTGACCTCACCTCAGGTGCACTACCTAGGATTTGGCTAATGGATTACTAAGCTTAAATTTAGTTTGGGCTCTCTCAAGCCCGTACCAATTCGCGACTTAAGATATAAGTTTTTAATATGCAAATGAGTTTTATTTAGAGTCGTCACTAATCCATTTTTGGTGGGTTGATTAGAAACCCAAATAAAGTAAAAGGAGAATTACTTTACTCCTATGAACCAGATACTACAGGATCGGGGACTTGATTGCATTGATTTTAATTTACTCCATAATATACAATGTGATCATGCGAGTGTGCAACAATTATCTAACACTCAATAAAGCAAAGCGATAAATAAATTGCAAGCACAAGGAATAGATACTTATCTTGAAGCAATGAAAGCATTTGCAATGTTAGCTTAAAAATCATATCACTGATCCTAAATATAATTTCTAACTAACACGCAATCATTCAATTATTTTTTTAAGGTTTTCACTTATTTAATGAGACCTAAAACTACGTGCAATGCATGTAATGATGTATGAAAGTGTCTAACTATAATAGCATGCAATGTGCAACCTAATATACAAACTATATGTCATGCGACATTAATTATTTAACTTAATCTAATGCTAGAAAATATTTAATGCAACTATTCTAGTATGTCACACATTCAAATGACCCTAAACATGCAATGACTAGATGACACGCGGAAGATGACCTAATTCTACATGACATGAGCATGGCAATTTTTATGTTTTTTTTTTTTTATAATGAAAATTAAAAATAACCTATATTTAAACATGCAAACTATCCTAAAAGAAAATATTCTAATAAGAATCACATCCAACTCAACCATATATATGGGTTTTCTTTTATAAGCAAAATCAATTTGAGTAAAGGCATCAAGAACATCACGGCAACAAATTAGGCAAGATATTATCCATATCCGTCTAATTTTGGAAATAAATTGACGAATCGTATCTCGAGCATGAGATTGGATTGGTTAATTTTTCACAAATCGCAAATCGTATCTCGGGCATGAAATTTGATCGATGATTTTTCCGTGCGATTGTGAGTCATATTTTGAGTATGAAATTGGATTGACAATCATATGCACATTAAGAAATTAGGAAAATTTCCTAATTTAAAAGGTTACTCGAGAAACATTGGATAAGCTTATCTCATTCGGGAATTCAATCAAGCATGCGATACTCCAAATGAGGAAAACGAAATATTTAAGAATTAATATAGATAGGAACTTTACCTACCTTGATTATCTATTTCCGAGTTCGGATGAGTAATAGATTGCGGGAATCACAATCAACGATGCTTCCAGGTGGATGGCTCATGGATGATGATTTACAATGACGTGTTAAAAAGGCAGTGCTTCACTTAACAAGCAATAGCAAGATTCAGATGGTTGGTCATGCTCTACTGGCGTGGCTTGGCAAAGTCAACAAGAATGACTTAACAAAATCAGTGGACACCACCTCATCGAGAATTGCCTTAATTCATTCAAGATGAAAGCACCGTGGAGGCTAGTCTGTGGTTGAGAAGGCATGGTGGCGAGGGCGTGACGGCAAAGATGTTCAGGCCATATGAAGACAGAGGCTCGGTGAGGACCAAGAAGCAGTGTGTCAAGACAGCGAACAACACGTCAAGGGGCTCAACACGACTTGGGCACGTCGGATTGGGGCGTTGATAGCAGCTTGTTGACAAGGCCTCGTGGACAGTGAGGGCACCAAGGATGGAGCAATGGCGTGGGTCTCATCCAAGGCGTGACGAGAAACTTGCGTTCTCTCTTCTAACTCTCCCCTATCTCTCTCTTTATTGTGTGTGTGTGTGTTTTTTTTTTGTGTTCGTCCCCCTTTTATAGGCAAGACAACATGGTGCCCTCAATAAAAAAAAGAATGATAAGGACACGATGATCTGCTTTCTTAATATATCTTTTTTGTTTTTTTCTTATCTTTGACCATGCGGACATGTTTTACTTTTTGAACCAGCCACATCTCTTATTTTTCTTGACCATGCAGATGTATTTTATTTTTTGAACTAGCCACATCCCTTCCTTTTTTTGACCATGCAAAATCGGCCACCGCAAATACTTGAAAGATTATACTCCTAAAACTATATGCTATGCAATTTAATTCTAATATTTTTTGTTTAGGGGTTAAAATTAATCCCTAAAGTTTTGTGCATTAAATTACGAATGATCAATCAAAATTTAGGTGTCAACATTTTATTAAATTTTTTTCTGATTTTTTTTTCTGAGTACAACAAACAGTATTACATATTTTTCCCTCGATACTTTTTTTGTTCTTCTCCTCTCTATATTTCCAACAAACTGTTCACGTAATTGTCTTTAATGTTCATATAGAAGCATTGTTGAGCACAACGAGCTCAAATCTATTTATTGGTCAGCTGGAGCAGTAAGTCTCTCTCTCTCTCTTCCCTCACTTGTAATATACAGATACGTCCATCACGTTTCTAATGACCATCAATGTGTATCTACGTGCACAAGCACAAACACTTGTACAGAGTCGCCATCTGCGCATGCACTCTCTCCAGGCCTTTCAAATTGATTTGTACTTGTGAACAGGTTTAGAAGCTGCAGCTGAAATGTAACTAGTTTCGAACTATTTCATCCTTTAATGCACTTCAATGACATAGATATCTCCTAAGTAGCTCAATGCAATAAGCAGGAAATGATGAATCACATGAATGTGAATCTGTGGGCTTTCCGGTAACCACTTAAATTTTATTCTTGCACTGTTTACAGAACTTTGGAGACAGAGAGAGCCTTGGGACGATAGTTATTGCCCTTCATGAAGAATCAATATTTAATTGTCAAATGTCTGTTATACTTTGTTCATATGTATGGTTTTCATGTATGCAAAGCTCATTGCAAATGTTTTTTGTTTATCCCCATCAAAGAACGAGAGTAAGAGCTGCGAAATTTGGAAAAAATGCTAATGGAAAAATTCTCAGGGGAGTTTCTCATTTCAGCTTTGTTTGTGCTAATCTTTTATCAGATAGTTGACAAACTTAAGTCAATTCGTAAGTCGAAAATGTGGTAATTATGTTCACTTCGTCAGTTTTCTGGAGTTGCCTCTGTATTAAGCCTATTATTGAGTATCATTATTTTGTTCGTGGGATTTAACTAAGCTTAACATGCTTAACACTTCACTGAAATGCTTATGTACGCTGTTTGCTGAGTAGATCCTGAAAAGATACTCTCTCTTTTTTGAGGAATCTTTACTTCCGACAATGTTTTAATGGGTGCAGGCACTGCCTTTCGTGGGCTTTGCACTGGCTATGTTCATGCTCTACTAATTTGTCCCGATTTGCTGAAGGTATGATTTCAAAAAACTAAATTTTCTAGTAACGTTCACTTGCTTGCAACGTGACATCCATGGGAATATTTTATTCCTTTGCAGGCATATGGGTCTACAATGCTCAACCTATGTCTATTGACCTCAGACATGTGGGCTCTCTTCATTAACCTATTTGCTTACCATGAGAAGGATTGTTTGCAGGATATTTGTCGTGATTGGGATTTAGACCTCATCTATGCCCCTTTGTGTTGATTTTTGTTTGATTTTAATCTGTTTACAGGTTGATTGGATGCGCTTTGTGGCCTCTGCTACTGTTGCAGTCGGTCTGGTTATTTATTCAGGGTGAGCAGCTAATGGATTTTCATAGCTATAAGTTGGTTTCACTCACATTTGCTGTTTGAAAGACCCACTTTAGTCAGTCTGCCTTCAGTAGGTTGTTCAAGCTGTTCAACTTTAGAAATCACATCTCTTGATAACCTCACCTCATAAAGGAAAAGTAAAGCTGTTTCCTCTCCATAGGAAATCAATTAAAGTGGTAGAGATTTCTTTGTAACTTTAAGTAATGTCCTGTTATTCTCTCTGGTTTTGGGGGCTTAAGGCCTTTTGGGAAAGCTGAATCAAATGAGGCCTTTTTGGGTACTTCGGCAGGTTTCTAAAATCTTTTAAACCTTATTTTCAAGATGTTGGGCAATATGACGTTTTACCGGGATTTTTTATTTTTGGGATCTGTGCTATCTGATATTTAAAATAGACTAGATCTATTTTAATTTCGATAAAAGAAAATACTTCAAGTGTAGGATGAGTGGTCCATCAATGTGTTTTGATATGCTTTTATAGAATTGGTTTATTATGTAAAACTGATTATGGCATGCGTCTAGCAGTTGTGCAGTGGAGATACAGAGAATTGGTTTATTGTGTAAAACTGATTATGGCATGCGTCTGGCTTTTGAGCAGAGGAGATAAAGAAGACAGACAAAAAAGGGCCGGTGTTGCGGATGAGAATGTCGAGAGGAGCAAGAGATTTGATGAGGATGCATGCTCGGTCAGTGGGGAACGAAATTCCGGCACAAAAACAGAGGTCATAACAAGAATGAACGAAATTACTAGTGGCAGCAACTCAGCTGGGACGAATGAATGCAACACCAAAATTGCCTCATAGCTGGTAAAGATCTGAAGGGAGGGCGTGATTAGTGTTTTCTCTGTCAAAGTGTCCCCAGGAGTTCAGCCTCACTAACGACTCTGGACTCATGTCCAGCTCAAGCGCTATTAAATTGTGAATGTGGGAGAAATGCTGTTTATTTCGTTTGCCTCTTCCATATTCACAGAAGCTATCTTCTGGCGAGTCGTCATTTGATGGCTGACTCGGGATTTCTTTCCGGATGCAATTTTAGGGTGTCAATGCCAGATGGTTAATCATGGCGAGCAACCATGGGTAGGTAGATAGCAATGTGCATATTGTTGACGAGACATAAGTAGTCCTATATCTGCCATTTATTGTTTGCGGAACTTGTGAATTAAACACAAATACATAGGTTTGACTCAAAAACCAGGAAAGCAAAGAAAGCTCCATTTATTCAACACTCATCTCGCGATTCTATGTAGCTAGTTATATAAGCCAAGTAAAGACGCAGCATCGAACTTAGAATTTTGCACCTGCCAATGGTTCGGAAAGAGCAATCTTTTATTAGGTTAGGTTGTTGAAGATCTTGGTGGAGCTGTAGATGGCGTGTAGGACAAAGGGTACGTAGATGACCAGCGCGAGGCCATTGACTGCAATCAGGGCACCGAAGGCGTGCATTGTCTCAGTGTCTTTGCAAGCGATCTTGCCGAGGCGGAGCTGGATCATGTCGACCATGGAGTAGAGGAGGAACACGCCTCCGATGATGGAGGTCAAGACGGAGAGAGAGAACAGGGTCCCTCTCAAAGCCTTATTGGGCCAGGTATCGCAGTTCTTTTGGGGCGGCCTTTTGAGGTAGGTGAAGAGGTGGGTCTTGAGGGCTTTGGCCACGAGGCTGGACAAGAGATAGCAGGCGAACGATATCACCTCGTTCTTGACCAGCCTCCTCGCCACGACAACTCCTGGCTCGCACTGCTTGTTGCCCTCTATGTTCTGCGGTCCAGCGCTCGCGAACGCCAGGCCCACGAAGACTGCGGCGGTGAAGAGCGAGTTCACGCTCACCAGATCGTCCAGCGCATCCTGATGGACTCCCACTGCCGCCTCCAGCTTTCCATTGCTAGTAATGTGACAAGACAAAAAAGTGATTAGGCGTTATTTCAAAGAGCAAAGGTGTAGAATACCGAGTAAAACGTTCTCCAATATCAAATCAATCTCTAATCTGGAAGGATAAAAAGCGAAAGCTTTCGTCGGATGATAAAATTATTCCTACTGTGAATAGTTGCGTTCACCCTACTATGAAAGAGAGAAAAAAGGGACTGACTAGGTCTCATCATCACTCGTATCGTGTGAAGTATTGCGGCCATCAGGCATGATTTCTTCCTCCCGTCTTGTATTCTTAATTACCAACCTCACGGATCGAGAGGGTTTTTATAGAGATGACGAAAGAAACATATGCTTGGCCAGCTTTGCAAGCATCGTTCGTTCGTGAAAGAGACAAAAAGCGCAAATGGGAATAAAGACAAATTATATGATGTTCTCTTCTCTTTTTTGTGTTTCACGTTTGAAGATTATTGCTTACACGGAGCAATAAAATACAAGAAAACGATAGAATAAATAAATTAAAAAAAAAAGTGGGAAGTCAAGAAACTTAGAGAGCATATGTGATGATTCTCATGGTTCGACCACCTGCAAGCTTCCATCGGCAAGGGAAGAGTAGACATTCCTTTTATCCCAAAGAAGGCAATCAAACTCTCTTAGAAGCCCTCCAAATTTTTTTCAAGGTTATGTATATGCATACACCTGGCAAAAAGTGCTGCTCATACCCGTGTGAAATAGGATATACGTGAAACTCATCTCTCGGGCTCAATTGGGTCGGGTCAACTTTGTTTAACCCGACCTATGACTCGGCATGTCTAGATTTCTTTTGTGCTTAAACCATTGTCAGAATTTTTCAATCGGCAACATTTGACCATATTCAATCTTTTTAGCTGAGATATTTGTTCCATACTTACTGAAGAACATACAATTTATCTAATTGAATGGGTAAATCTAAATACTTTAAAAATTAGTACACATATGAATACTCGTTGGGGCAAAATTTGAGTACTGGATATTAAGTGCTACAAAGATACAAAGAATGTCTCATGATATATTATTGATGATAATTGAATAGTAAATTTGACAAGTTTCTTACATAACATAGTTTTACCGACTATCTCCATTGTAGCACATCACTTAGTTATAAGCGCACTCGCTGGATGGATTTAGGGTCTCCAAATTGCTCAAATAATTTACGCCTGATTTGATTTGACTTGACTTAAAAAGAAGAATTTTTTTTTTTTATGTTTGAATTATAGTTGGAAATTTAGAATGGTACAAATAACAAAATATTCAACTTGTTAGTCAAAATATGTGTAATATAGTAAGGAGATGTTTTATTTATATAATTTCTTGGAAGTGACATTTCCTTTTGTTCGACGATAAAATAGGGATAAAAAAAAAAGAGTGTCAAAACTTTCATATGATGTTACTTGAGTGCCATAACTTTTTTTCACTCGTTTAATTGTAAAATTGGAGTAAAATTGATTATTTGAGTGACATCTCCAATATATCATCATATGTGGATTTTTTAATTAATTAATTTTTTTTTGAAATTTTGAATTCTTATTTTTTTCTTGTATTGATGAGGGTCATTGGTGACATTCATCGGCTGTAAAGAGCTCGCCCTCGGTTGATGTGGCTACGAGGCCTTAGGTGAGGTTGTCCTTGGCCACGGGCAAGGCCGTGAAGGCCTTCACCAACAGCTCGTTGGGTGGACCATGCCCAGGGCCATTACAGCCTTGCTGGCCGTAGGCGAGGGTGCAAATGCCTTTGCCAAATCTAGGTGAGGCCGCAACCAGCTAGGTTGTGATGGCCTTGCCTAGGGCCTTTGTAGCCTTGTCGGTCGTGGGTGAGGCAACCCTCCCCAGTCTGAGCGAGGCCTTTGTGGCCAACAGAGGTTGTTGGTGATCCTCATCGGCATAGAAAAAAGGAAAAGAAAGAAATTATTTACGTCAACGTAGACCGTGTCCACGTAAGATTTTCTGACGAGGCAAATGACCAATGACACTTAAATAATTGATTTTTCAAATTTATAGCAATTAAGTAAGTGAAAAAAAAGCTATTGTACTTAAGCAAACGTTGAACGGAAGTTATAATATATTTACTCCCGATCAAATGGGATGACTTCATATTAAAAGTTGGAGTTTTATTTCATCAGTGTTTATATCTTGTTACCATTATTGGCAAAGAAATAATGTACTTGGTAAAATGTTTACCTTCGATGATACTCTTTAACGAGGCCAACTTTATCATGGTTTGTAGACATTAATTTGTATGGTATTGCTAATTAGATTAATTATAGGCGTTGCAAAATGTTTTCAAATCCCTGTTCATTCACAAATGTTTATAGCGTGAGATATTTACATACCAAGATATCGGTTTTTCTTTTTTAAAAAAAAGGGAAAAATCGAGTAAACAAAGATGAACTTAATTTTAATAGGGTCAGATATGAGTGCATCAATTTCGACACATTCGAAATGACTCATTTTTTTTCATGGAGTCATAATGACCTGAGCTCAGACGCGCCTTATTGTCATTTCAGGGGTGTGTTTGTTAAAAAAAAATGATAAATGAAAATATTTTTCTGGAAATTATGTTCCTTAAAAATGTTTTCTCCTTTTTACGTTAGGGAGTCCACTTTCTTAAGTTTAAGTATACATTTTTTCTGGGGGAAAGTACAAAAAAGGTTCTAAACATATTGTATTGGTATTAGTTTAGTTATAAACATTTTCACATTTTGCTAATTGAGTTTGTTTGGTCAATTTTGGCTAGAAATTGTTAATGTGGATGTTGGCAATCAAACATGGTATGACTGGTGCTGACGTGGACAAATTTAATAATTTTTAATAATAATAATAATAATTTTTTTCATTGTGGTTGGTGAGGTGAGTGACTGAAAGCGCTCATTGGCCACTAGCAAGGGTTTTGGCCCTTACCTAGGCCATTGTCGTTTGCGAGTGAGGGCTGCATGGGTCAAGGCCTTACTAGATTCGACAAGGTCAATCATCACATAGGCAAGGGCTCCACCTTTGTGGCTTGGGCAAGGGTCATGACCCTTGCCAGCAACTAGTAAGGGTTCGTGTCATGCCCCAACCCTCAAGTATGCAACAACTCCTATTCTCTTGTGATCATTTAGATGCGACGTCCTAGGATACGTTACAAACCATTGTTTTTATTTTTTAATTAAATGCATGTGGAAGCGAATCACCACCACCCAATCAATTACAAAAGAAGGGATAGTAGGAAAACCAAAATAGAAACACATTCAAAAGTGTTGCTTTATTAACTAACTGATTAACCCTAATAAGTTTACAAGTACAAGCCCTTACCATGGTCATCTTCCTATTGAACCAACGAAACTAACAAGCTAGAGTTATTCTACTCCCTTCAAATACGGCCACAAGCTATAACATATGTCGGTTTTCCATCCTACGAACCTGAAAATTATTATACAATAACTAGTGAGATAAAATCTCAATAAGTCAAAATCTTAAGTCTCGGTTAGGAATTTCGTTTGCCTCGATGGTAGTCTAACATGCAACATAGTTTCGGCAATCAACATATACCACACCTCAAGCGGCATTATTAGACGACAGTTCAATAAGCAGATGCAAACATATGCATCCCTACCTGGCCTTAATACACGCAACATGCAGAAACTGTTATTTAAATCATCACGAGATTAAGAGTCATGCAAATAATCAAAACATTGCACATAACTTTCTTATATCTTAATTTTCACATATGCTCTGATTATTACGATCCCTTAGGCCACGGCACAACCTTATGGTTGGCGGTCAACTGGCCTAGGCCAAGCATCGTCTTCCTCCTTGAGGCATAGCGACATTATGGGCTATCCCCCACCGACGGCATTCCCAAAGGAGCATGGGCCCAGCTTCTATTGTGACTCCATATTTGACCACTGTCAGGCAACCCAATGGTCATAGCACAATCTCGAAGAATTAGTGGTCATTTGGTAACGCCTGGCTCTTCTCTTAATGTGACCATGCAACACATCATCAATCAATTCGTTCTTTTCTTTGCTTTGTTGTGAATGCACACACAGTTTGTGCTCATGCAACATGCTATTGCAGTTAACACACGTATAATGTCATGTAGCAATAATCGACAGTCACGTACAATAGTACAGTCTAACCACTCATAAAAATTGCGACAATCAATAATAAATTTCGACCAATCAACATCATAATACTTGCATGCTTTTCTAAAATAATCACATACCTCAATAAATAACGGTATCCAACCACACGTCTCAATATTCAATAGTAAACAAACATGCGACTCCACGACTAACGATAATTGATTATTCCCATAAATAATCAATCATCCAAAAATAAGTATAAACTAGGATTATAACCCAAAAATACTCATTTATGAAGTATACAATACTATAGTAAATTATTCCGATAAAATAATTTAAGTCCCACAAAATACTTATAATTATTTACCAATCCCATAAATAATTATCCAACCCAAATAATTCCATTTAATAAAACCCTTCTTTAATAAACCAATGTCATTTAATAATGTAGTATATAAATACTATTGACTTTAGAAAAATAGACCATAGTAATTTTCGACAAAATTACTCAATTAAAACCGTTTCCAATAAATAATCACAATTAATTATTTTCCCCAAAAATAATTAATTTTCAGAAATGAATAAAAATAAAAATAATTCAAAATTATAAAATACAATAATTAATAATTAATTAATTTCCAAAATAATAAAATATTATTATTTAATCCAAAAATAATAATATTTATTAATACTAACCATGGTTACTATTCCAACCCAACTACAATTAATTAACCCAACTATGGTTAACTAACCCAACCGATGTTACTTTAATCTAACCTCACAACGGTTACTTTAACCAATTACAATTACTTTAACCTAACTGTGGTTACTTTATCTTAACCATGGTTAACCTTAAGCAAAATTAATCAATAATATTCTAATGCTAATCAATCATCATCTAAAGCATAAATTAAAGATTAAACTAATTAAATTACTCCTAAGCAAGATTAACCCCTAACTAAGGGATTAGGAAATTGACTCACGGTTTAGTGATTCCGACAACACGAGCACGATGGCGGTGGTGAGGGCTACGCACGGTCACGTCCAAAACATCACGGAAGCGCTTGGAAAAAAACAGGTTTCGGCGGGGGTGGTTTTCGATGGAAGTGAGAACTGTGAGGGAGAGAGAGAGGCGTGGTTTGGCGGCCTCGGATAGGCATGACGGCTCCGAAACAATGGCAAGATGGCAAGGATGGCGGGTGAGGGTGGTCCGGTCGGTCAAAGGGCACCCAAGGACAAGAAACAAGAAGAAAACTAGAGGAAAAGAGAGAAAAATGAGAGCGAAAAGGGAGGGGCGAGGGGCTGTATGCCCAAGAGGGAGAGAGAGGGAGGAGAGAGAGAGGAAAGAGAGAGAAAAGATGAAGACTTTCCCCCTTGAAGCCTTCTCCAATTGGCTTCATCAACTTTCCCCAAAATTTCATCATTTCCTTGACTTTGCTTGCCTTTTGTCCTCTCCCATTGAATGCAAGTTCTAGAAGGGGCAATTTGGTAAATTTCCAAAGTATAGTATACCGTACTATACGCGTGTATGGGCCAAGATTCTATACGGGCTAGAATAAAATCGGTTTGGGCTCAAATTGAAGAGAAGTGGGCTAGAAAATGCAATTGGGCTCACATGCTAGAATTTGGGCTTCCTTGGGCCCACTTGGGCTTGGTGGGCTTGGTTTGGGGCCCACTTGGCTGAACCTCAATGGGTGCAAGGTCCATTGGGCCTTCGGTTGGCCCATCTCCTCTTGCTTCCAATTTTTCGGCCCGCTAAATCCTTTTCCGATAATTTCCAGGCTTATCGACAAATTTGAGAATCAATGAGGCAACGTCCAATGTTTTAGTCTCGACATCCTTGAAAGTTCAATACCCGAAACCGGATTAAAATTCATGGTTAAAATTGATCAATTGCGACTTTAGTATGACCTAACTTTCGGGCGGTGTTTAAGGGTTCGCGTGCGTTTGACTCGTGGTTGACAACTTTTCAATCCACGATCATGCATATTCAAATCAAGGCGATTCTCGATTGTCATGTAATCACGAGGGGTTAATTGCTCACGCTGAGTACATGGCCAAAAGGAAATCAGTTTAACGTCGTTCACAGTCAATATCGAAGTCATGCGGAATCATTTGCAATCCGACCTCGTATTTTTACCGAATCAATTTATTTTCGTTCGCTAATTGGCTTGCAACAGTGTAGTATCATCCGTATTTGATCCTTTTGGTCAAGCCGCCTATCCTTGATTGAATTCACTAGTCATACATGTATCGATCATTAATTGTTTTTTCAAATAATTAGTTAACTTATGAGGAGTCAATTCAAAGTAAACGTAATTAATAACGCATTGATAAAATAACCATTTCATACATTTTGGAATGAGTCGAAATTTAAGATGTTACAACTTGTAGCCTCCAGCTAGCCATAATGAAAAAGAAAAAAGAAAAATCATAAAAATATTTAAAAATTGTAAGATTGTTCATGTCAATCCCAATTAGGCCATGTAAAACAATTGGTGTTTACATCAACAATTTCTAGCCAAATTGACTAGATGGATTTAGTTGTCAAAATGTGAAAAGATTTAGGACCAAATTAGTTCAATTGAAAAATTTATAATCGAATTAGTACAAATGCAATAGATTTACAACTTTTTTGGTAATATTTCCATATTTTCTTTGATCATAAATTATTTTCTGTTGATCAATCATTTTTAGTGAACTAACTTGTGAAAGTTCAAAAAATTAATTCGCGAAAAATTCCTTCATTGGGAGTCATAATCTCTTCTTTAACCTTATTCATCTTCTGACACCTTCATTTGCCATTTATCTTCTTTGAGACGCGTTTTCCTCTTTGGTACAAATGCAATATTTTGGTAATATTTCCATATTTTGTTTGACCGTAAATTATTTTCCGTTGATCAATCATTTTTAATGAACTAAATCTGTGAAAGTTCAAGAAATTAATTCGTGAAAAATTCCTTCATTCTGGGTCATGGCTCTCTTCTTTAACCTTATTCATCTTCTGGCACCTTTATTTCCATTTACCTTCTTTGAGATGCGGTTTCCTCCTTTTTTAAGCCTCAACTAAATTAACTGATTTTCACCAACACGGACGGAATTCAAAGCGGAGCTTATTGAAGGGAAGTCTCGCACTGCACTCAACCATGAGTAGTTGCCAGAGGGTTCACATAACCCAACATGCCAGTCCAGAAGAAGGGGATCCAACCTATAGGACTGCGGAACCGGGTTATAAATCACCCAATTTTCTAACCGGTTGTCGATATTTGGTTTTTGCGCTTTACCCAATAAATAAATAAATCAATTTAAGCAGGAGAAGTTATATGCCGCACGGTCTATACATTATGTGAACTAATATTATGGTATGCTATTAATTGTGCAGTTCTTGCTGCGGGATGGACCCACAAGATCACCGATCCAAATGAATTTTGATTTGTATACAACAATTCTTATATTTTTCTTGTTTAAATGGGTGGGGAAGCAATATTAAAAGATGATGGCGCTCTTTTATGCTTGGAAGACTGACTGCCACGTACCAATTGGGATTGGGGGTTTCATTGTGAATTCAGGACATTAAAACAATCATTCCAAACGATCACTTTGATTAACGAATGCGTCTGGCCAATACCCTCCCCTAGGAGATTTTCCTCTAATTATAATTTTTGTACTTAAAACGATTGTGAGGATTTAAATGTACGCTTTGTGCCAAATCCACTCACACATTCATAGAGAATTTTATATATAGGCCGCCGGTACATAATGGGGGCAAATACTAAAAGAAAGTAAGAAAGAAAGAAAAAAAGCATCGCCATGACAAGTAGCCGAATGATCCCATCGCATGAGCATTTGATAATATCGGCAATGAATTTGAATACTAGTTAATGCTCATGGAGATAGACGTAAGATTGATAGACGGCAAGCATCATGCAGGGCACATAGATGATGAGGGCCAGGGAGTCGATGCCAAGCAAGCTCCCTGTGGCCTCGACTGTGTCGCTCGCCCCGCAAGCGATTCTCCCGAGGAACACGCTGACCACGTTGACCATCGACACTGTCAGGTAGACGCACCCGAGGATCGACGCCAATGTCGACACCATGACCATCATGTTCCTTATCGGGCCCAGCCATTCGACGGTCTTCTGCCATTCGTCTAGGAGCACGGTGTACATGGAGAGGTGCATCTTGAGGGCCGTCGCAACGAGGCTCGAGAGGAGGAAGCACACAAAGGACACCACCTCGTTCACCAGGAGTGCCATTGACGTCTGGCGGTCGGCTTGGCACCCATTCCGAGACTCGAGGGTATGAGGGTTGGAGCTCGCGAAGGATATCCCGATGAATACGGCGAAGGTGAAGAGGGAGTTCACGCTCACCAGATCATCCAGCACCTTTCGGTGATTCTTTATTTTCTTCTTCAGCATTTCGCGCCTGTCATAACAAATCCATGACATATAATAATTCGGATATTAATCGAACAATTAACAAGGTACCAAATCAACTTCTTCACAGGATTGCATGCATGCAGATAATCATACGTAGGTAATATTGCATGGGAATTCAGAGAGAGAGAGAGAGAGAGAGAGAGAGAGAGAGAGAGAGAGAGAGAACTCTTGAGGATCAGAAGACGTCTTTTGAGGATCAGTAGTTTCAGGATCAGAGGACTTCTTTTGTGTCGTTGGATCAGGTCGAGGAGTTGCCATGATTCAACGATTTCAATGGGATGAAGGGATGGAATGGAGGAGGCAGAAGGGGTTTAAACTTGTAATATAGCCGGTGCCACTGTGAGATATTCCTTGCCTGAGGTTACAAGCGAGATTACTGAGAAAAAAAAGGGAAAAAAGATGGAAAAGATAAATAGGCTTAAAAGGAAAAAAAGAGAGGATGCGACTGAACCCTATTCTGCTGCTTTGGCTGCATTTTCGCCAAGCACGTCGAGTGACCGGATTCTTCAAAGAACATAAGATGTCATTTGGATTGACATGAAAATTTATCTCCAAAAGACATCTTCCTGAATATAAAATTTAGGAAAAAACTATAGTAGTAACGTTGAAATGCCACAGTACTAGAGGCGATTTTAGGCTTCCCATATGGAAGTATTACATTACTCAGTACACAAATTTAGTAGATGAGTCTTGATAGTAATAGCATATTCTATAATTGGTCAACTGTTTTGAAGAGTTGTCAAAAGCTGAACAATCTCATTTTGGCAGTGGGTCTCGTTTAACATCAACAGCCCAACACCTGTATAATCTCACATACTTGAGACTTTGATGGGCGATTTATTTCTAAAAATTATCATTGTCACAATCATTGATCATGTGAGCTCCGTTTATATATATATATATAATGCGAGTCTCATAATAAGGTTTATATATATTCGGTGGCTGTCATCACGCGGGCCTATGTAGACGGAGTCTATCTGATAATTCTTGTGTTAGCCTGTCATAGAGAGAGAGAGAGAGAGAGAGAGAGAGAGAGAGAGACGTTGACCGAGTCTATCTGATAATTCTCGTGTCAGTCTGAGAGGGAGAGGGAGAGGGAGAGGGAGAGAGAGACATACATGGAAGGCCAACAAAGGAGCAGCGTCCGTGGGTATTGTGGACGCTGCAAAATTTGGCCCTGGTATTATTACCATTTCACTCTCCCTATATCGATATATATTTTCTCCTCCTCTTTTTCCTTTATCACTTGGATGCATTTTGCTTTTTTTTTTTTTTTTTTTTTTGGAAAAATTCAAAAGGACCCCTCTTAAATTGCTCTTCTTGCGTTCTTTTATCCTTTACGTAATGTTACCTTTGTTTTTGCAATCATTCAAAGTAGTTTCATCTCCATGTGTACTAAACAATGTTTTTGGGGTCAACTTATGTTGTAATTATGGTGAGTAAATGAATCAACGAAAATGAGCAAAACGAGATATATTATTTCCGTTCATGTATCTCATTTATTCATCTATCTCTTGAGTTCATGTATTTCCTGGATTCGTGTGTCTACTTAATTGATTTATTTCTATTTAATTCATGTATCTCTTAAATTCTTGTATCCATTTAATTCATGGTTCATGTATCACTTTTGTACATGAATTCTAAAACTCTTTGAATAGATTTGAAATTCTTCATTATAAGGAGAAGTAGAACTACATCTCTTCTCTTCAAGTTTTTCTAAGTGTGCTGGTTTCAAGAAGTGTTCGACAAAGTCCCATTCGTATGGTACTAATACAAATGAGTTCAAGGTATTGTACCCAAGGAGACATAGTTCATGAAATTGCTTAGCATCATTGGCAATAACTAATCACTTTAAGGAAATTTGATTAGCTGTACCTCACGTCCAATTATTATTTCTTTTTACTATCACTTTCTTGAATTTTTTTTCTGATTACAACAAATAGTATTATGTATTTTCTCCTCAGTACGTTTTTTTATTATTTTCTTCTTTCTATATTTCCAACAACCTGTTCACGTAATTGTCTTTAATGTTCATATAGAAGCATTGTTGAGCGCAACGAGTTCAAATCTATTTATTGGTCAGCTGGAGCAGTAAGTCTCTCTCTCTCTCTTCCCTCACGTGTATTATACAGATACGTCCATCACGTTTCTAATGACCATCAATGTGTATCTACGTGCACAAGCACAAACACTTGTACAGAGTCGCCATCTGCGCATGCACTCTCTCCAGGCCTTTCAAATTGATTTGTACTTGTGAACAGGTTTAGAAGCTGCAGCTGAAATGTAACTAGTTTCGAACTATTTCATCCTTTAATGCACTTCAATGACATAGATATCTCCTAAGTAGCTCAATGCAATAAGCAGGAAATGATGAATCACATGAATGTGAATCTGTGGGCTTTCCGGTAACCACTTAAATTTTATTCTTGCACTGTTTACAGAACTTTGGAGACAGAGAGAGCCTTGGGACGATAGTTATTGCCCTTCATGAAGAATCAATATTTAATTGTCAAATGTCTGTTATACTTTGTCCATATGTATGGTTTTCATGTATGCAAATCTCATTGCAAATGTTTTTTGTTTATCCCCATCAAAGAACGAGAGTAAGAGCTGCGAAATTTGGAAAAATGCTAATGGAAAAATTCTCAGGGGAGTTTCTCATTTCAGCTTTGTTTGTGCTAATCTTTTATCAGATAGTTGACGGCAAAAGTACAGCGGGCGTGCCAAAAGTTGGCACAAAGGATCACTTAAGTGCCAAAAGTTACAAAAGGTACACTTAGGGCGCGCATGACAACGTTTCTGTTCCCGGGAACAAATTTTGATCGAAACGATTTTTTTTGTTTCTGTTCCCGGGAACTGTTTCTGAGCATTTGAGGGTGTTTGATAACGGTTCAAAATTTTTATTCCGGGAACAGAAACACGTTTGGTAAAAATTTCCAATCTTTTGATTTTTTTAATTTCTTTTTTTTTTTTTTTCTTTTTTTCCCTTCTTTTTTGTTGGCCCGCCGCGAGGCTCCGCGAGGCTCCGGCGAGGCTCCGGCGACCTCGGGCCGGGCCACCGGCGAGGCTCGGCCTCGCAGATCTGGGCGGCGAGGCCGAGCCTCGCCGGTGGCGGCGGCGCGAGGCTCGAGCCTCGCCGGTGGCGGCCCCGCGAGGCTCGGCCTCGCCCGGATCCGCAAGGCCGAGCCTCGCCGGTGGCCTGCGAGGCTCGCCTCCCCGGATCCGGGTGAGGCGAGGCTCGCCGGTGGCCGCGCGAGCCTCGCCCGCCTCGCGCCGCCCGGGCGAGGCTTGCCGGTGGCCGGGCGAGCGAGGCCTCGGCCTCGCGCCGCCCGGGCGAGGCCGCCTCGCCCGGATCTGCGAGGCCGAGCCTTGCCGGTGGCGGGCGAGGCTCGCCGGCCTCGCGCCGCCCGGGCGAGGCTCCGGCGAGCTTGCCGGACCTCGCCCGGCCCGGGCGAGGCGCCGGCGAGCTCGCCGGACCTCGCCCGGCGGCGGCGCGCGGTGAGCTCGCCGCTCCTCGCCCGGCGGCGGGGATGGGGCAGCGAGGGTGGGAGGAGGAAGAGAAGAGGAAGAAGAAGAAAAAAAGAAAAGAGAAAAAAAAAAAAAAAATGTTTCTCAAAATTGTTCCGAAACAAGAAACAACTTTTTTTGTTTCGATTTCTCATTTCTCCAAACCTGTTCCGGGGAACAAATTTGTTCCCGGAACAAAAATTTACCAAACGCGTTTCCCCCAACTGTTCCTGGGAACAAAAGAACAAACAAGTGTTCCCTGAGCGCGTTACCATGCGAGCCCTTAAGTGCCACTTTTTAAAAAAAATGGATCACTTAAGTGCCAAGTCGCCGAACTCCGCCGGAAATCCTACGTGGCAATTTTTTATTAATTTTCTTGCCTACGTGGCTCGCCGGAAATTGAATCGGCCAAAATCAGCCAAAACGACGTCGTTTTGGGCGACGTGGATTTTAAAAATTATTAATTATAAAATATTAAATAATTATAAAATATATTTTATTATAAAATCGATTTTATTTAAAAAAAAAAAAAGGGGGGAAGGGGATCGGCGAGGGCTGTGCAGCCCTCCGCCGCCGTCGCCCCCCCACCTCGCCGGAAGGGCCGGCGACGGTGGGCGAGGGTCGGCCGGGTCGCCGGGCCCCGGCTAGTGGCCAGCGACCCCGGCCGGCCTCCGGCGAGGGCTGCGCGCCCTCGCCCGGATCTGGGGGCGAGGGTCGCGACCCTCCCCAGATCCGGCGAGGGTCGCGACCCTCCCAGATCCGGCGAGGGTCGCCCGCCCTCGCCCGCCGGGCCAAGGGCCGTCGGCCGCCCAGATCGCCGGAGGCCGGCCGCGGTCGCCGGCCACTGGCCGGGCCCGCGACCCGGCCGACCCTCGCCCACCGTCGCCGGCCCTTCCCGGCGAGGTGGGGCGGCGACGGCGGCGGCGGCGGCGGGGCTGTACAGCCCTCGCCGATCCCCTCTTCCCCCTTTTTTTTTTTTTTTTTTAATAAAATCGATTTTAATTTTTAAAAATCTGACGTGGATATTTTTATAAAAAAATTACCACGTGAATTTTTTATTTTGAAAAAAAAAATGCCACGTGGATTTTTTATTTAAAAAAAATGCTCCGTCGACAAATTAAGTTGCCGGAAAATTGACACGTGGCAATTTGGCCGGAATTTTTCGCCGTTGGCACTTAAGTGATCCCTTTTGCTCCGATTTTGGCACTTAAGTGTACCTTTTGTAACTTTTGGCACTGAAGTGATCCTTTGTGCCAACTTTTGGCACTCCAGAGGTCCGCACCTCGATAGTTGACAAACTTAAGTCAATTCGTAAGTCGAAAATGTGGTAATTATGTTCACTTCGTCAGTTTTCTGGAGTTGCCTCTGTATTAAGCCTATTATTGAGTATCATTATTTTGTTCGTGGGATTTAACTAAGCTTAACATGCTTAACACTTCACTGAAATGCTTATGTACGCTGTTTGCTGAGTAGATCCTGAAAAGATACTCTCTCTTTTTTTGAGGAATCTTTACTTCCGACAATGTTTTAATGGGTGCAGGCACTGCCTTTCGTGGGCTTTGCACTGGCTATGTTCATGCTCTACTAATTTGTCCCGATTTGCTGAAGGTATGATTTCAAAAAACTAAATTTTCTAGTAACGTTCACTTGCTTGCAACGTGACATCCATGGGAATATTTTATTCCTTTGCAGGCATATGGGTCTACAATGCTCAACCTATGTCTATTGACCTCAGACATGTGGGCTCTCTTCATTAACCTATTTGCTTACCATGAGAAGGATTGTTTGCAGGATATTTGTCGTGATTGGGATTTAGACCTCATCTATGCCCCTTTGTGTTGATTTTTGTTTGATTTTAATCTGTTTACAGGTTGATTGGATGCGCTTTGTGGCCTCTGCTACTGTTGCAGTCGGTCTGGTTATTTATTCAGGGTGAGCAGCTAATGGATTTTCATAGCTATAAGTTGGTTTCACTCACATTTGCTGTTTGAAAGACCCACTTTAGTCAGTCTGCCTTCAGTAGGTTGTTCAAGCTGTTCAACTTTAGGAATCGCATCTCTTGATAACCTCACCTCATAAAGGAAAAGTGAAGCTGTTTCCTCTCCATAGGAAATCAATTAGAGTGGTAGAGATTTCTTTGTAACTCTAAGTAATGTCCCGTTATTCTCTCTGGTTTTGGGGCTTAAGGCTTTTTGGGAAAACTGAACCAAATGGGGCATTTTTGGGTATTTCCAGCAGGTTTCTAAAATCTTTTAAACCTTATTTTCAAGATGTTGGGCAATATGACGTTTTACCGGGATTTTTTTTTTCTTTTGAGATCTGTGCTGTCTGATATTTAAAATAGACTATATCTACTTTAATTTCAATAAAAGAAAATACTTCAAGTGTAGGACGAGTGGTCCATCAATGTGTTTTGATATGCCTTTATAGATTTGGTTTATTGTGTAAAACTGATTGTGGCATGCGTCTGGCAGTTGTGCAGTGGAGATAAAAGAGAATTGGTTTATTGTGTAAAACTGATTATGGCATGCATCTGGCTTTTGTGCAGAGGAGATAAAGAAGACAGACAAAAAAGGGGCGATGTTGCGGATGAGAATGTCGAGAGGAGCAAGAGATTTGATGAGGAGGCATGCTCGGTCAGTCGGGAACGAAATTCCCGCACAAAAACAGAGGTCATAAAAAGAAAGAACGAAATTACTAGTGGCAGCAACTCATCTGGGAAGAATCAGCGCAACACCGAAATTGCCTCATAGCGGGTAAAGATCTGAAGGGAGGACATGATTAGTCTTTTCCACCGTCAAAGTAGACCCAGGAGTTCGGCCTCAATAACGACTCACGATTCATGTCCATCACAAGCGCTATCTAACTGTGAATGTGGAGAAATGCTGTTTATTCCGTTTGCATCTTCAGTATTCACAGAAGCTTCCTTCTGATAAGTCGTCGTTTGATGGTCGACTCGGGATTTCCTTTTTGGGTGTGATTTCAAAATGTTAATGCCAGATTGTTAATCCTGGCAAGCAACCATTGAAAGGTAGATAGGAATATGCATTAGTAGGTAAGAATATGCATTTAGTGCTGACAAGACGAGTGGTCCTGCATCTCCCCTCTTATTAGTGCAGAAACTGTAAACGCAGAGAAGCTGACAAATAAACACAAATACATTATATATTTGACTCACGCCAGGGGAAGAGCAAAGAAAACTCCCCTTTATTCCACACTTGTCTCGCAATTCTACGCAGCTAGTTATATAAGTAACGACACAGCATCACACATAGAATCTTGCACCTGCCGATGGTTCGGAAGAGCTTTCTTTTATTTTCTTTAGGTTGTCCTAGATCTTTGTGGACTTCAAGATTGGGGGTTTGCTCCACCCTAGGAAGGGCTTTTCTCGGTTACATCGTCGAAGATTTTCGTGGATTTATAGATGGCATGGGAGACAAAGGGTATGTAGATGAGCCACGCGACGATGTTAACAGTCATCAGGGCACCGACGGCGTTTAATGTCTCGGTACCTTTGCAAGCGATCGTGCCAAGCCGGAGCTGAATCATGTCGACCATGGAGTACAAGAGCAACACGCCACCAACGACGGAGGTCGACGTGGAGAGAGCGAACAAGGTCCCTCTCAGCACCTTGCTCGAGAGGTCATTGATTTCTTCCAGAGTGTGGGGGGTGACGACGTAGGTGAAGAGGTGGGTCTTGAGGGATTTGGCCACGAGGCTGGAAAAGAGATAGCACGCGAACGAAATCACTTCGTTCTTGACCAGCCTCCTCGCCACACGAACTCCAGCTTCACACTCCTCGTTGCCCGCTATGTTCTGTTGTTCAGGGCTTGCGAACGCCAGGCCCACAAAGACCGCAACGGTGAAGAGCGAGTTCACGTTCACCAGATCGTCCAGTGCTTTCTGATGGACGTCCACTGCCGCCTCCAGCTTTTCGGGGCTAGTGATGCAAACATGACAAACCACTACCAAATTATCAAAAAGAAAACAAAAAGTAGCGCTATTTCAAAGATCAAAGTGTAAAATACCAAGTAAACATATCAGATCGATCTAATTGATATGATACCGTGATTAGTTCTATTCGCTATGAAAGAGAGAGAAAAGGGACTCACTCGGTGGGAGTGCTTTTACTTGACTGCTTGTTGGACATGATTTCTTCGTCTTGTATTCTTGACTATTAATCTTATGGATCGACGGGGTTTTCATAGAGATGAAGAAAATATGCTTAACCAGCTTTGCAAGCATCGCTCGGGAAAGAGGTAAATCGAGGATGGAATAAAGACAACGATATGATTCATATTCTCTTCTCTTTTGGTGTTTCTCGTTTGGAGCTTATTACTCAACATGCCAAAAAGAGAAAGCAAGCTATCCAAAAGTGGCTCTTCCGACGATTTTCGTGGTTCGACCACCTGCAAGCATCTGTCGTCAAGGAAAGTAGAAATTCACTTTATCCAAGTTGGAATACCAAAAAATGAGGAAATCAATCCCTCCAAAATTTTTGAAATTATGTTTTGCATGTAGCTGGCGAAGAAGAATCTGGACCCGATGCCCCCAGGGGGTTGGTGGAGTGGTAAGGGCTTGGGCTTGTGGGTGATTGACCCCAAGTTCGAGTCCCTCTGCCCTCCATCTTACAATATCCTTGACTTACATGGAGGCTAGTATGTGGGCCCGGGCTAGTTCTCCTTTGCTTGGTGCCTGATTGGTCAGAGCCTTCTAGTGCGGCTGGTGTGGGAGTCTAGGTTATCAAAAAGCAAAAAAAGAATTTGGACCTGATATCCTGCTCAAACCCATTTCGAGAAAAAATAGGGTGTGGGTAGCACCTCTCCTCAGTCCTCTAAATAACCGGGCCAAAATGTGTCATACTCAAAATTTCTAGGTTGGGTGGGGTAGATTGGGTCGGGTCAATCTTGTTTAACCTGACTCAGCGTTGTCTTTTTGTGCTTAGGTCATATATTTAGAAATTAGAATTACACAATATTCAAAATTAGACAATGTTCAAGCTTGTTAGCTAAGATATGCGTATTGAAAAGGTGAATCCAAATAATTTCAAAAATGGCTACACATATTGACACTCTTTATAGCTTGTTCATTAATAATTTGAGTATCGAATATTGAGTGCTGATGTCTTTATGTTTGAAAACCAAAATAAATATATGTTTGAACCGATGAGATTGGATAATAAGTTTGATTAGGTTTTCAAAAACATTGGGGGGGGGGGCGGTGAAGATTATTGAAAGGTTTTGACAATATATTTAATAAGGTTTTAGCTTCCATTGGATATCTTACAAGTTAATCAACTAAGTCATTCCTTACTCAATAAGTTACATCAAGTCTTAAAATACTCCCTAAGTTTTATATAATTGGAGATTATCCAACGCAGTTAATAACATTAAACAGCTAAAAGCTCAATTTCCAGGACTTAACGTGGTTGTCAAATATACGCCAATTCTATTTATTATATGACGTGACAGATTTTTGGGGAAAATTGTCTAGATTTTTGGGGAAATTATCTAAAAAGTTCTAAACCTATTGTACTTTTACCAATTTAGTTTTAAATATTATAATTTTGCCAGTTAAGTCATATATATTTTTACATTTTACCAATTGAGTCCGTTTGGCTTATTTTAATGGAAAATCGTGGACGTGAACACCAATATATATTATTATTATAATATCGGTCTGGTCCGAATAGGTGGGCGGGCGGATGCAACGTAGGATGGTCGGCCCATTGATGTAGATAATTTTTTTTTTTTTTCTTTTTTGCACACCCCTATAGGATGGTCGGCATTGACGTAGATAATTTTTTTTTTCTTTTCTCCTCTTTTCCTTTCTTTTTTTTCCCCACTATGGCTTGCGAGGATTGTCGAAGCTCGCTGGCCACTAGGCGAGGTGATTGTGGCTGTGGGCAAAGGTGGCCTTGCCTGTGGCCATGCCTGCCCAGACCATCCCGAAGCACTGTTGCGAGCTAGGCTGTCTTGCTAGGGCCTTGCCAACGACTGCTGAAGGCAGCCATGGCCTTGCCCTCAACCACAATTGGTAGGGTGTGCAACGAGAACTCCAGATCAAGAATCTAGATTGGATTGGATTGGCCAATTATGGGTGGTTCCCAAGGGCGCTAGTTTGGTTCCTGATTCCATAAAAGTAGAATTGATGACTGGCGGTGCAGTTTCGAGTTCCATAAATTTGGAACCGATCATGGATGATGCAGTTTTTGTTTTTAGGGTGGGAACCAAACTCATTTACTTTATTTTTCTAATTTTTTATTTGTTAAAGAAAAGTAGTGTTAAAAGAACCTCAATGAAAATGAATGGCCGACGCCTGCCTCTCAAGACTTACGCGGCCGGGCCTCCTCCTTCCCTTTCACCTCTCATGCCTCGGCTTTACGACTCTTCCTACTGCAGTGCCGTGTACTCTAACCGGCTACAATGCTTTCCTTGCTCAATCGTCGACGCGGATGAGTTCACACTGCCGGCAATCAA
The DNA here is from genome assembly GCA_014182735.1 of Corymbia maculata. Lineage (NCBI taxonomy): Eukaryota > Viridiplantae > Streptophyta > Magnoliopsida > Myrtales > Myrtaceae > Corymbia > Corymbia maculata. Next base: position 169,979 of record CM024682.1, on the reverse strand, counting down.
TTCTCAACAGACGTCTGCAACTCCCAGATGTCCTCAAGCCTTTGTTGCCACTTCCAGCTCTCGCTGTTCCTTTTCCAGGACGGAGGAAGCAAACCGGCAAGCTTCCTTGCTTCGCTCTGATGATCCAATCGTCGTCCAGCAGGCCCTACTGCCCAACGTCGATGATTTCTTGGCCAGCAGCTCCATAGCCAATGTCGAGCTACCAGCCGGGACCTGCGACGCTGGTGCTATTCCAGTCTGGAGCAGTAGCCAGCAAGTTCCGACCCTGCTTCAGTTGGGACCAGCACACCACCATGCGCCTGACCTTCACCATCAACATTACAGTACCTCCAAACTCCTTGCTGTGGGGATCAGTGACTTCCCTGCAACTTTTCGAGCGAGTTCCAGAATTCCCAGCCGGTTTCATTCAAATCCAACTAGCATAGGCGATATACTGTGGATCCATTGGCTCCATTGGACCGCTTGGCAACCGGATCGGACCGGTTTGGTCTCGTTCTTGACTCTGGAAATTGAGAACTGGTCTTTTTGATCCAGTTCTTGGATCTTGAGTGGGACCAAACTCGACTGAGAACTGATCATCCCCTAGCGATTGCCTCATCTAACTAGACGAGGCTGAGTAAGGGCTTCACGTCCCTCACTCAACGGTTGGTGAGTTTCAGTGACTCTTGCCGTCCATAGAGGGGAAGAAAAGAAAAGAAGGATGGAAAAGAGGAGGAAAAAAAAAGGAAGAAGGAAAAAAATCTAAAAAAAATTCAAACTATTTTTTTTCTTAAAATTTAAAAAATTATTTATGCCAGCATCGATCATCTTACATGGTATTACTGTATCCACGTTAGTGATTACCTATTAAAATTGACTGGATGGACTCAATTGACAAAACGTAAAAATATTGATGACTCAATTGGCAATATTGAAAGGTTTAAGAAAAGTGAAATAATTTTAACATTTTTGGATAGTTTTCTCTAAATTTCTGTTGGGTACTTAAATTGCCTGATGGTTTATTTAACTATTTATGATTAGTACATCACATGGCAATAAGATGGGGTCTATAGCATTACTCAAATAGTTTGCCAAATGGGCCAGGTCGACCAGGTTTAACCCGTGAACTAAGAAGAATCTTTTCTATTTTTATTTGAACTATAGTAGGAAATTTACAAGGGTCAAAATGACAAAATATTCAGGCTTGTCAGCCAACATATGTGTAACATCCTAAATAAATGTATAATTCATATGATTATTTGGAGGTGTCACTTTTTTTGGAGAAGATATGGTTTAAATGGCTAGTTGGAGTTCTATTTCATGAGTGTTCTTATCTTATTAAATTTATTGGTTAACGATACCCGATACAATGTTCACTCTCGATGATATTCTTTAACGAGACCAGCTTTATCACGGTCCATAGACATTAATTTGTCTGATATTATAGAGATTGTGAAAGTTTTCAAATTTCTATTTAATTATTTATTATTCAAACGCATCGAGCAAATTACTTTTGCAGTTGTGTTGAGTGCATTGCTTTGTGCCCAAAATCCACTGAAAACATTACATTAATACAAAACCATTTTTATATAGGTCGACGATACATGAGAATCTGATTGCGACGGGGCAAGTAATGAACGAATGAAAAGAACATTCACCATTATTAATACCATCGCATCCACACATGATGATATTGGCGGAGAATTAGAATATTATTTTTTAGTTTGTCTGAGCATGGAGTGGGATTGAAAGACGGCGTGCCCCATGGAGGGCGCATAGACGAGGAGTGCCAGGACGTTGATGGCAATCAAGGTCCCTGCGGCCTGAACCGTGTCGCTCTCTCCGCAAGTGATGTTCCCGAGGAGCACGCGGACCACGTTGAACATCGACAGAGTCAGGTAAACGCACCCGAGGACCGAAGCAGCCACCGACACCGTGACCATGAAGCTCCTCAACCCGCTCATCAGCAGCTCGTGCTTTTGCTCTTTGGGGGGGTTGGGGAGGTACGTGGAGAGGTGAATCTTGAGGGCCGTGGCAACGATGCTCGAGAGCAGGAAGCACACGAAGGAAACCACCTCGTCGAACAGAAGCAACATTCTCGTCTCCTGGCTGGTATGGCACTCTTTCCGCAACACAAGGCTGGGGGATTTGGCACTCGCAAAGGATATCCCGATGAACATCGCGAAGGTGAAGAGGGAGTTCACGGCCACCAGATCGTCCAGCACCGTTTGGAGATGCTGTATTTTCTTCTTCTGGTCCCTACTGCGACAGATCCATGACAAATAGTAAATCAAATGTAATTGAACAATTGATAGGGTACCAAATCAACTTCTTCACAAGATTGCACGCATGCAGAATGGAGAGAGAGAGAGAGAGAGAGAGAGAGAGAGAGAGAGAGAGAGAGAGAGAGAGAGAGGACGTTTCATCACTAGAGGGCTTTGAAGTATCGGCCTGAGCTTCTGTATGAATCCACATGATTCAACGATTTCAATGGGATTAAGAGATGGGTAAGGCGGGAGGGGTTTGAACTAGTTTTATAGCTGGTGTGACTGTAGGGTATTCCTTGCCTGAGGTTACAAGCGAGATTTATGAGAAAAAAAAGGGGAAAAAGGTGGAAAAGATAAATAGGTTAGGGGGAAAAAAAGAGAAAAAAAGAGAGGGCGTGGCTGTACCCTAATCTGCTGCTTTGGCTGCAATTTCGTGAAGCACGTTGGGTGACCAGATTCTTCCTTTAATTATCATGCAACGCCAGGTGTAATTAATAGCCTTCCACTTTATGTATTAACGTGCGAACAAAAACCGAAGTGCTCATAACATTATCGAAAACCTAGTAACGAAAACCCATACATTTCATTCGTAAAATAATGTTGCATACAGTTGATGACTGAATTCAATACCTATGGGACGATGGAAGAAATGGAGATACAGAATTACTCCGAGACTTAACCAGATCTATTCTGCATAAACATGAGAAAGAATAAGACAATAAACCTCTATTTCATTGTCGTATGACTCCATGTGGGCTGCATATGGGTTCTTTGTTTCTTGAAGAATAGTTGTTTTGCTCCTCCTTTCTCTTCTGTACTGTTCAGTATAAGTAGGTTAAACAAGTCGTATGGTAGAATAAAAGAATATTACAGCTTTATCTGGAGAAATCCTGAGTCTTGGTGAGGCAGATATGAATTCATTTGGTGTCATACAAAGGTGGAGAGATGCTTTTGCCACCGACTGCTTTGAAAGTGCACATGATGCCTAGGATAATCTACTGTCGATAAAAGCAATTATGGGGGAGCTTCATGAAGAAGAGAATAACTGATTGATCCGAAAAAAGTCTCTTCGCAGACAATCCTTTGCTATCTAAGCAAAGCAGAAAGCACGATGACAGCTCACCTGATCTGTGCCGAGAAGCGTCTCACAGATAGAAAATGGAGGATTGGCGTCTGGGACCTTCAAAAAATTCGTATAGTGAAACTCCTTCTATGGGTTACGATTTCGACTGCTCACGCAAGGACACTAACTCTAATCTTGTGGTCAAGACATGGTCAACCAATCAAATTTGATGTATTAAGATTAGATTGGATGTATGCTCTCAGTTTAATCAAATTGTGTCAAATTATATAAATTCTGGGGACGACAAAGAGCATTGGCTTATATAAAGGGAAATTGCCTAGGATTCCCAACCCCATTTTATAAAAAGAGATGTTTGTTCCTTCTATCTAACAATGCAGGAAGTGGGGGCACAGCTCTTTTCCATAGCATCACAGTCCCAAGGTATCTTTTTTGGGCTTAGACAAGCTAATAATTAATTAGGTTAATTCCTTATGCAGCGTGAGGAAATGCGGTATGATAATGGTAGTAGGAATGCAAGGAATTGGTCCTACTGGAAAAAAATAATAAAGAGTGCTGTTGACACCTAAATTTTGGCATCCTGATCATTTATTTATTGATGTACGGATCTTTGGAGCGTCAAAACTTGACATAAGAAGACACTTAAGTGCCAAAAGTTTAAAAATGTACACTTATATGCCAAATATAAAGTAAACAGATCAGTTAAGCGTCAACGGCCAGAAAATTCGGCCAAAATACTAACGTGGTACTTTTCCGGCAATGTGAGGTTGAAACGGCATCGTTTTGGGCATTGACATAACCAAATAAGCTCAAAACGACATTATTTTGGGCGATTGTCGCGACCCTCCTTTCCCATCTCGAAGGTTAATGGCTCGGCTATGCTTAGTAGGGCTTAGCCCGAGCTCTTTCAAGCCTACCAATTCGCGACGTATGGTTCAAATTTGTTTTTATCCGAAGAGTCACTACTAATTATTTTGGGGCATGTAGATTAGAAACTTTAATAAAATACTAAGAGAAATATTTTACTCTTACGTAATCAAAGAAACTAAGATTATGGACTTGATTACACTAGTTAATCAACTAATGCTTTCGCGGCACCTAATCTTCTTTAAATCCTAAGGTTTGATATTTGTTGTATTTTAAGGATTTTTCATACATTTGCAGAGAAAATAGATCAAAAACTATATTTTTACTTTTTCTATTTTTTGTGGAAAATATAAACCATTTTTTTGGATTTTCTATTTTCCTGGAAAATATAAATTATTTTTTGGATTTTAAAAACATTTTTTAACAATTATAACATTACAAAAGGACCTGGATCGAGTCCTCGGGTTAGAACTAACCCAGGTCGGCAAAGCGGTGGCTGGACTGGGCTTGATACGAAAGCCCAGTTCGGTTTTCCTCCAAAATGAAGCCTATCCACAAAGCAAAAGGAGACCCAACCTGAAGCAAGACAGAAGCTCGACTAGATTAAACTAAACCAGCCCAAAATCTTCCATTCCCTCTTAAGCCCACTATAGCTAGGCTCTCATTGATCCCAAAAGCAACCAAAACAAAAAGAGACCTGCCTTTTATTGAGCCCAACAGACTCCAATTAATAACCAAGCCTACTTTAGTCAAGCCCACGTCTTCCCCCCTCCCGGCTTCACAGAAGCATTTCCCTGCCCGTTTCGCACTTCCCAGGGACCAAGAGCGATGGTTGGTGCTGACAACTAAAAGGGCTCAGAGTTTAGATAAAATAGAAAGCCCAAGCACAGCGCAAGCCACGTCTGGCCACCACGAGGCTGTCGTATGACCTCAACCACCATCGACCCTCATCTTTGCAGGCCGAGAACTGATCACCCATGGAAACACAATCCGCACCAAATTTTTTTTTATCAAAACGTAAATAGCAAGCAACAAGCAACTATTACGATGGACAAAAAAGCTAAAAGCAGCAGCTCAAATCCTACTTAGGCATTTTACCGAACACGTGTAAGGTGCTAGTTGAGAGGGGGTTTTATTCTTACCCGACACGCAAACTCGGACAGAAATTAGCAAACGACGAACCAGCAGACTCTACGTCAACATGGGCATGACTCAATCACGCTTGACATGAATATGGAAGTTAGCAAGCTTTAGCCATGATGAGGAACATAAACAACTCGGCCCACCGTTGAAACGGAAGCAAAATTGAACAACATTCAGAAAAGGGAAGCGCGGACGGGCATACTCACACTACGGCAACTGAGAAGGGTGAAAGAAAACTAGAAACAGAAGATAGAATATGGAGAAAATGATTTTTCTATTGTATGTCATTCAATGTACATTTGATGCTTATTATAGTACAAGATGTGTACAAAGAAAAGGAAATAAAATATACAATAAATAAAATCTAATTTTGAAATGATTTTGATTTATTTAGTGTATTAATTTCAATCATAATTGGATATTGAACAATCCACGCATATCTTCTAACAAAAGGTTCACTGACGCTTGAAACCGAATGCAAGCATGTGCCTGCGAGCCTTGATCCCGGTTGGTTGAGACAAAGGAAAACATGATAGAAAAAGCTCCCTACCCGTCTCAACGATGGTGACCAAAAGATGAGCCCAAAACGAGTCGAGCTATGGCCAGCCGCCTTTGTGACGTCGAACCAAGGTCCTCAAGAAAGGCAGATTGGGACCAATGCAAAAAATCGGAAAACCACCGATGGCTTGGCGCCAGAGGGAATGGGAACCATAAGATTGAGGCCACTGGCCAAGACTTGTCGCTCCAAACTCTCTCTCTTCTCAATCTCACACTCTCAGACCTCACTCTTTCCGATCTCTTCCCCCTTTCTTACAGATCCCTCTCTCTCTCTCTCTCTATTCTGTCTCTCCAGAAAAACTCTCCTCATCCCTTTCCTTTTGGCTCAGGACCTCCCTCTGTTTATAGTCCGAGGAGGCCGGTCGACGGAGGAGCTTTGACCGTTGGTCCTTGGCGCTCTGACCGGTGTTTGTTTTGCCTGAACCGGGGTAGCCTCGAGTGTGTCCTTTGCGATAGATCTGACCCTACTTTGGCTAGGCCTGGTCAGCATTGAAGGTGTCCGGATCCTTCGCTTGATCTTGCGCTGCTCCACTCGAGGCATTAATGGCGCTTGCGAGGCGTCCCATCCGTCGCCGGTTACCTTGGCCTCCCTCATTCTGCTCTTCTCTGCTGTTTCTTGCATGCAGGGAAGAGGACGAAGGGAAGAAGATAAAAAGTAGAGGGTCAGGCTGTGAGCTAGGGGTGAGACGGGCTTGGGCCCGCAGAGAGAAGGAAAGAAAAGGGAATGGGGCTGGGGTGAAAGCCCAGCCCCCTAGCTCGACTCTTTTTTTTTTTAATTTTAATTTTATCTGAAAATAGGGTAAAATAAGGGAAAATAAAAATGAAAATCAACTCAATAGAATACCCAAATGATGCGAAAATCTTTTTTTGTTAGGGCTAAATTGATCCATAATTTTTTATGCAATTATAACCTTAATACTTAATCAAATTTTAGATATTAGCAAATGACATGGCTAGATCGATCAAAATGACGTTGTTTTGACATTAATTAGATTTTTATATAATTATTAATTAAAAAATGAAAAAAAAAGAGCAATAGTAACAACATAGGCGGGAGGGGCTCCCCCGGCTGTGGTTGCCACCCCATTACCGGTGGGGTGGTGATGCCGGCCGTGAGGGTCATTAATGCCCGGGTGAGGACGGGTGACCCTTGTCGACAGGAGGCAAGAATGGGCAAGCCCTTGCTAGACGCGAGGAGAGGGTCGCCGACCCCCGCCCAAGCATTGGTAACCCTCGCCATGCATCGTTGTTGCCCCATCGATAACGGAGTAACGGCCATAGGCAGGAGAGCCCCTCCTACTTTTGCTATTGCCGCTTTTTTTTTTTTCATTTTTAATATTATTATATTTATATTTAAAAAAATCAAATTTAGGCCAAAATGGCGTCATTTTAGGTAAGTATAAGTTGATATGGAATTCTGACTAGCCATGTAAGTGCTAGAAATTATTAAAAAATTGCCATGTATGATTTCTTGAAGGAGACGCTGAAGTTGACACTAAATTGATCTAATTTAAAAAAAAAAAAAATGACACTTAAATATACATTTCTTAACTTTTGGCACATAAATGTTCCATCGTGTTAAGTTTTAACACTTGAGTTGTTTTTTTGCTTTCATTTATTGCATAAAAAATTATGGATCGACCTCGATACCTATATAAAAATATAAGAATTAAATTACATAGCACATAATTTTTAGAAGCATTTATTATTTAGTCTATATTTTCATTAATTGTATTAGCATTGAACTAGTGGTGGAGGGTCATAACTTAAAAGTGAACGGATTGAGCCTATGTAGCGGGACAAAATTCGACCAGCACTAGGCGACCAAGTGGGCAAAATTTGCATGTGAAAATGGGTCAAAGTGAGGTTAATTTAATCTAATTTCAGCCTGTGAGAATTAATTAAAATATTTTTTGAGCTTAATTCAGCCCATTATACGGAAAAGGCCTAAATTAAGCTCATGAGATCAAGTTTAAACCTAGATTTGCACTAGATATAGGAGATTATGCCTCACAAATAAGAGGCCGGCAATTCAGCACGCAACGGATAGGCACGCTTGAGAAAAAGAGAAACAGAGAGGTCACGGCATGAACAATACCCAGCCAAGCACATCACGAGTCCCTCGCAGCCGTGATGTCCTGATCCACTGGCTGCCGTGCATCGCGTACTTGCTCAACCATGTCTAGCCGCACGCACAAGCTGCATTTTCTTCCAGGTTTTTCCAGCCATTGTGCTCCTTGGCGCACTGGTGATTGCCTAGCACCTCCTGATACAACATCGAGCCTCGAGCCGCACCTCCAGCGGTCTTAGGGAGATACAATATAGCGACGATTCAGAGAGAGAAAAATTAAAAGGAAAATCGTGAAAGTGGCAGCCATGAAAAGGAGACAATCATGCAATCTCTCACACCTACTCACGGCATCAAACTGAAGCATCGTTAGGCGAAAGTCTATCTTGGAATTCGAAGTAGTCTTCCCGCCCCTCGAAGTGCGGATTTTCAGTGAGTGAGGGATTCTGTGATTCAAAAGGAATCACCACGAGCTAGCCGTATTCCCTCGTCCGGGAACTCAAGTCCATTGACGATCCGCCCATGAGCCACGACTCCCCAGTGCGAGCTGCTCTCGAGCATCTCGTCACGATGTCCATGACCTGCGACGACCCATGCCATGGTGAGCCGCCCGCCGCCGTTCACCGGTTGCAATCCCGGTCCGATTGTGTTAGGTCCAAATTTGGAAAGAATATCCTCAAATTTGCTAAGTTGTTTATCCTTAGTATATTTCGCATAATTTACTGCCTTATTTGAGTGATTCAGTATATTCTAATATATCATGTTAGATTTTAGAAACATTTTGTTGGATATTAAAATATTTGGTAAGATATTTACCAAAATAATGTAGTATCCACAATATTATAATATATCCTCTCAAGTTAGGAAACTTTCCTAACTTAACACCTTTGGATGGCTATCCAATCTCTACCTATGAGATATGGGATATAGAAAATCTTCCATTCTATCTATAAACACTTGGATATGATCATTGATATGGGGTATGGAAAATCTTCCGTTCTATCTATAAACACAAGGATATGATCATTGATTAGCTATTTCTAAATTTAAATGGATAATCTTCCATCAGTTTCCTTAACCACTTGAATATGATTGATGATTATTTTGTATCCTTATTTGAAATAGGTTACGCAAGATTGTGGATTGCATTATTTGATTAAACATCTATCCACTGTTTGTTTGCTTTCTTTGAAAAGGAAAACCCAAAAAATGTATTTGAGTTAGATTCGATTCTTGCTAAGATAAGTCTTATTTTAGACTAGATCGCATGTTAGGTTATTTATCTATTCCGAATTTTATGTAAGAAATGCCAAAAACATTGCTTTAGGATCATCTAGATTCCCTTCTCTCAATTTAAATTGCATGTTTAAATGTAGGGTATTTTTATTTCTGAATTTTAAATAAAAAGAAAACATAAAAAATCATGTGCATGTTATGTAGAATTAAGTCATTTCTTGCGTGTCATTTATTTTGTTTGTCATTTCAATCGGTCATTTAATTAATGTCACATGATAGATAATTTTCATGTTAGGTTGCATGTGCATGTCATTTTACTTAGATATTTTTGTATGTCATTGCATTGCATCGCACAGAGTTATTAGGTCTCATTAAACAAGAAGAAATTCTAAAAAAATTGATTGACTGTGTGTTAATTAGAGATGGGCTATTTGTGTGATTTTTGAGCTAAGATTTCATTACTATAAGGTAATTCCCACAATTTATTTATTGCTTTATTGGGTGTTAAATTAATGGTTTGCATGCCTGCATGTTCATGTGACATGTTAGGAAGTAATAAAACGAATCCATACTGTCTGCCAAACCTTTTTTTCATCAAAAGAACGGCACCGGAAGGACATTAGAAAAATTTAGTATAGCCAAACCCCATACCCATAATCTCTAATTCGTAGAAATAAAGTATTTCTCTTGATATTTTATTTGGGTTTCTAATTGGCTCACCAAAATTGATTAGCGATGACACCTGAATGAAAATGATTTGCATGTTAAGAAGTTAAATCCTAGGTCACGAATTGATATGGGTTTGGGAGAACTTGAGTTAGGCTTTAGGCTTAATAACTTGAGAGAGCCCGAATTAGGCTTAGGCTTAATAATTTATTAACTGAACTCCTAAAAGGTCCAACTTGCTTCGAGAGGTCGCAACAAAGAGGAAATCGCATTGGCCCCTATGTTGTATTCCCTACTTTGCTCTTTTTTTAATTGCCTCTGTCTCTCGTCATACAACCCAGCTGACTTGGCACCCTCCTAACGCTTGAGCTCAGACCCGACTCAATCGAGGTCATTCATGACCCACTTACTCAATTTGAGCTCGATCTAGCCTAACTCGCTTAGATTTTCAAGGGGTTGATCTCGACTTGGTTGTACAAGTAAATTTTTAATTGGGATAAAGACGTCAAAAATGCCATAAATTTCATATGATACTTACTTGAGTGCCATAATTTTTTTTTAATCAGTTTAGTATTATGATTTCAAAAAAAAAAATCGATAAATTGAATGTCGTAACATTTTAAAAAAAACTCAACCAAGTGCCATAAACCCATTGTGGCATAGCACTTGTGGTTGTCATTTCATTTTTAGTCTAAACTCTATCCTGAGCTCAAGTTCTCAAATTTGAAAAATGCAATAAAGCAGAAAGAGATTCATTTAGGGGAGCCAAATTTTAACATCCTTCACTTAATATCTTATTAGCTTTTGCTATATATATTTGTGAAATTGATAGGACTTTCAATTGATGTCATACCACTATATTTATGTCTACTATTCATGTTATCTTCTGTCAGATTTCATGGTTATGATAGCGAAAGTAAATTATTTTGCACTGTTCTCTTTATCCTGTAATTAAATTTCTTCTATTCAGGGGTCATAATTCAAATTTATAACCTCCAATTGAGCGAATCTATCAAGTTATAAGCAACATCGTAACCCTAAGAAAGGGGATGCACTGGTTCTTGCTGGGCAACACTCCATGCTGTCAGTAATGTCAGCGAGGTATGCAAAGTCATATGTTCTTTTGGTTTCTGCTCTTGAAAATTGTCTGTTCTCCTTTTTGAATTGTCTTGTCCATGAAGGAAGCTTGTGCTATCAGGTCTTACGTGCTGTAGAGCCCAGTTGTTGCGTACTTATTGTTATTAATCTAGCCGTAAAATTAGAAACAAACAAAATTGTAAAACCTCATTTTACCTTCAGTAGAGTAAGCACAAACATAATGCTGAGGAAAATTACTAGGTAGGATTTATGTCGTTGCCACTCGCCTCTCTATGTTGAGCAAGTATTTTCAAGTTTTCATTGAGTCTAGGACTACAAAACACGCGACATCATTTGTTTCATCTTATCGAAATACCACGAGGACATTGCTAAAAGTCGAATCAGAGCATACTTAATGGTCAGGTCAGTGTAGAGAAGCTCCGTCAGTGATAGTTTTCCCCAGCTGGGAGTTTGAGGTGTTTGTTGCAAGAGATATTTTTGCCTCCTTTTCTCTCAATGCGGATAGTTGATATCTTTTACGTTGATTTTCTCTCGGTGGACAGGAATATCTAGTGAAGAATGCTAACAGAGTGGAACTCATGTCGATGCTTGGACTTTTTGGTGCCATTATTAGTGCTATATAAATGTATCCGTCTTTTAGGTATTGATTTACTAATATACGGATATGATGCTGATATCATATGGCGTCAAAAGATCCATGTTTTTCACTGCTCTTAATTCATGAGTTGTTTCTCAGGCGAATGTCTTGCATTTGATTGAATTTAGCCTGTTCCGATCATTCTCATTCCTGATAGGACTTGCACCAATGTTGCCTTTGCTTTTGAGAGTTACTGCTTAAGCTGACCAATGAATAGATTTGAGTTCATTGCGCCCAAGAATGCTTTTATATGAACATTAAGGACAATTTCAGGAACAGGTCGACTCCACTACGTTTCTAATGAATATCAGTGTGTATCTATGTGCACAAGCACAACACCTGTACAGAGTTGCTTCAGGCCTTTCAGATTGATCTGTACTTGTAAACTAGTTTAGAAGCTGCCTATCTGAAATATAACTAGCTTCGAATTATTTAATCCTCTAATACACTTGCTTGACTCAAAGATCTTCAGAACAGCTTGACGCAAGAAGCAGGAAATGATGGATCACATGAATGTGAATCAGTGGGCTTCTCGATAACCACTTAATTTTATTCTTGCATTGTTTATGGAAATTTGGAGACAGAAAAGACATGAGACGATAGTTGTTGCCCAGAAGATGAATAAGAGCTGCGAAATTTGGAAAGAAATGCTTGTGGAAAGATTCTCGGGCAAGTTTCTCATTTCAGCTTTGTTTGTACTATTTTTTTTATCAGATAATCAACAGACTTTAGTCAACTCGTAACTGTAAAATGTGGAAATTATATTCACTTCATCAGTTTTCTGCAGTTGCCTCTGTATTAAGCCTATCATTGAGTATCAGAGTTATTTTGTTGATGGGATTTAACTAGGATGAAAATGCTTAAGACTTCACTGATATGCTTATATATGCTGTTTCATGACTAGACCCTGAAATGGTACTCTCTTTTTATAGGAATCTTTATTTTAATTGGTGCAGCATTACCTTTCGTGGGATTTGCACTGGCTATGTTCCTATTCTACTCATTTGTCCTGATCTTGCTGAAGGTTTGAATTCAAGACATTAGATTTTCTGGTGGTGCGTTGTTCACTTGTTTGCAACATGAGATTCATCAAAGTTTTCGTCTGCAGACAAATGGATCTACAGTGCTCAACTCTATTGACCTCAGACATGTGGGCTATCTTCATTTGCGCCTTTGCTTACCATGAGAAGGTTTATTCACAGGATTGGCGTGATTGTGATTTAGACCTTGTCTGCGCCCCTTTGTGTTGATTTTAATCCATTTGCTGGTTGACTGGATGTACTTTGCGGGCTTTGCTGCTGGTGCAGTTGGTCTGGTTATTTAATCAGGGCGAGCAGCTAATGGATTTTCAGAGCTATTAGTTGGTTTCACTTGCATTTTGTCTTTCAAAGATCCACTTTAATCAGTTTGCCTTCAGTAGCTTGTTCAACCAGTTCAATTTTGGTATTAACATCACTTGCTAACCTTACCTCACAAAACAAAAGTAAATCTGTTTTGTCTACCTTGGAAATCAATTAGAGCGGTAGAGATTGCTTTATAACTGTAAGTAAAGTCCCATTCTTCTCTCTGATTTTTCTGGGTACTTTTGGCAGGTTTCTAAACTCTTTTAATCCTTATTTTCAAGATGTTGGGCAATATGGCGTTTTTCCTGACTTTTTGGTTCTGTGGTACCTGCTATTAAAAAGAGAAGATAAAAGACGATATCTTCAAGTTTAGTGACGAGGGGTCCATATATGTGTTTTGATATGCTTGTGTAGAAGTGTTTCTTGTGTAAAACTGATTATAGCATGCGAGTCTGGCTTTTGTGCAGAGGAGATAAAGAAGACACAAATAGCGGGCCGATGTTGCTGATAAGAATGTCAAGAGGAGCGAGAAATTTGATGAGGAGGCCTGCTCGGTCAGGTGGGATTGAAGTTGCGGCACAAAAACAGAGGTCATGAGAAAGAATGAAATTACCGGTGACAGCAACTCAGCTGGAAAGGTTCAGTGCAGCACCGAAATTGCCTAATAGGTGGTAAAGACCTGAAGGGAGGCGTGATCGGTCTCTTCTCTGTCAAGTATCCCCAGGAGTTGGGCCTCAATGACAACTCTCGGCTCATGTCCAACACAAGTGCTACTCAGTTCTAAATGCAAGAGAAATGCTGTTTATTTCGTTTGCCTCTTCAATATTCACAGAATCTTCCTTCTGCTAAGTCGTCATTTGATGTTTGACTCGGGATTTCTTTCTGGATGTGATTTTGGGGTGTTAATGCCAGATGGTTAATCATGGCGAGCAACCATTGATAGGTAGATAAAAATATGCATCAGTGCTGACAAGACAGGAGTGGTCCTGCATCACCCCTCTTATCATTGCAGAAACCGTAAATGCAGAGGAGCTGACTAATAAACACAAACACTTAGATTGACACCCCGGAAAGCAAAGAGAAGCCGACACTCAACTCTGAGTTCTAAGTAGGAACTTACGGAAGAACTGATATAGCATCATGCATACATCTTTGCACCTGAAGATGGTTTGGTTCGAAGATGTATGTTATGCCCGATGCTTTGGAAGAGGAATCTTTTTGTTGTAGGTCCTCGAAGATCTTCGTGGATTTGATGATGGCATGTGCGACAAAGGGTATGTAGAGGAGCAACGCGGAGACGTTGACCCCGATCAGGACACCCACAGTATTTAATGTAAGGGTACCTTTGCAAGAGACCTTACCGAGGTTGAGCTGAACGATGTCGATCATGGAGTGCAAGAGGAACACGCTGCCAATGATGGAGGTCGACGTGGAGAGAACGAACAGGGACCCTCTCAGCACCTTGCTTGACCAGTGATTGATTTTTTTTCTTCGGGCTTGCCGATGAGGTAGGTGAAGAGGTGGGTCTTGAGGGATTTGGCCACGAGGCTGGAAAAGAGATAAAAGGCGAACGAAATCACTTCGTTCATGGCAAGCCTCCTCGCCACACGAACCCCAGCTTCACACTCCTTGTTGCCCGCTATGTTCTGTGGTTCAGGGCTTGCAAACGCCAGGCCCACAAAGACCGCAACGGTGAAGAGCGAGTTTACGGTCACCAGATCGTCCAGTGCTCTCTGATGGACATACACTGCCTCCCGCAGCATTTTAATGCTAGTAATACATTGAAAAAAAAAAAAAAACTTCCATCATTCAAAGAGCAAAGTATAGAATACCGAGTAAACGTTCTTGAGACTCGTTCTCTATCGTGATTAATTCTATTCATTCTGCGTGCACACAAGATAGAGAGAGAGAGACTGACTCTATAGGTGGCTTCGGTTGAGTCAGCGCTTTGCTCCCTCGATCTACCATGATTTCTTCTGTCTTGTATTCTTAATTACCAATTTTAGGGATTGATATGGTTTTTATAGAGATGAAGAAAATATGCTTAGCCAGCCTTGCGAGCATTGCTTGTGAAAGAGGTAAAGCGAGAATGGAATAAAGATAACAATACGATTGATACTCTTCTCTTTTGATGTTTCGAGTTTGAAGCTTATTACTTAACATGCAAAAAGAAGCAAGCAAGCTATCAAAAAGTGGGTAGTCAAGAACAATTAGAGAGGGAATACAATGATTCTGGTCGTGGTTCTAGCACCTACGAGCATCTGCCGTCGGGGGAAGGGTAGAAATTTTTTTGTCCAAGTAGCTGGAGTACCAAGAAGAGGAGATCAAACCCTCTTGGAACCCCTCCAATATTATTTGAGACAATCCGCTCCAACCGGTTTTGATATATAGAGTACGGGTGGACCTTTCTTCAATTTTTTAAATAATCGGGTCAACCTGTCTCGTGGTCAAAATTTTTGGGTCCGGTTGGTTTAATCTTGTTTAACCCTACTTAGCTTGGAGTCTTCTTTTTGTGCTTAAATCATAGTGAGAATCATGCAATATTCAGAATTAGACAATGTTCAATCTTGTTAGCTAAGATATACGTATATAGTTTACCTAATCACTCATATTGAATGAGTAAATCTAAATAATTTCAAATATGGCTACACATATTAACACTATTTAGGGATCGTTTATTAATACTAAAAAACAAGTGTTGAAAATTTGAGTATCAAATATTGAGTGGTGAAGCCTTTATGTTTGAAATCCAAAATAAATAGTTGTATGAACAGATGAAATGAGGAACCGATCGTCCCTAATCAAAACCTATTAATGAAAATCTATACAGGTCATTTGCAAAATAACTTTGTATATAATTTTGGACTGAATTATTTACTTTCGGGACAATGGAAAGAATGGGGGTACACAATTACTCCAAGACCTAACCAAATCTCTTATGCTTAAACATAAGATAAGACAATAAACATATAACCCATCGTCCTATGACTCGTGTGGCTGCAAATGGTTACACAAGTTCGATCTTATCTAGTTTCATTTTGAGAAATCCTAACTTTTAGGGTCTGTTTGGTAACTGATCAAATAGTAAAAATTTCTATTCTTTCGTTCCCAAGAGTAGATTTGGAACAGAAATCCGTTTGTTAAAATTTTTGTTCTCGGAAGCAAATTTGTTTTCAAGAATAGATTTGGAACGTAATCAAGAATAAAAAAAAAGTTACTTTTTTATTCTCGGGAACAATTCCAAAATCAACCAAATTTTTTAATTTCTCTCTTCTTTTTTTTCTTTTTCTTCTTCTTTCTTTTGACCGGCCGCTGACCCTCGGCGATGCCAAGCATGGCGTGGCACGAGCCTCGCCATGGATGGGCGAGGCCAAGCTCGCCCAACCATAGGCAAGGCTCAGCCTCGCGGCCCACTGCTAGGGCGGTGTCGGCTTGGCTGGGCGACGAGCAGCCTGGCGGTGGGCCGGCGAGGCCGAGCCTCGCCCAGCTCGTGGCCTAGCCTCACCATGACTTGGCGTTGCCAGGGGCCAACGACACTCCGGTGAGGGCATCGGCCCTCGTCTGGCTGGTCGCTAGTGATTTATTAAAGAAAAGGAAGATGAAAATGGAAAGGATAAAAATGAAAATTGTATTTAAATCATTAAAAAATTAAAAGAAAATATTTTGGACTAGAAATTTTCAGGTTTTACCAAATGCATTTCTATCCCGGAAATAAAAATTTTGGATAGTTATCAAATGCCTTCAAATGCTCCAAAATTGTTCCTAGGAACGGAATAAAAAAGAATAATTTCTGAGTATAAATTGTTCCTGAGAACATAAGCGTTACCATGCGCACCTTTAGTGATGTTGTTAAAAATATGTCTTGAGTTGGATAATGAAGGAAAAACTTTCCTAATTCAAGTAGGTTTCTTATTTTGAATAGGTTTTTCAATTGAAAAAGGTTTCCCATTTTGGATCTAACTCTTGTTTATATATAATAAATGTCTTCATTATGAGGTATATAAAAGTGGAGCTTTAGTTTATGAATTACACAAATATTTCCTTTGTGAGATTAAAAGATCATTTTATGAAAAATTATGGTCTAAACACTGTATGAGCTATTGGATGTAATTAAGGATTTAGAAATATTATTGTAGAGAGTGACTCGTTGTAATTTTTATTGGATCATTTAATTTATAGTGGAGTTCTTTGCTACTCTCCCTATGGATGTAAGTCACCTAATCAAACCATGTAAATTTGATACTTGATTTATTTATTTTGTCCTATTCATTTTATTGTTTGAGTGCTTGATTTTGTAACACTTGTTATCAGAGTTATGCTTGGTTGAGCTTAAAAGAGTCGAATGGATGGCCATAGAAGAAAGTGAATATCAACAGACTTGAAAAGAAGGATTTTGATTTTTAGAATATGCAAATCTAGGTTTATTCTATATTAAAGGAATCGACACTTACCCCTATCTGGGGAGAAGCCCAACTCAATGCAGTAAGTGGAATGAGAATTACTGGATAGACAAGCGTTAGGTATTATTCAGCTAACATTGGCTCATAACATTGCATTTAACATTATAAAATAAAAAAACCATTGCAAGTTTGATGGACATGTATGAGAAGCTCTTCACGATCAACAAGGTCTAAGAAGGGCAAAGGTGTATCAATTAGTAATCATATCAATGAACTTAACGTAGTCGTTAGTCAATTGAATAAAGTTAAGAATGACTTGAAGATGAGGTACATGCTTTGATTCTATTATCCTCATTACTAATAGTTGGATTATTATTGTTACTAATGTTGGTAATTCTTTCAAATAGGGTTCGAGATTGATTCTGAGTAAGGATATTCATAGAAGAGAGTCTAGTGAACCTGTGTTTACTATTGTAGGAGGTGAAAATAGAGGCATAACTAGTAATTGTGTTAGCGGGAGCAGTATAAATCCGAAATAGGCGTGATGAGTCTAGAATTGGTGGTGTTGTCTGTTAGAGATATGGCAAGAGGGAACATCATAAAAAGGATTCCCTTAAGATAAAGAATGAAAAGGATAAGTGAATTTGTGTTGAGTTTACAAATGATGTTCCAACTATAACTGACAGTAATTCGAATAGTGCTAATTATCTCATGTCTATCATTAAGGATTTGTTGTCTAACAGATTAATTATGGATTTTGATTGTTTGTTTCATACTATACCAAATAGGAATTGATTTACTACTTATCAATACATGAATAAAGTGTAGTGCATTAGGGGAATAACAAAGATCACAATGTTGTAGGTTGTGACATTAGAATCTGAATACATATTGATATTGTGAAGATATTGATTAGAGTGAGGTATGCTCCTGAGTTGAAGAGGAACCTAATTTCCTTTAGTGCCTTGAATTCAACTAGGTGTCAATATTGCTCAAAATATGGAATTCTAATAGTCCTTTGCGGTGCTTTACAAATAATGAAAAGAATCAAGCATAGTGACTTGTATTAGACTTAAGGTGAGATAATGACATATTTCTTCATGAAAACGTCATATGCATCTATTCGAGAGTTCGAATTATAACATATACGTTAGCATATCAACGAGAGAAGTCTAAAGGTTCATAGAGAAATGAATCTCTTGTGTGGTTATATTGTTGATGACTTGAATGTATGCAAGTGTTATGGATTGGATCAACAACAGAAAGTGCATTTTAGTACGGATGTCAAAAAAATCATAGAAATTGCAGAGTTAATTTACTTAAATGTTTGTTGGTTATCACGGTTTCCTTCAAGAAAGAATGTTAGATTTATGCTAACAATTGTGGACGACTATTTGAGGAAAACTTGGGTGTTTATGTTAAGACACAAGTTTGATATTACTATCAAGCTCAGGCAATTAAGAGTTTTGATTGAACAAGGGACTGGTAAAACATCAATCATGTGCGAACTGACAATAGTATAAAGTGTTGCTCGCAACTATTAAATGATTTTGCACAAAGGAAGGCATTGTGAAATACTGTACTAGTGCAAGTGAACAACAACTGGTTGCAAAGTTGACAAGCAATACATTATTAGGCAAGTCTCACAAAATGCTCTCTAATGCTTGTATGGCTAGGAGCTTCTTGATGGATGCACTTAGCACGGCAAGTTACTTTGTGAACAAGTTCTCATTGACTGCATCTACATACCAAACTATTATAAAATTGTGGTTAGGTAATGTTGCTTATTATAATTAGATATTTGGAGGAGCAAACTTTATATGCATATTAGATATACGATTATTAATGGGGTTTATTGATTAGGGTTGAGGATTTGGTCTTTTGGGGTTTCTCCAGTAAGGTGAGCCTTAGGGAATCTATTGGCTACAATTTTACCTACACTTACAAGGACACTGCCAATAATATTGAGGTCAAGACCTGGTCAACCAATCAAATTTCATGTATTAAGATATAGATTAGATGTATGCTCTCACGGTAATCAAATCGTTTCTAATTATATATAATTTGGAGACGACAAAGAGCATTGGCATCTAAAAAGGGAAAGTTTCTAGGATCCCAATCTCTGTTATAAAGAAAGATGCTCATTCCTTCTATCAATGTAGTAAAGTGTGGCACTATTTTTTGGATAGCGTCGTTGTCCCAGGGTATCTATTTTGGGCTTAGACAAGCTAATAATCAATTATATTATTTCCTTATGGGGTTCGAGAAAATGTGGTACAATAGTGATAGCAGGATTGCAGGGAAATTAGTCTCTCTCGAAAACAAGATAGAGAAGAAATCACATTGGCATCTATTATGTATTCCTTCAGTTGCTCCTTTTTTTCCCTTCGCTCTCTCATGGCATCATATAACAAGTTGAGTGGGCACCTTCAAACGCTTGAGCTTGGACCCGACTCAATGAAGGTCGTTCATGACCTATTACTCAATTTGGGCTTGATCAAGCTTGATTCGCTTAGATTTTCAAGGGTCAAGCTTGACTTGGCTATGCAAGTAAATTTTTAGTTGGAATAAGAATATTAAAAGTGTCATAATTTTCGTATAGTGCTCACTTGGACATTGTTACTTTTTTTTTATCACTTATAGTATTGTGACTTCTAAAAAATGTTTATTTAAATATCATAACTTTCAATCAATCAATCAAATGTCATAACTTTTTAAAAATAAAAATAAACCCAAGTGTTAGAAACCCAATGTGGCATAGCATTTGTGATGTCCTTTTCCCATTCTTAGTCTAAACTCATGCCCAAGCTCAAGTTCTCAAATTTGAAAATGCAATAAAGTATAAAGAAAATAATTTAAGGAAGCAAAATTTTTAACATAATTCACTTAATATTTTATAAGCTTAGGCTATAAATATGTGCGTGAACTTGAAACAATTCCAACAAGCTGGTATCAACTAGACTTATAAAAATAGGACTATCAATTCGTGTTATGCCACTATATTTATGTTGACTATTTGTGTTATTTCCTACAAAAGTCAAGCGTTTTAATATGATGGCAAATTATTATACTATTAAAAAACGAACCAATGTATCTCAAATTGTGTCAGTTTTAGCCGCATGCTCATATGTTATATCAAATTTGAATTTTCTTTTGGACCAAATTTATGCCATACTTTTGCGTTGTGTCAATAGTGGACAGCCTATACCAAAAGAATTGAATTCTTTTTTTGTTGAATTATAAAGAATTAATACTCTGAAAAAACCAAACTGATACACCCGTGAGATTTTAATCCAAACCAATTTTTTGACTATTAAAAACATCAAGCTAGTACACTTTTAATAAATTTATTCAAAACTAATTTTTTGACCAACAAAAATCCCAAAATAGTACATATGTTACAAATTTACCTATGTTAGTATTCATTAAATTTTATTATCAAATTGTTAAATTGGATGAAATGTGATAGTTGATGGGTGTACCGATTTGGGATTTTTTACTCTCCGTTGCCAAAGTCATATCGGTTTTTTTGTTTTTGTGATATTAATCCAATTTAACCAAATGTACCAATTTGAGATTTTTGACGGTCAAAAATCTAGTTTGGGATAAAATTATCATAGATGTACTAGTTTAAGATTTTTCGTAGTAGAAAAAAATTTAGTTTAGGTTAAATTTATCACAGGTATACCAGTTTATGATTTTTCATGGTCAAAAAATTAGTTTTAGGGTAAATTTGACATAAGTGTACATGTTTTGGGTTTTTCATGGTATAACTTAATTAGAAATGCTGAAGACTATTGTTAAGATAAATTTAGTTACTGGATTAGGTCTATTCTTATGAAGTTTTCCTTCTTTTTTTTTTTGAAGACACCTAAAACAACTTATTACTTTCATTTTTAACAAAGAGTTGGGTTTCAATGAGAGATCAAATGTTCTTACTGTGTGGACATCATCATATGACTCTAGAAATAAATAAACCGTTTGTATTTGTCAAGCCACTAATCCTGTAAAAGTAATTGAAATAATTTTTTAGTGACTTTTATAAATAAATAAAAATGCATACAGTAAAAAAAGAAAAATTAGACAAAAAGAAAAAAGAAAGATGGTCGGCTTGGCCATTAAACAAGCCGTTCAGTATTTACATTACATGTAGATTTCGCACTTAATTATAAATCCCAATTTAAATCCTGAATCGACATAACCCTATTGATTAATACCAAGCTTCTGAGTCTCATTTAGTTAATAACAAGCAGCATTATTACTATATAAAACATTTGTGAATGCATTAATGTCCAGATTGTATCCTATCATTAGGTTGATATTCTAGATTTGAAATTTAAATCATTGTTGGCTCTTTCACTCAAAAACAACAATGACAATAAACTTGATTTTCACATATCGAGGTAGATTTACATAAATTCCCTTTCATCATTACTAGAGCATAACACTTCAGAGATGAATTCATGAATATTATGACATCGTGTGAATGATTATTTGGAGGCTATTTGGTACATTTTTCTTATTACACTTTGATTATGTTAATCGGTACTATAATTTTTAAAGATACTTGGCAAATACATTAATAACTGCAGTACTTCAGAATTTACATCAAATTATGACAGATTTTTGAAAGCTTGCCTCGTCTAACTTTGAGGGATTGCAACTTTAAAACATATACTAGCAAATACATGACTTGCACCGCTTCACAGCATAACCAATGCACACAGCTGAATTTCAACCCCATCCACCCGAGAAGTGCTTTATTTAGTAGGCCATTAAACCTTCCCGTACGGATATGCCACGTTTCTCAGTACACGAATTTAGTAGACAAGTATTAATAGCCGTAGCATATTCTACGGATTCGTCAACCCATTTCATGACTTGTCAAAAGTCGAACGGTCTGATTTTGGCACTGAGGTCTCTTTTAACATCAAAAGCACATTGGCACGGCACCTGTACGGCCTCATATACTTAGAGACCTTGAA
The DNA here is from genome assembly GCA_014182735.1 of Corymbia maculata. Classification (NCBI taxonomy): domain Eukaryota; kingdom Viridiplantae; phylum Streptophyta; class Magnoliopsida; order Myrtales; family Myrtaceae; genus Corymbia; species Corymbia maculata. The sequence continues at coordinate 147,651 of CM024682.1, read as the reverse complement.
AGGATATTTCTTTCTATAAACCAACATCATCATAATCATCAATCATGTGGGCTCTATTAAAAGATTTATATATTCAATAACCAGTATGACGTTAACTTTCATAGATTGAGTTTATCTAATAATTCTCCCTATATATAAGTCGTCCTCCAGACATGTTTCTGTATATGTGTGCTAGTCTATCTCAGAGAGAGAGAGAGAGGGGGGTGAAGGTGAAGAAAGGAGCAGTGTCCATGGGTATCGTGGACGTGCAATATCCGGCCCTGATAGTACCATTCCACACTCCCCATGTCGACGTATATTTTTCCCTTCTCTTTTTCCTTCGTCACTTGCATGCATTTTGCCTTTTTTTAAGGAAAAATTGAAAAGGGTCCTTCTTAGATTGCCCATCCTACGATTCATCCTTTTATTTGTAATGTTGAGTGCTGGACAATTCAAGTGCCAAAACTTAGCACAAGTAGCTATATAATTATCAAAACTTCCGAAATATACACTTGAGTATTAATTTTTTTTTAAAAATTAGACACTTAAGTGCTAATTTCCATCAAGACTTAGCGAAAATCCAATGTGAAATTATATTAATAATAAAACTGGTTTGTGTAGCTCGTCGGAATGTCCACTTGGCAATGTTTGTCCCAAAATGACATCATTTTGCCCCAAATAATATGAATATAAATATTAATTAAAAAACAAATTAAAAAAGGGGTAGCAAATCAACAAGGGTCTCTACGCCCTCATTGATGCCCCACCTTCGACGAAAAGGGCCGACGATGGTGTGACTAGCACTAGCTGGGGTCGCCGAGCCCCAACTATTGGCCATTGGCCTTGGCCAACCGCAAACATGGGCTTGTAGACCAACTATAGGTGAGGGCTTGCAAGCCCTTACCTAGATTGCCGCCTAGCACTACCACAGTCAGTAGTAGCCCTTGGCCCCTCTAGGCGAGCGCCAGCTATCCTCCCCTATGATGGGCCACCAACCACTAGCCGAGGATTGATAACCCCAGGTTGACCCTCTTCCCAATGTCACCGGCCCTTTTCAACGATGGTAAGGTAGTGACAATGAGGGCTTTAGAGGCCCTTGCCAATTTGCTCCTCCTCCTTTTTTTTATAAATGTAGTTTTTTAATTTAAGTTAATTAATATTGTTGACACTTAAATTTTGGCGATTTGTTTTAGTATTTATTAATTGCATTGAAAAAATTAGAGATTAATTTCTAATCCCTTAACAAAAAAATTCTTTCATTAAAATGGCATTGCATACAGACATTAGGAGCATTTGCATCACTAGTTTTAAAATTAATTAAAAAAATCGAAATTAAAAAAAAAAAAAAAAAAAAGGAAAAAGGCGGGTCCGGGCTCGGCCCATTTCCTTCTTCTTTTTTCTTCCTTTCCCGGCCCGGCCGTCCGCTTTCTTCTTGCTTCTTTCTCCTCCACGCGTGGGACCTGCAGCAGAAAGCAGAAGGCAGCAAGTCAGCATAGCAGCAGCGAGTCAGAACAGCAGCAGAGCAGAAACAGCAGCAAGTCAGCAGCAAAAACTCAGAGCAAAAGGCAGCAAGTCAGAGCACGCGAGCAAGCAAAAAAAAGGAGAAGGGCAGCAAAGGGGAAGGGGGGCGAGGGAAGAGAAAAAGACCAAAGCTAAGAGAGCAAGAGAGGAAGAAAAACGGAGAACCGAGCGAGAGCTGAGAGAGTGCTCGAGAGGAAAAGAGACTGGAGAAAAAGGCAGAACAGGGAGAGACCGAGAACGGAGCCGAAAAACAATAGAGGAGAAGAGGCCCGAGACCGAAGTGAGCGACGGAGAGAGGCCGGGAGATCGAGAACGAGAGAGCAAACCCAGAAGAGTGTTTGAACGCCACCGGAGCCCGTTCGTCAGCCGCCGTCCGCCGTGACGCCTCGCCCGAACCAAGTAGGTCTTCCTCTAGGGGCATTTTTTGTGCTGTTTCCATAAGGCGTCGGGCCGGAGCTCGCGCCGACTAGTTCGGGTGAGCCCCGGCCCCTGTCGTGCCTCCGTTTACGTCCCTGTGTGTACTGGAATGCTCGTTTAGAAGCTTGGACCCGAGCCGATTTTTGTTCGAGCCAAAAACCCTTCGTTTCGACAATGCATACCCCTGTTTGTTAAAATGGCTGAATGAAGTCCAGAATTTTTCGTAACCGGGTCCGTGCTCGGTAGCCTAGTTTCGTGGATGTTTGTTAGTATATTGCGAATCCGCCCTTGCCTTCGCGCTTTTCTTCGTGTTATGAAGATTTTGCATGAGTCGGGCGGGGGTGTCCCCGATTCCAGCGATGGGGAGTGTTCACGGTCACCGGCAGCCGGCGGCGCTCGACGCTGGTCGGATGGGACGGCTGACATCAGCGATGACATGGCGACTTCCCAAGGGCCGGCGAGGACTCGCCGGTTGGCGGAATGGAGTTGCAGGGTCCCCGTGCATGAAGAAGACGTCGGGGGAAGCATGAAGAAAACTGCAGCAGCAGAAGACCAGAAAAAATAATAAAAAGAAAGCAGAAAAAGACAAAAAGAAATGAAAAAAAAAAATCGGAAAATAGAAAAGATAGAAAAATAGGAAGGTGGGCTTCGTATTGGGCTTGTGTACGCCGGGCTGGGTTCGTCGTGGGCAGGGATGGCTGGGCCGAGAGACAGAAATTAGAAGTGGGCTCTTTCTATAAAAAAAAAAAAAAAATTCGCGGGCTTTAAAAAAAAAAAAAAGAATTTCGTGGGCTTTTTTTAATCCCTAGTGATTTAGGGCCGGCCCAGTCTTTTGTGGCCCGACCCGGACCGATAGGGTCGGAATCAGTTTAGCAGGGTCGGGTTTCCTGACCCGGTCCGAATTATCTTTTTTATTAATAAAAAAAGGTTATAAAAAATCCATAAATTCAGAAAATCATAAAAAACATAAAAAATCATAAAAAAATTTCGGAATTTCAGAAAATTCATGGAAAATTCAGAAACATAAAAATTTATGAAAAATTTCGAAAAAAATGTTTTTTTTATTATTTATTAAAAATCAAAAATATTAAAATATTGAAAATTCCAAAAAAATTTCAAAAAACAAAATCCCAAAAGCCCCAAGTTGATTTTAGAGCTTCATAAAAAGCTCTAAAATAATTCTTGGACCATTTTCTCTTCAAAAAAATGTCGAAAATCATCGATCTAAAATCGCTGCTCAAAACTCCGGGCAAGCCCTTCTTTACTTACCTCACGGTTTTAAGTATTCTCAGATACAATTGCCTTTGATTGCACGCCTATGATGCGATGATTATGGTTTTCCCTTAGCTTAATTAGGATTGCAATTTATTCATCTCTTAATGCTAGGTGTTTATTTTCCCTTGCAATTTATTTAATATTTTCGTTAATTGCTGATTGTTATTTTGATGATTGCGCATCCGCATGATCACCTCGCATATTAGTGGTTAAGTCTAAAATCAATCCAAATTGCCTAACAAAAGTCTTTTTGAAATGAACAAGATTAGGTACCGAAAGGGTACTAATTGGTTAATTAGTATAACCAAGTCCCCGACCCTAGAATTTCTGGTTGCGTAGAAAGTGAGGCATACTCCCATACCTCGCTTGGTTTCTAGCCGACCCCAATAGGCTAGTGGCGACTCCTCATTTGAAGATTTTCATGAACACCCAATATCACGCGGGGTATGGGCTTGGGAGAGCCTATGTCTAATAAGGGTCCCGAACCCATCTTTTGGACAATACCCCTATATATTTATTCAGACATTCCTTTCCCCCATCCGAGACGGAAAAAATAGGTCGCGACAAATATTTATATTAAAAATCAAATTTATAAGCAAAATAATATTGCTTTTGACTTATCTAGCCATGTAAACCCACATGGATAATTTTTTTTTAAAGATTTGCCATGTCAGTAAAATGTCTTGTCGAAAAAGCCAAGTCAACAGTTTGATCGGAAATTCTCGTTATTGACACCTAATTGCTCATTTATTTTCTGATTTTAACACTTGAGTGTATTTTTTAAAGTTTCGACACTTATGTGTCCATCGATACCAAGTTTTGGCACTTTTAGATGTACTTTTGCATCATAATGTTACCTTTGCTTTTGCAGCATTTAAAGTAGTTTCATCTCCTTGTATGGTAGACAATGTTTTTGGGGTCAACCTGTTTCCGTAATTGTCCTCAATGTTCATATAGAAGCATTCCTGAGCGCAATGAGCTCAAATCTATTTATTGATCAGCTGAAGGAGTAGGTCTCTCTGTCCCCCCACATTATATGTAAACATATGTATCATACACATGTGTCCACTACGTTTCTAACGACTATCAATGTGTATCTATGTGCACGAGCACATGCACTGCACAGAGTTGCCATCTGCGCATGCACTCTCTTCAGGCCTTTAAATTTATTTGTACGTAAACGGGTTTAGAAACTGCCCAGCTGAAATGTGACTAGCTTCGAACTATTTCATCCTTCAATACACTTCAACGACTCAGAGATCTTCTAAGTAGCTTGATGCAAGCAGCAGCAAAAGATGAATCACATGAATGTGAAATTGTGGGCTTTTGATAGCCACTTAATTTTTATGCTTGCACCGTTTACAGAACTTTGGAGACGGAAAAAGACTTGAGATGATAGTTGTTGCCCTTCATGAAGAATCAACATTTAATTGTCAAATGTCTGTTTGATTTTGTTCAGGTGTATGATTTTCACGTATGCAAATCTCATTGCAAATATTTTTCATTTATCCCCGACAAAGAACGAGAGTAAGAGCTTCAGAATTTGGAAAAAAATGCTTATGGAAAAATTCTCAGGGGAGTTTCTCGTTTCAGCTTTGTCTTTGCTATTCTTTTATCAAATAATCAACAAATTTAAGTCGAATCGAAAGTCGAAAAAGTGGACATAATATTTGCTTCGTCAGTTTTCTAGAGTTGCCTCTGTTTTAAGCCTATTATTAAGCATCAGAACGATTTTGTTGGTGGGATTTAACTAAGATGAGCATGCTTAAAACTTCAGTGATATGCTTATATGGGCTGTTTGCTGACTAGACCCTGAAAAGATACTCTCTTTTGTAAGGAATCTTTACTTACGACAATGTTTTAATTGGTGCAGGCACTACTTTCGTGGAATTTGCACTGGCTACTTTCCTGTTCTACTCATTTGTCCCGATTTTGCTGAAGCGTTTGAATTCAAGAAACTAAATTTTCTGGTTGTGCAGTCGTTCACTTGCTTGCAACATGAGATTTATGGGAATATTTTCGTCCTTTGCAGACAAATGGGTCTGCAATGCTCAACCTGTCTCTATTGACCTCAGACGTGGGCTGTCTTCATTCGCATCCTTGCTTCCCATGAGAAGGTTTGTTTGCGGGACATTTGGCGTGATTGGGATTTAGACCTTGCTACGCCCCCTTCGTGTTGATTCTTGTTTAATTTTAATTTGTTTATAGTGTTGGGAGTGCTCAACAAAAATCCGATACCTTACATGGAGAGATCTCCAAAGAGACAAACCCAAGTCCGAGCCCGTTAATATATCTAATTTGACCCACTTTAATTCAAAAGTTTAAACTAGTAGTTATGGACCAACTAAGATATATTAATTGCTCAACACCATATTAATTCTCCAATATGAAACTATTTTTTTAACACAACTCATATGTGTATCATAACAATCTCCCATTCACGTGTGAACTCTAGTATTAGGTCCATTCCCCCTTAAATTAGCTATCCTTCTAGCCCAACGTTATCCTTATGGGCCCGCATTATTACACCACAACACCCACCTGAGCCATCCTCACGGGCCCACATTGTTACACCACAATGTCTACCTGCCCAAAAACCGTAATCATTAGTTTTGATACCAGTTGTTGGGAGCGCGCAGCAAAAATGTAATACATTTACCTAGGGAAATCTCTAAAGAGGAAGTCCAAGTTCGAGCCCATCAATATATTTGGTTGGACCCACTTTAACTCAAAAGTTTAACTTAGTGAGTTATGGATCAATTGTGATATATTAACTGCTCAACACCATATCAATTCTTCGATGTTGGACTACTTTTCTAACACAACTCACACGTATATCCTAATATATAGGCTAGGAAGTATTAGCACTTTCCGGGAGATTTTGTGTTATGTCGGATACTCCGATACATATCCGATATTCTCCAACACTCTTTGCTACTCAATCAACTGGTGTAGAAACTCGGTCAACCCTCCCGATACTTTTCGACATTTGAATTTGGAATTTCGACACATACGAAATCAATATTAAAAATTAATAAATGAGGAGTTAAAATGTAAATATGGGAAAAAAAAAGAAAAACCTAGTTTCCTCTTCTCTTTTGACTTTCATTTCTCATGATACACAATTCATCCCAAGTTTGTCTTTTTCTTTTCTTTTCTTTTCAACACCCTTTAACACGGGAGTCCAAATATGGATTACTTTTTTTTTTCTCCAAGTTTTATAGATTATTGGAAATGAGTTGAATTTGTCAAATTGAAACAATATATGATATTAACAAATGGTGAATTAATATTTTTGGTGTAAATTCATTTCTAGGCTCTCTTTTATTATTTATTTATTTGTGAATTTGAATTAAATTAATTTGATTGAAATAACATATAAATGATAATTTATCATGTATATATAAAAATATACATTTAATATATAACATGTCCCAACGTGTCAAATTCTCTATTTTTTTAGAAATAAAATATTGGCGTGTTGTGTCGTGTTTCAATATCGATTGTTACCTAGTTTATAGATTTATTGGATGTACTTTGTGGCCATCACTACTATTGCAGTTGGTCTGGTTATTTATTTAGGGTGAGCAACTAATGAATCTTCATAGCTATTAGTTGATTATGCTCACATTTGCTCTTTGAAAGAGTCAGTCTGTCGTCAGTAGCTTGTTCAAGCAGTTCAACTTTAGGAATCACATCACTTGATAACCTCACCTCACAAAGGAAAAGTAAGTGGGAGATACTAGCCGAATGGCCACCGTCATCCAGATGACCACGGTGGATTGTGAGCCACAATTTCCATTTCATGCGCAACCGATTGGACTTTTGTTGGAATCTAAATCATACATTATTATATTTGCTAACCTTAATTAACTTAACAAGGAATCTAGATAAAAAAAAAAATACATTCGATGGAATGAAGGTTTCGTTTTCTTTATTTAATTTAAGGAATAATATCACCATAGTTCCTTTAGTTGTTCTTCGAAAATCAAAATCATCCTTCTATCCTTTACATAGTCCTTCTGTTATAATTTTTCTCTTTATTTTTGTTGCCATGGCTTTCAGAATTAATCAAAAAGACTTTGGTGAATATATGTGTCACGTTGAAACACACATATTATGATATAATCCACTGAAAATTATTATAAGCCAAAAAGGCACCATTTCAAACAATATAAAAAAATTGAGAGAGAGATGGAAGACCATCACGGTCACCATAGCCAAGAGCTTAAGCTCTAAGCTTGCAACAACCATGGTCGCGCGGCCACAACCACTAGAGTTTCGAGTTGCGAAGCTCAAGGTCATGGCTACTCGATATAAGCTTACGGATATGGCAACTCAATTGGTGGTCATAAGTGATTACAAATCATAATTCTTGTATTATTATGGATGTTTTGTGGGTTTTCTTCAAGTTTATCATTTCTCTTATTTTTTTTTATCATACTCACATTTAAGAAATTTTACTTAGAAGGATTAATAGAAATCTCAATGACTGGGAAAATTAAAGGCAAAGAAGGCACCATCTCTTTTCCAAGAGAGATGACCCCGTTATATAATCATCAATTATTATGCGTAACCGATATCACCAATCTTGATTAAATCACCGGAGAGTCCTTGTAGAACAACTTGATTTGAATGAAAAAAATGAGGAGTGATTTGAACGTACAATGATTTAGTCACTAGTCTTAGACTCAATATATGAGGTGTTTTTTAAATCTTTAAAATTTATTAAATGTTTCTAATGAAATCAAGAACATATTTTTTCCAGTGATAATATTTTTCTGTTTGTGATCGCCTATTTTTTGGTATTTAATTCACTTTAGAATTATATGTTTCATTATGCTCATTTTTCTTTATTAATACTTAAGGAATCTCACTTATTGGAATTTAAGGAAATCCCGCCAAGTGAGATTTTGCGATTTTAATTTTTCTATGGAAGCCGGCTAAACAAGTCAACAGGTTTCCTTAAAAAAAAATTGAGGTGGAGAAGCCACCGTTTGATTTGCAATTCTCACGGCACGGTTATCTACTCTTTTCCATAAATCCGTTGCCTCTCCATTGGAAATCAATTAGAGCGGTGCAGATTGCTTTATAACAGTAAGTAATGTCCCGTTATTCTCTCTGCTAGTTCTGGGTACTTTTGGTAGGTTTCCAAAATCTTTTAAACCTTATTTTCGAGATGTGGGGGCAATATGGCATTTTTCCGGGACTTGTTTGGTTCTGTGCTATCTGCTATTAAAAATAGATTGGATCTAGTTTAATTTCGATAAAAGAAAATATCTTCTAGTGTAGGACGAGTGGTCCATCAATTTGTTTTGATATGCCTTGATGGAATTGGTTTATTGAGTAAAGCTGATTGTGGCATGCGTGTCTGGCTTTTGTGCGGAGGAGGTAAAGAAGACCATAAAAAAAAGGGGCCGATGTTGCGGATGAGAATGTCGAGAGGAGCAAGAGATTTGATAAGGAGGCCTGCTCCGTCAGTCAGGATAAAATTCCGGCACAAAAACAGAGGTCATAAGAAACTGTCTTCATAGCTTGTAAAGATCCGAAGGGAGGCAGGATTGGTCTTTTCTCTGTCAAGTATCCCCAGGAATTTGACCTCAACAACAACTCTCGGCTCATGTCCATTGCAAGCGCTACTCAATTGTAAATTATGGGAGAAATGCCGTTTATTTCGTTTGTCTCTTCAATATTCACACAAGTCACCTTCTGGTAAGTCGTCATTCGATGGTTGACTCGGGATTTCTTTCCGCATGCGATTTCAGGTGTAAATGCCAGATTGTTAATCATGGCGAACAACCATTGATAGGTAGATAACAATATGCATAAACTGTAAACGCAGGGAAGCACACTGATAAACACAAATACATGTATTGATTCACATCCTGGACAGCAAAGAAAGCCCCCATTATTCGACATTCATCTCTCAATTCTATGTAGGTAGTTATATAAAAGAAATGACACAGCATCAAACTTATTACTTCGCACGTGCCGATGATCCTGCCAATGGGTCGGAAGGGGGATCTTTTTGGTCTGTACCGAGTTGGTTGAAGATCACTGTGGATTTAGTGACGGGATGTGCAACAAGGGGTTCCCCCGGAAGGAGGTTCTCGAAGATCAAATGGCTGACCGCATGTGGGACAACATTTTTCTCGACATAGGCGATCAAAGATCATTGTGGACTTGAAGATGGCATATACGACAAAGGGTATGTAGATGAGCAATGCGGAGACGTTGACCCCGATCAGGACACCCACAGCATTTAATGTCTCGGTACCTTTGCAAGTGATCTTGCCGAGCCGCAGCTGAATCATGTCAATCATGGAGCGCAAGAGCAACACGCCGCCAATGACAGAGGTGGACGTGGAGAGAAAGAACAAGGACCCCCTCAGCACCTTGGTCGACCAGCACGTGAGGAATTCGCAACTGGGGTTGGTGATGAGGTAGGTGAAGAGGAGGGTCTTGAGGGATTTGGCCACGAGGCTGGAGAAGAGGTAGCAGGCGAACGAAATCACTTCATTCTTGACAAGCCTCCTCGCCACGTGAACTCCAGCTTCACACTTCTTGTTGCCCCCTATGGTCTGTTGTCCACCGCTCGCAAACGCCAGCCCCACGAAGACCGCAGCGGTGAAGAGCGTGTTCACGCTCACCAGATCGTCCAGTGCTTTCTGATGGATATCCACTGCCTCCTGCAGCTTTTTGTAGCTAGTAATGCAACATGACAAACCAACACCAAAACAACAACAACAACAAAAATAAAACTTCAATTATTGCAAGAGCTAAGTGTAGAATACTGAGTAAACGTTCTTGAGACTCGTTCTGTATCGTGATTAACTCTGTTCCTTTTGAGAGAGAGAGAGAGAGAGAGAGAGACTGACTCTACACGTGGCTTCCGTTGAGATGGCAGTTTGTTCCCTTGATCTCCCATGATTTCTTCTCTCTTGTTTTCTTAACTACCAATCTTAGGGATCGATGGGGTTTTTATAGAGATGAAGAAAATATGCTTAGCCAGCTTTGCAAGCATCGCTAGTGAAAGAGGTAAGGCGAGAATGGAATAAAGACAACAATATGACTGACACTCTCTTCTCTTTTGGTGTTTCACGTTTGAAGCTTATTACTTAACATTCAAAAAAGAAGCAAGCGAGGTATCCAAAAGTGGCAAGTCAAGAACAATTAGAGAGAGAATACGATGACTCTCGTCGTGGTTGAACCACCTGCAAGCATCTGCCGTCGAGGGAAGGATAGTAGAAATTCATTTTATCCGAGTAGCTGGATACCAAGAAGAGGAGATTGTTGTAAACGGCAGCACAACGGAAGCGGATCGTCAATTTGCAATTATGTTAGGAGTGGTAGAAATTAATAGAGAAATAAAATGAGGAACAAAAAAATAAGAACACTGGAAATTTACATGGTTCGGTCCGAATATTGTACCATACATCAACGAGAAGAGCCAACAAAATAATCCACTATAAATTAGAAAATTCTAATTTATAGTGGATTATACACACGCTTACACACCCAAGTGTTTCCTCGTCCTAGTGCATGCCCATAGTGTTTAATAACTCAACTCAATGAACTCATGCATAAATCTCTCTGAGCTCACGCCTCTATCTTTCTAGAGCTCTCGCCGCACGGCTTCTTTTCTTCGGCCTCCGACGTCCTCCTTTTATAAGAACATGGGAAGAGAACGGAACAAATGTGAACTCCACAATTCGTCAAAGGCTGCAACCACCTTCTGAACCCATGCACCTTCATGCAATTAATGTCTGCATGCTCATCATGCACCAACGAAAAATGCGCATAGCTTCTGCCTTCCCTCCTTCATTTATTAGCAAAGGACAATAGAAGCCCACAAGACAAATTCTCTAACAAAAGTGGCGCCCTCCATTTTTCATGGGCACGCATGCACATGGTCATGTGCATGCATTTAATATTGTTGAAACTTTGGGCGTTCAACTCTTCAGGACAAGAAAAGTGAGAAGGGTGCAGAAGTCAAAACATGGACAGATGGTGGCTTTTATCTCCAATGTGCAGCCTATATTCTGGCGCTAAAATATTTCGGATCCAATCACGCGCCATTTCTCATTAAATGCTCCATGGATGTGCTTCCTCCTTGTTAAAATGTTTTGCGTGTCTATGGGTATCATACACGAGCTCAAGTTCGAGACATAATTTTAACAGAAATAAAATCTTCTTAAAACTCCTCTAATGAGATTACATTTGCATGTAGCTGGCAAAATGGAATTTGGACCCGATAACCTGCTCAAATCCGTTTCGAGAAATAGGGGACAGCTGGACCTTTCTTCAACTCTTTAAATTATCAGGTCAACCTGTCTCGTGTTCAAAATTTCTGGGTCGGGTCACGTTGGGTCAACCTTGCTTAACCCTACTTAGCTCAGAGTTTTCTTTTTGTCCTTAAATCATAGTTAGAATTATGCAATATTCTCAGTTAGACAATGTTCAATCTTGTTAGCTAAGATATACGGGTTCTATGATTTCTTTAATCTCTTGCATTGAATGCGCGAATCTAAAATAATTTGGAAAATGGCTACACATATTAACACTCTTTAGGGCTCGTTTATTAATACTGAAAAACTGAGTGCTGAAAATTTCAGTCCGGAATATTGAGTACTGAAGCGTTTACGTTTATATTTGGTAAGGTTATTAACTTCCATTGGATATTTTGATAAGTCAATTAACTAAGTCATTCGTTACTTACTACATCCAATGGCTTTTGACTTAAAATACTCAATAAGTTGTGCATAATTGGAAATTGTCAAACGCACTTAATAAAATTAACCGGTTAAAAGTAAATTTTTAGGACTTAATGTGGTTATCAAAAAGTCGTTGAATCTACTTATTAAGGGCACAAATGATAACCATTTTGACTATAAATCGATTTTTGGAACAGAAATATATTTTTCTATTTCTATTACCGAATAAGTTTTTAAGCAAAAATACGTGTTTGATAACAACACAAAATTTCTCTTCCTAGAATAGAAATTCATTTGACAATGACAAAAAATTTCTCTCTCCCAATTGAGGGCGGACGACCAACAGCAGCAGTGGTGAACGGCAGACAGTGACTAGTGGATGGCAAGCAATGGTGAGTGGGCAGCCGGCTAGTAATGGGGATGAGCAATAAAAAGAGTTTTTATTTCTCATTTTTGTTGTAGAAATAGAGAAGTAGAAATTTTTTACTTCTCATTCAAGTTCCAAACCTATTTTTGGATTAAAGATTTGTTCCAAAAATAGAAAAATGAGTGTTACCAACCAGATTTCTATTCTAAATTTTGTTTTTGGAACAGAAAATTAGTTCTGGAATAGAAATATAATAGTTATCATACGCACCCAATTGTTATTACGGATTTTTGTTTGGTGCTTAAATGGCTTAGCAGTCTAATTTAACTAACTATTTGCGATTAGTACATCTCTTAGTAATAAGACAATTTAGGGTCTCTAACATTGCTTAAATAATTTTCCAAATGTGTTAGGTTGACCATGTTTAACCCATGAAATGAGCAGTTCTTTTCTTCTTTTGTTTGAACTCTAGTTGAAAATTTAGAACAATCAAAATGATAGAATATTTGGGCTTGTCAGCCAACATATGTGTAATATCCTAAATAAATGTATAATTCATATGATTTCTTGGACGTGTCCCTATTTTTGCTAGAAGATAAGGTTAGATGGCTTCATATTAAAAGTTGAAGTTTTATTTCATGAGTGTTTTTATGGGGGAAGATTATCCAAAAAGTTCTAAATATATTGTACTTTTACCAATTTTGTCGTAAATATTTCAATTTTGCTAATTGAGTATATTTGGCCAATTTTGGTAGGAAACCACTAACATAAATGTTGGTCGTGTCACATAGGATGACCAGCTCTAACATAGATAATTTTTTTATGATACTTTAATATTTAGAATATTTTTTTCTCCTTTCTTCTCTTTTCCTTCTTTTCTTTTCTTCCTCCCTCTTGCTAACCTCAAGTGAGGGACGCCTAGGCATGGGTTGGCAAGGGCCTTACTCGCCAAATTAGACAAGGGCAGCCGACGCTCACCCAGGTGTAGCCCTCGCCAGATTGAGTGAGGGTTGCCCTTACCCATCTAGGCGAGGGCAAGCCACACTTGCTCAAGTGAGGGCAACCCTCACCCGAGGTCGACAACCTCTGTTGGTCATCAATGAGGTCTAGCCACGGTGGTGGTTGGAGGAGGGAAAAGGAAAATAAGAGAAAAGGAAAGAAAAGGAAAAGAAGGAAAAGAGATGAACAAGGCAAAATTTAAAAAAAAAAAAAATCAATAAAAGAATAAATAAAACTTTTTTAAAAATTAAAATCTTATTAAAAATTATCCACATCGGTATCGGCCACTGATCATGCAACCTAAGATGCCTAGCATTTACATCGACAATTTTTTTGTCAAAATTAGTCAGACGGACTCAATTGATAAAAAGTAAAAAGGTTTAGAACTCAATTAGTATGAAAAATTTAGGATTAAATAGTAAAAGTGCAATAGAATTAGGATTTTTTGGATAATTTTCTTATTTTTATCCTATTATCTTTATTGGTTAAAGACTAAGGTAACCGATATAATGTTTACTTCCAATGGTATTCTTTAATGACCCCAGCTTTATCATGGTCCCTAGACATTCATTTGTCTCATATTGCTAACTCAATTGATTATAGAGATTGTGAAAGTTTTCAAATTTTATCTAGTTATTTGTTATTCTAACAAGTTGAGCAAACTACTTTTGTAGTTATTTAAAAGATATCACAAATTAGCAATTAGATTAGTATGATGATTTTCTAATTGTTGGTTCACCCCGCATCGTTATAATGCGCTAATACCCTTTTTTAAAAAGGGAAAGAAGAAAAAGAAAATCTAGTAAAAAATAGTCAATCTAGTTTTTATAGGGTTGGGTAATATCCTAATAAACCTCTAATTTTAACTCTTGCGCAAATTCTACCTTTTGTCTCACAAAAAAAACTTCCAACTTTAGATCATATCCCAATTTTACCTTAAAATTCTTTTTGTCCCATAAAAAATCTCAAACTTTAGATTTAGTCCAAATTCTACCATAAAAATTTTTGTAACATAAAAAACCCTCAAGTTTGGGTACAATACCAATTCTATCAAAAAAAAATTATCTTAAAAAATTCCAAGCTTTAGGTCTAGTTTTAATTTCACTTTAAAAAAATTTGTCTTATAAAAGATCACTAGCTTTTACATGAGTCCCAAATCTTCTCTCCATTAACCATTCGTGAAAATTGCCTTTAGAGATTTTGCATTTGTCGATCTCTCATGCTTGGGAATGTTCTATCTTTGGCAGTTGGAGAGCTCGTGCTTGGGATGCTCGAACAGTTTGTGCTTGGAAGTTTTCCATCTCTTGATTTCCAATGAGAAATTTTGGATGGAGGGTTAATGTGGGAAGATTTGTGACTTAGTAAAAATTTGTGGTTTTTTATGAGACTATAAAAGTTTTAGGTTAAAATTGGGATTGGACAGTAAAATTGGGACACAACCTAAAGTTTGGGGTTTTTCCATAACACCGAAAAAAGAAAAAATTCATGATAGAATTGGACATGACATAAATTTGAGGGTTTTTCAAGAGACAAAAAAAAGTTTATGGTAAAATTAAGATTGAAGCTAAATTTTGAGACGAGGAAAAATTGGGATAATTCTTTTTTCTTTTGGTCAAAAGGGATAAAAGTTAAAGTTGAGGGTATTTTAGGATATTAGACCGGATTGGGCATGAGTGAATCAAATCTTAACCCATTTAAAATGACTCGTTTTATGTTCCGGGCCTTTACTTACAATAAGCCAGATGACCTGAATCCGGACCCAGCACGATTGCCAGGTCTATGTACGAACCCACCCGCAAAAGAGTTCCGGTCTAAGGTCATTATAGAAAGTGTCGAGCAGGCACCGCCGTAAATGAAACAAAGATGTGGAAGCGGCAGCTATTTAGAAGAACACAAATTCTCACATTCTGATCTCGTAGTCCTTGATTCTTCGATATTCAATTCGCCTGTCGGCTTTAGTTTTGGTCGATTAGGTCCTTGTGCTTTTGAATATAACCAGTTTAGTCGTTAAATTCAATTTGGTTAGATTGAAATATGACTTGGCAACCCCAATCCCGCTTGCATGCATATTTGTGCATATGACATCGCCATATATGGAAATTTCAAAAAGGAACGCGAATTCTTTTTAAAAGGAAAAAAATCGGCGAGAGATGGGAGGTAGTGGCCTCGGTGTGGTGGCCGACCTTGTATGGCCACCAGCGGCGCCATCGCTCGAATCCCATTTCCATGTCAAACCTTGTGAACGGACAGGTTATATGTTATATGGTGGTATATAAATGATGCGGACCGGCATCATTCCAAGTGATCAAACGATTTAGCTTTTCGTACTTTAAACGACCGGGAGGCGTTGAATGCATTGCTCTGTGCCAGATCAAATCCCACTCGACATATTATTAAAACCATTTTTTATTTAGGCAGATGATACATGAGTATCCGATCGCGACGAGGGAAAAGTAATGAACAAAAGAGAACATGGCCCTGATTAATACCATCGCATCCACACGCGATGATATTGGCGGCGAATTAGAATTTTACTAGATTTTAGGGATGTTCTGCTGAGACAGCGTGTGGTTGCTCGATTACTCGCTGCTCAAAAGATTCCAGTGAGATAGATGGACGGCACGCATCATGGAGGGCGCATAGATGAGGAGTGCCAGGACGTTGATGGCTATCAAGCTCCCTGTGGCCACAACTGCGTCGCTCTCTCCGCAAGTGACATTCCCCAGGAGCACGTGGACCACCTTGGTCATCGACAGGGTCAAGTAGACGCACCCGAGGATCGAACCTGAAGTCGACAGCGAGATCATCAAGTTCCTGAACCAATCGGTCACTTCGAGCCTGGACTTGCTCACTTCTTCGGAGTCCGGGGACATGGGGAACGTGGAGAGGTGCATCTTGAGGGCCGTGGCCACGAGGCTCGAGAGCAGGAAGCACACGAATGAAACCACCTCGTCGAACAGGAGCGACATTTTTGTCTGTTGGCTGGCCTGGCACTCTTCCCGCGGCTGGAGAGTCTCGGGGTTGACTCCCGTAATGGATATCCCGACGAACATCGCAAAGGTGAAGAGGGAGTTCACGCTCACCAGATCGCCCAGCACCTGTTGGAGATGCTCTATCTTCATCTTCTTCTCCCTACCGCGACAGATCCACAATTAATAAGTTGAATGTTATTGAACAATTGACAGGGTACGAAATCAACTTCTTCACAGGATTGCATGCATGAAGATAATCATACGTAGGTAATATTGCATGGGAATTCAGAGAGAGAGAGAGAGAGAGAGAGAGAGAGAGAGAGAGAGAGAACTCTTGAAGTTCAGAAGACATCTTTTGAGGATCAGCAGTTTCAGGATCAGAGGACTTCTCTTGTGTCGTTGGATCAGGTCCAGGAGTCGACATGATTCAACGATTTCAATGGGATGAAGGGAAGGAATGGAGGAGGCAGAAGGGGTTTAAACTTGTAATATGGCCGGTGCCACTGTGAGAAATTCCTTGCCTGAGGTTACAAGCGAAATTACTGAGAAAAAAAGGGAAAAAAGATGGAAAAGATAAATAGGCTTAAAAGGAAAAAAAGAGGATGCGACTGAACCCTATTCTGCTGCTTTGGCTGCATTTTCGCCAAGCACGTCGAGTGACTAGATTCTTCCTTCTTCCTTTAATTATCATGCAATGCCAAGTGTAATTAATACCCTTCTACTTGTTATTTATGATTCCATGTGGCTGCAGATGGGTTCCGTGTTTCTTGAAGAATAGCTATTCTGCTCCCCCTTTCTCTTCTATATTGTTCAGTGTATTAGTAGGTTAAACGAGTTCGATCTTATCCACCTTCATCTCGAGAAATCCCGACTCGTAGGGAGGCGTGGTCTTACAAATGTGGAGAGATGCATTGAAAATCCCCCACAATTCCTAGGATGATGAACTGTCAAAAGGAGCAATCCTATAACGTCATGGGGTAGTTTTCATGAAGATGGAAAATAAGTGATTGATCCCACAAAAGTCTCTTCGCAGACAATCCTATCCTCAATCTTTTTAGTGTTAATTCGCCATGCTATTTAAGCAAGGCGGAAAGTAGAAAGCTCATTTGATATGCCAGAGAAGCAATGCATCTTATCTAATCAAGGATCCAAAGTATTTAACAGATAGAAAATGGAGGATGGACATCTGTGACCTTCAAAAGTTTCATGTGGTGATATTGCTTCCACGGTTTTCTTCTTGTTCCTTGTATGAAAAGAGTGTTAATTTGATTAATTCATTCGCATCACTAGACATAAACCATTTGCAAAACATATAGGTGAATAATAATAAAATGGATTTAAAAAGTGAAAATTCTTCCTCTACTCTTGCACTTTCAATATTATAATACTTTTCAAGTTATAACAGTAACAATAATCATACAAATTTATAAAAGGAAACAAAAATATCACACAATACATACATGTATGCGTGGTGTCCACTTTCCTCTCAACTCATTAAATTTGAATTCTTTTAATACGCAAAATTATTTTTGCTATGATATATCATGAAGAGATTTCCCTATTGTACGTTTACTCTTCTCTTGACGAAGCTCTTTAAAAAAAATTTGGAAAAGAAAAGAATCACTTTATTAAGTTGAATGCATTCAATGTTGAAAAGTCATTTTTGCCAATTCACATTTATCAAAAGTATATTATCAAGAGATTCTCCTACCATACATTCACTTTTCTCTTCACAAAACTCTTCAGATTTTACATGGAAAAGAAAGGAAATATCTCACTAAATAATACACTAATGTGAAAAAGTCAATTTTAGTACAATATATTATATGAGATTAGGATTAGGATTAGATTCATACTAGATTATATTAGACAGAAAATTTTCATTAAATTTTTTTCTTTCCCCAATAAGGTGAGCCTCGAGGGAATTCAAAGGCCATGATCTTATAGTTAACTACCCAATTGTGGGTTACAAATTACAATTTCACCTACTCACACAAGGACACTCCCTCTAATCTTGAGGTCAAGACTTGGTCAACCGATAAAATTTCATGTATTGAGATTAGATTAGATGTATGCACTCAAGTCAATCAAATTGTTTCTGATTATATTTAATTTGAGGATGGCAAAGAGCATTGCATAAAGGGAAAGTCGCTAGGATCCCCGACCCCTTTTTATAAAGAGAGATGCTTGTTCCTTCTATCAATGTAATAGAGTGTGGCACAACTTTTTTCGATAGCATCACAGTCCCAAGGTATCTGTTTTGGGCTTAGACAAGCTTCTAATCAATGAAGTTATCCTTATGCTGTACGAGAAAATGTACTACAATGATAGTAGTAGGAATGTAAGGAAAGTAGTCTCCTTGAACAACAAGATAGAGAGGAAATCACATTGGCCCCTATTATGTAGTCCCTCAGTTAATCCTTTTCTTTTCCTTCTCTCTCATGGTCATCGTATAACCCAGTCTTGTGAGCACCTTCTAATGACTCTAGGCGGCATCTTCTAATGCATGAGCTCGGACCTGACTCAATCGAGGTCATTCATGACCGCATACTCAATTTAGGCTCAATCAAGCCTAACTCACTTAGATTTTCAAGGTATTGAGCTCAACTTGGTTGTGCAAGTAAATTTTAGTCAGGATAAGGACATCAAAATTGTCATAAATTGCATATTGTGCTTACTTGAGTGCCACAATTTCTTTTTTGATCACTTCAGTATCATAACTTCTGAAAAAAAAAAATCAATCAAAAGCCATAACCTTCATTCAATTACTTGAATGCTATAACTTTAAAAAATGTTCACTCAAGTGGCATAAACCCAACATGGCATGACACTTGTGATGTCATTTTCTCATTTTTAGTCTAAACTTGAGCCCAAGCTCAAGTTCTCAAATTTGAAACTGTGATAAAGTAGAAAGAGATTCATTTAGGGAAGCAACTTCACTTAATAATTTATTAGCTTTTGCTATAAATATGTGTGAAATTGATAGGACTATCTATTTCTGTTATGCCACTCCATATTGTCGATTGTTCATGTTATCTTCTGTAAGAGTTCATGGCTATGACAGCAAAAGTAAATTATTTTGCACTGTTTTCTTTTTTTCTTTTTTGGTAAGGTAAGTATTATAGCTTTCAACCAAGAGAACCTATACAAGGAAAGGTGAAACACGGCACCAACAATCACTCAACGGGACAACAAGTCACTGGAGTAAAATGGTACTATGATCACAAAAAGATATACAAACAGGATAGTAAAACTAACAGAGGAACCTAGACGGCCCTTTCCTGAGCCTCACTTGGCTCCACAGCAAAAATACAATGGTCAATCCCCCAACTCCGTTGCATCCTCCTATTACCAGGGGTATCTTCAACCCTTTTAAAAGCAAGAGCATTATCCTTAACCGCCTTTGAAAGGTATTGCTTCATTGAAGGAATATATAAGTTGTGCGCTCGGAAGAGAATTTCATTTCTCATCTTCCAAATTACGCAGCATAAGGCATCAAATGAGAACCAAGCAATCTCCTTTGAAAACCCTCTACCTGACAGTGAGTTGATGGCCCAAAGAAAGTTGTTCGTCCATGAAGAGTTATGCCAGGGAAGATTGCATTTTGAAGCCCAAAACATAGCAAGGGAATTCGAGATACCACAGTCAAAAAATAGATGGTCAACCGAGTCGGGCCTAGAATTACAAAAAGCGCAAACTATGTTTGGTATCCTACCAAAAGACATGAGGAGTACTTGGGTTGGTAGACAATTCTTGACAATCAGCCAAAGAAGAAATTGGTGCCTAGGTACAATGGCCTTATTCCACACAAAAGATAACCAAGGAACCCTGTGTGCTTTCCTATGAATAGCAGCCCATGTCGATGCAACTGAAAAATTGCCCAAGGGATCCTCTTTCCAGGAGAAACTGTCCTGGCCTTGGGATAAAGGCGAGACCATGATTTGCCAAGACCATAGCTCTTGGATTACCGTTTGACCATGGGGAGAATAAATATCCGCCACTTTAGCTTGTCCAATAAGATCCGATTAGTATACATATGTGTCCGAAAATAGTGCATTTAGTGGACCGATATCAAGCCAAGGATCAAACCATAGCGAAGTGGACAACCCATCTCCTAGTTTTTACTTAAAGAATGGAAGAATTTCACCTCTTAGTGCAAGTATTTTCCTCCCGGCCCAAGAACGGTTGGTTGGAGGATTGGAATCCCATAAGTTCTTCTTTTTGAGATGAATGGCATGTATCCATTTACACCATAATGATTCTTTATCAGTAAAAAGGATCCAAATGTGTTTAATCATAGCAGCTTTATTGCTATCACGAATTCTACGAAATCCTAATCCTCCTTCTTGAGTGGGGAGGAGACACTGTTTTCTTTATCCTGTACTTGAGTTTCTTCTATTCGAGGGTCATAATTCGAATTTATGCCCTCCAATTGAGTGAATCTATTAGGTTATGCACATCTTTGTAACCCTAGGAAAGGGGAAGCGCTGTTTTTGCTGGGGCAACACTCCACGCTGTCAGTAACGTGAGTGAGGAACGCAAAGTCATGTTTTTTTGGTTTTTGTTCTTGAAAATTTTGCCTGTTCTCCTTTCGAATTGTCTTGTGCATGAAGCAAGCTTGTGCAATCAGGTCTTACGTGCTGGAGAGCCCATCTGTTGCATACTTAGTATTATGAATCTAGACTTAAAATTAGAAAGAAACAGCATTGTTAAACCTTATTTTACCTTCAGTAGAGGAAGCACAACCAAAATGCTGAAGGAAATTACTAGGTAGGATTTATGTCATTACCACTCACCTTCTCTCTACGTTGAACAAGTATTTTCCAGTTTTCATTGAGTCTAGGACTACAAAACACACATCATTTATTTCATCTTATCGAAATACCAAAAGGACATTGCTAAAAGTTGAATCAGACCATACTTAATGGTATTGTTAGTCAGAAGAAAGGTGGTCAGGGCAGTGTAGAGAAGCTCCGCCAGTGATAGGTTTCCCCAACTAATCAAGTTGGCTGTACTAGGAGTTTGAGGTGTTTGTTGCAAGAGATTTTTTTGTCTCTCTTGATGTGAAAAATTGATATCTTATAAGTTGATTTTGTCTCTGTGGACAGAAATATCTAGTGAAGAATGCTAACAGAATGGAACTAATGTTGATGCTTGGACTTTTTGGTGCCATTATTAGCGCTATACAAATGTATCCTCTTAGGTCTTGATTAACTAATATACGGATATGACGCCAATATTATGGCATCAAAAGATCCATCATTTTCACTGGTCTTATTTCATGTGTTGTTTCACGGGCGAATGTCTCACATTTGATTGCATTTAGCTTTCTGTTCCAATCGTTCTCATTCCTGATAGGACTTGCACTGTTGTCACCTTTGCTTTTGCAAGGATTCAAAGTAGTTTCATCTCCGTGAGGGGTAGACAATGTTTTTGCAGTCGACCTGTTCCTGAAATTGTCCTTAATATTCATATAAAAGCATTCTTGACCGCAATGAGCTCAAATCTATTCTATCTCTCTCTCTCTCTCTCTCTCTCTCTCTCTCTCTCTCTCTCTCTCTCTCTCTCTCTCTCTCTCTCCTCCCATGTGTATATGTAAACATACGTATCATACACATGCGTCCACCACATTTCTAATGAATATGAAGGGGTTACTAAGTGCACAAGCATAAACACCTGTACAGAGTTGCCATCAGCGCATGCACTCTCTTCAGGCCTTTTAAATTTATCTGTGCTTGTAAACAATTTTAGAAGCTGCCTATCTGAAATGTAAGTAGCTTCGAACTATTTCATCCTTTAATACACTTGATTGACTCAAGATCTTCAGAACCGCTCAACGCAAGAAGCAGGAAATGATGAATGTAAATCAGTGGGCTTCTCGATAACCACTTAATTTTATTCTTGCACTGTTTACAGAAATTTGGAGACAGAAAAGACTTGAGACGATAGTTGTTGCCCTTCATTAAGATCAAGATTAAGTACTAAATGTCTGTTATATTTTCTTCAGATGTATGGTTCTCACGTATGCAAATCTCATTGCAAATGTTTTTCATTTATCCCAATCAAAGAAAGAGAGAAAGAGCTTGGAAATTTGGAAAGAACGCTTATGGAAAGATTCTCAGCGGAGTTTCTCATTTCAGCTTTATTTGTGCTAATCTTTTATCAGATAATCAACAAACTTAAGTCGACTTGTAACTGTAAAATGTGGAAATTATATTCACTTCCTCAGTTTTCTGAAGTTGCCTCTGTATTAAGTCTATTATTGAGTATCAGAGTTATTTTGTTGATGGGATTTAACTAAGACGAACGTGATTAAGACTTCACCAATATGCTTATTAATGCTGTTTGCTGGCTAGACCCTGAAAAGGTACTTTCTTTTTGAAGGAATCTTTATTTTAATTGGTGCAGGCACTAGTTTCCTTGGGATTTGCACCGGCTACGTTCCTGTTATACTCATTTCTCTCGATTTTGCTGAAGGTTTGATTTCAAGACATTAGATTTTCTGGCTGTGCAGTTGTTCGCTTGTTTGCAACATGAGATCCAACAAAATTTTCGTTTGCAGATAAATGGGTCTACAATGCTCAACCTGTCTCTATCGACCTCAGACATGTGGGCCGTCTTCATTTGCCTCTTTGCTTACCATGAGAAGGTTTATTTGCAGGATAATTGGCGTGACTGAGATTTAGACCTTGTCTACGCCTACAGGTTGATCGGATGTACTTTGGAGGCCTTCGCTGCTGTTGCAGTCAGTCTGGTTATTTATTCAGGGTGAGCAGCTAATGGATTTTCAGGCTATTAGAAGGTTTCACTCCCATTTGCTCTTTGAAAGACCCACTTTAGTCGTTCTGCCTCCTGTAGCTTGTTCAACCGGTTCAACTTTAGGAATCACATCACTTGATAACCTCACCTCACAAAAGTGAAGTAAAACTGTTTCGTCTCCCTTGGAAATCAATTAGAGCAGTAGAGGTTGCTTTATAACTTGAAGGAATGTTCCATTCTTCTCTCTGATTTTTCTGGGTACTTTTGGCAGGTTTCTGAACTCTTTTAAACCTTATTTTCAAGATGTGGGGCAATATGGCGTTTTTCCAGGACTTTTTGTTCCTGTGGTATCTGCTATTAAAAATAGATTAGATCTAAATTAATTTTGATAAAAGATGATATCTTCAAGTGTGGTGACAAGCAGTACATAAATGTGTTTCGATATGCTAGTATAGAAGTGGTTTATTGTGTAAAACTGATTATAGCAAGTCTGGATTTAGTGCGGAGGAGATAAAGAAGAAAAACGGGCCGATGTTGCTGATGAGAATGTCAAGAGGAGCAAGATTTTTGATGAGGAGGGCTGCTCAGTTGGGCGGGATAGAAATTGCGGCACAAAAACAGAGGTCATAAGAAGAATGAAATTACTAGTGGCAGCAACTCAGCTGGAAAGATTCAGTGCAACACCGAAATTGCCTAATAGCTGGTAAAGATCTGAAGGGAGGTGCGATCGGTCTTTTCTCTGTCAAGTATCCCCAGGAGTTTGGCCTCAATAAATAACGACTCTCCGCTCATGTCCAACGCAAGTGCTGCTCAATTGTAAATGTGGGAGAAAGGGTGTTTATTTCGTTTGCCTCTTCAATATTCACAGAATCTTCCTTCCACTAAGTCATCATTTGATGGTTGACTCGGGATTTCTTTCTGGATGCGATTGTGGGGTGTTAATGCCAGTTTGTTTAATCATGGCGAGCAACCATTGATAGGTAGATAACAATATGCATAGTGCTGACAAGAGTGGTTCTGCATCTCCCTCTTATTATTGCAGAAACCGTAGAAGCAGAGAAGCTGACTAATAAACACAAATACACATATTGATTCACATCCCGGAAAGCGAAGAGAAGTCGACGCTCATCTCTCAGTTCTATGTACCTGAAGACCTTTGCACCTGAAGATGGTTAGGAAGATGGATCTTTTGCCCGATGCTTCAGAAGGGGGATCTTAGTTTCCTGGGAGTAGGTTCTCAAAGATTATTGTGGATTTGATGGCACGTGCGACAAAGGGCTCCGGGAAGGAGGTTCTCGAAGTTTTTTTTGTTGGGGGTCTGGACGATAGCATGTGCCACAAAAGTTTCCTGGAAGTAGGTTGTCGAAGATCCATGTGGATTTGAGGATGGCACCTAAGACATAGGGTATGTAGATGAGCAATGCTAAGATGGAGACCCCGAGCAGGACACCGACAGAATTTAATGTCTCGGTACCTTTGCAAGAGAGCCTGCCGAGCTGGATCTGAAGGGTGTCGATCATGGAGCACAAGAGGAACACGCTGCCAATGACGGAGGCGGACGTGGAGAAAAAGAACAAGGACCCCCTCAGCAACTTGCTTGACCAGTTATTGATTCTTTTTATATCGGGCTGGTCCATGATGTAGGTGAAGAGGTAGGTCTTGAGGGATTTGGCCACAAGGCTGGAAAAGAGATAAAAGGCGAACGAAATCACTTCGTTCTCGACAAGCTTCCTCGCCACATGAACTCCGGCTTCACACTCCTCTTTCCCCGCTATGTTGTGGTGTTCACCGGTAGCGAACGCCAGGCCCACGAAGACTGCGACGGTGAAGAGCGAGTTCACGGTCACCAGATCGTCCAGTGCTTTCTGATGGACATACACTGCCTGCCGCAGCTTTTTATCACTAGTGATGCCACATGACAAACAAACACCAAAACAACAACAACAAACTTCCATTATTCAAAGAGCAAAGTCTTGAGATTCGTTATGTATTGAGAAAGAGAGAGAGAGAGAGACTGACTCTATAGGTGGCTTCTGTTGAGATGGCGGTTTGTTCCCTTGATCTCCCATGATTTCTTCTCTCTTGTTTTCTTAACTACCAATCTTACGGATCGATGGGGGTTTTTATAGAGATGAAGAAAATATGCTTAGCCAGCTTTGCAAGCATCGCTCGTGAAAGAGGAGGTAAAGCGAGAACGGAATAAAGACAACAATATGATTGGTGTTTCACGTTTGAAGCTTGTTACTTAACATGCAAAAAAGAAGCAAGCGAGCTATCAAAAAGTGGCAAGTCAAGAACAATTAGAGAGGGAATCCGATGATTCTTGTCGTGGTTCAACCACCTGCAAGCATCTGTCGTCGAGAGAAGGGTAGTAGAAATTCATTTTATCCAAGTAGCTGTATTACCTTACCAAGAAGAGGAGATCAAACCCTCTTAGAACCCCTCCAATATTCTCTGAGATGATCCGCTCCAACCGGTTTTGAGAATTCGGGTACGTGTGGACCTTTCTTCAATTTTTTAAATAATCGGGTCAACCTGTCTCGGTGGTGAAAATTTTTGGGTCCGGTCGGGCCAATCTTTTTTGGCCCTACTTAACTTGGAGTTTTCTTTTTGTGCTTAAATCATAGTGAGAATTATGCAATATTCAGACAATGTTCAATCTTGTTAGCTAAGATATACTTATATAATATATCTAATCTCTCATATTAAATGGACAAATCTAAATAATTTCAAAAATGGGTACACCTAGTAATACTCTTTAGGGCTCATTTTTTTAATACTGGAAAAACGAATGTTGAAAATTTGAGTATTGAATATTGAGTGCTGAAGTCTAATAAATAGTTGTTTGGACCAATGAAATGTGGAAGCGATCATCCCTAATCGAAACCTAGGCTTCGTTCGTTTCACGAAAAATAATTTTCAGGAAAATGTTTTCTGGATTTTCTGACATTTGTTTCATGAAAAATGGATTGGTTGGGGAAAATATATTTCATTAAAGGAAAGAAATTTTTCTAAAATAGGAAAACATATTTTCCACTTTTGAGAAAGAGGAAAACATTTTTTATATCTTTTTTCACCTTATTTTGTTTGACCAAATGCCTTTTCCTTTTATTATTTTAAATCAATTTTTATATTATTTTTCATTTCTTTTCTTTTTGTCTTTTTCTTTTCTTTCTTTTTTACTTCTTCTCCTTCTTTGGCCAATCATCGGCCATGGCGAAGGCCAGCAACTAGTCACTAGCAAGCCTAAGCGTAGCCAAAGGACAGTGACACTTGCACCTCGCAAATCAGCAACACTTGGTCCTTGTTAGATCGGCGATGCTTGAGCATCATCCAAAGGCGATGAGGCTTGCATCTCACAAATCGATGACACTCAAGTGTCGCTAGAGGCCGCAAGGCTTGGGCCTTGCCGCATGTCCTTAGGAGGTAGCAAGGCCCATGCCTCACAGACCAGTGACGCCTAAGCGTTGCTAGAGGCTGCTAGGCGTACACTTTGTAGATTGATGATGCTCGAGCATCGCCAAAGGTCGCAACACCTAAGCCTCGCCAAATTGGTGATGCTCGAGCATTGTTGGGAGGTAGTGAGGCTCGCACTTAGCAGATCGGCCATTGCCAAGGCACGCAATGGCGGAGAAGCAAGAAGGAGGAAGCCAAGTAGGAAGGAGCAGGAAGAAGAAGGAAAAAGGAAAAGAAAAAGAAAAAGAATAAATATACAAAATTGATTTATTAAATAAAAATAATTAAAAATTCATTTTTTATAAAATTAAAATTAAATTTGTAATTTTTCCCAAAAAATAAAATTAGATACTGAATAGCGGAAAATATTTTTCACTTTATTTTTAGGTTTCAACCGAATATTGGAAAATATGGTCATTTTCTTAGAAAATGGTTTCCTAAAAAATATTTTCCAGAGGTATGATATTTTCTGTGAAACGAACGGAGCTCTAATAACCAAAACCTATAAATGTCATTCACAAAATAACTTTGTATACAGTTGCAGGCTGAAATATTTACTTTCGAGACAATGGAAGGAATGGGGATACACAATTGCTCCAAGACTTAATCAAATCTCTTATGCATAAACATAAGAAAGAATAAGACAACAAACCTCTAAACCATTGTCCTATGACTCCATGTGGCTGCTGATGCTTATCTTTAGAAATCCTGATTTTAATTGAGGTTGCTGAAAATATATCTCGAGTTTGAGCATAAAAGAAAAACTTTCTTAATTTTGAATAGGTTTTTTAGTTGGAGAAGGTTTTTTATTTTGGATCCAACTCTTGTCTATATATAAGAAATGTCTTCGCAGTGAGCTATATCAGTTAGTGAATTACATGAATCTCATAGTAAGACTTGTGTAATTCCTAAAGATTATTTCCTAAAAAATTGTGGAGTTAAACACTATATGAATTATTTGGAGTAATTGATGACTGAGAGTATTAGAGTAACTCGAATACGGTTGTAATTTTAGTTATATCACTTGATTTTTAGTGAAATTTTTTGCTATTCTTTCCATGGACATAAGTCACATAATCGAACCACGTAAATTTGATGCTTGATTTATTTTCTTTATTGTTTGATTGCTTGTTTTTGCAAGAATTATTATCCAAGCTAGGCTTGGCTAAGCTAAAATGAATCGACGACAATAGAAGAAGGAAAAGTAAATACCAACATATTTGAATGGAAGGAATTTGGTTTTTGGAAAATGTAAATTTAGGTTTATTTGTATCAGAGGAATTTGCACTTACCTCCCTATGTGGGGAGAAGCCTAACTCGATCAACAAGCTAAATGAGAATTGCTGGGTAGACAAGCGTTAGGTATTATTCAGCTGACGTTGGCTTGTAACATTACATTTGACACCATGAAAGAAAAAATCACTGCAGGTTTGATAGACATGTATGAGAAGCTCTTCACAATCAACAAGGTCTATTTGATACGATATCTATTTAACTTAAAGACAGGCGAAGGTGCATTAGTTACTAATAATAGCAATGAATTTGATACGGTTGTTAGTCAAATGAATTTAGTTATATTGACTTGAAGATGAGCTTTGACTCTATTGTCATTATTTCTTAATAGTTGAATATTACTATTACTGTTGTTGATTATTCTTCCAAATCAACAAGTTTGATGTATGATGGGGTTCGTGATTCATTATGAGTAAAGATATATGTAGAAGAGAATCTAGTGAATCTGTGTTTACTACTTTTGGAGGTGATAAGGAAGCAAAATTTTTAACATACTTCACTTAATATGTTATTAGCTTTTGCTATACATATGAGTGTGGAATTGAAACAATTCCAACAAACTGGTATCAATGTAGACTAACAAAAATAGGATTATCAATTCGTGTTATGCCACTATATTTATGTTGACTATTTGGTGTTATTCCTTATAAAAGTAAAGTGTTTTAATATGACAAAAAATATTCCACTATTAAAAAAACGAACCAATTTATCTCAAATTGTATCAGTTTTAGCCGCAAGCTTATATGTTATTATCAAATTTGGTTTTTCTTTTGGAGCAAATTCATGCCATACTTTTGCGTTGTGTCAATAGTGGACAGCCCTACATCAAAAGAATTAAATATTTTTTTTGTTGAATTAGAAATACTCAACACTATTATTAAGATAAATTTAGTTAGTGGATTAGATCTATTCTTAAGAAGTTTTCTCTTTTTCTTTAAGACACGTAAAACAACTTATTACTTTCATTTAAAACAAAGAGTTGGGTTTCAATGAAAGATCAAATGATCTCACTTTGTGGACATCATTATTTGACTCTAGAAATAAATAAGCCGTTTGTATATTTCAAGCCACTAATCCCGTAAAAGTAATTAAAATAATTTTTGACTAACTTTTATAAATAAATAAAAATTTCTAAATTAAAAAGAGAAAAATAGACCCAAAAAAAAAAAGAGTTGGCATGGCCATTAAATAAGCGGTTTGGTATTTAGATTAAATGTAGATTTTGCACTTAATTACAAATCACAATTCAAATCCTGAATTGACTTAATCCTATTTATTAATACCTAGTTTCTGAGTCTCATTTAGTTAACAAAAGCAGCATTTATTACTATCTACAACATTTGTGAATGCATTAATGTCCAGATTGTATCCTTTCATTACGTTGATATTCTGGATTTGAAATTTAGAACATTGTTGGCTCTTTAACTCCAAAAACAACAATGACAGTAAACTTGATTTTCACAAATCAGGGTAGATTTACATAAATCCCCTTTCATCATTACTAGAGCTTAATTAATCCTACTCCAGGAGATAACCAAAGCAATTATATTTCTAAAGTTGATACATTTTTTTTTCTCTTTGGACAATATATGTAAAATGTGTTTGTTTGTAAAGCATGTTATTAGATAGAGATAGATTAGTGAATATTTTGACACTATATGATAAAGCGACTCCTAGCAGGCTTTTAAGATGTCAAAAGGGGCAGAAATGAACTGAACTACGCACTGTACAAAAAGATAGTGCTTGTGGGATAAGATATTATCGAAGTGGTATAGTAGAAATATGGTCAAGTTTGTGGAACTCCAGTCTATGGAACGAGATCAGGAAACTGGGAATCGCTAGTTCAAAAATGGTTTGGCAATTAATGGATGTTGTGAAGATATCGGGGACAGGCTAAGGACAACGCAAAAGCTGCCAGAACAACGCTATAGACAAGGTTATTTAGAGGCTATTTGGTATGGTCTTCCTATAACACTTTGATCGCATTAACCAGTGCTAAAAAAATTTAAAGACTCTTGGCAAATAACTTAACAACTGCAGCACTTCAGAATTTACATCAAATTACAACAGATTTTTGAAAGCTTGCCTCGCCCAACTTTGAGGGATTGCAACTTTAAAATTTGTATTAGCAAATACGTGACTTGCACCGCTTCACAGCATAACCACAATGCACACAGCTGAATTTCAACCACATCCATTCGAGAAGTGCTCCATTGGTTGGTTATCAAAGCTTCCCATACGGATGTACTACATTTCTCAGAACACGAATTTAGTAGACAAGCCTTGATAGCGGTAGCATATAATATAGTTCGTCAACCCATTTCATGACTGGTCAAAAGTCGAATGGCCTGATTTTGGCAATGGGGTCTCATTTAACATCAAAAGCACGTCAGCACGAGACTTGTACGGCCTTACATACTCGAGACCTTGAAGGTGATTTATTCCTATAAACTAACATCGTCATAACCATTAATCACGTGGGCCCTATTATAAGGTTTATATATTCAATGACTAGTATGACGTTAGCCTTCGTAGACCGAGTTTATCTAAGAATTCTCCTCATATATAAATCGTCCTCCGGGCATGTTTCTGTATACGGGTGTTAGTCTGTCTCTGAGAGAGAGAGAGAGAGAGAGAGAGAGAGAGATGGAAGGTGAAGTTAGGAGCAGCGTCCATGGGTATCGCGGACATGCGAAATCTGGCCCGGGTAATACCATTTCACTCTCACTATATCGACGTATATTTTCCCCTTCTCTTTTTCCTTCATCACTTGCATGCATTTTGCGTTTCTTTTAGGAAAAATTGAAAAGTGTCCCTCTTAGATTCCCCTTCTTACGGTTCTTTCATCCGTATCATTTCTATATATGAAACTTTCCCCACTTTTCATCCTGGTCTGCAAAACCGCTTCCAGTTGGGAAGCGAACGTAATGTCTTGATCGTCATGAGCTTTGTGGAGTTGTCCGTTTCTTTTATCATGGTCGTCTTCTTCTGCTGGACCTTCTGTGGTTGTGGTGACGTTTGGTCGACGTCCATCTGGATGTCTTATTTACGTAGGAACAATGTGCCTTCACTTCGAGTGAGAAATAGTTTAAGTTCTTGCGAAAACTGGCTCGTGCGCAGCAGTACCACATTCAACCAACGTCGGCATGTATGACAGTCCATGGTAGCTGGGATCAGATGGTTTTGGGGGTGTTGGGGGTCCTGATTTTGACGGCATGGCGTGCATGCAAGCAGTGGAAGTCTCTCAAAATATGCTGAACATTTCCTCTGTGAATTCCATTCTCTCTCGTTCTCCCTCTCACGCATGCACGCGCACACATACCAAATGGGATAGCAAGATCCATTTCGAATCCACCTTTGGGTTGCTCCTGGGGGTGTTTGGTGAGGAGAAACAGAGAGAAGCCTTGCATGCGGGAGAGCCAGACAGGAGCATTAATGCCAACGACTCGGACACATGAGAAATGCCTTGAGAAGTGGAAAAAGCGACCCCCTCCCCCCCTTCCCTTTGACCCCTCCTCATTAACTCCTCCGCTCAATAACAAAACAAAACGAAAAAAACAAAAAAAAAAACGAAACGAAAAAGAAAATCTGAACGGTAGAGAGTGGTAGCTGGGTCCCCCTCTCCCTTCTTGTTCTTCTTCTTCATCATCATCATCTTTTTTGTGCTGGGATGTTTGTCTGCTCTTGCTTTACTGCCTTCCTTTGTTTGGACCAGTAAATGCCCAATTGGACTGTTACAGACCAAGAAAACAATGGAAGAACGAAATAAAGAAGCCTATTTTTTTTTACCAATGCTCCTGATTTCGATATTCAATGGCATCTTTTCCTTTTCCAGTTTTTCTCTCTTTCGTTTTATTGCTTTCTTTTTCATTTTTTTGCATGGGCAAATAGCATTTCTCGGCCCGTCAGGTGACGCCTCCTCCACTTTCCACTCTTTTGCCAGCGTGTCTTCCAGTCGATGCATTGGCTTTTCAGTTTGTGTCTTGTCACATCGCTCGGCTTGTTATTCATGAAGTGATCTTCTTGATTTCCTCTCTTTTCCCTCCCTCTTCTTGGTATGCTTCTGTTTTGAAATGTAACCAAGGGAAGAAGATGCATGCCCCTTCTGCTTCTGGAGAGCAGGATCATCTTTTTGCATGTTCAAAAGACGAATTCAGGATTGGTGGACGCGAATCTTCGCCTTTTGATTATGAGCACTCTGCACATTAATGAGTCATTCATTCTGGTCCTCCGTTGACTAATACTTGCATTAGCATTGGATGACGATATGACTAGTGTTGCAGTGACTGAGTTAATGGACCCCTCCCTCGAACAGATAACTCGTTGCCACCGGCGGATGAACCAATCGACAATAACGACCGCAGAACCACGGAGCGCCCAGGTGGTGGCCATGGCGGTGGCAGCGGGGTCAGGGAACAGGATCGGTACATGCCGATAGCCAACGTAATACGGATCATGCGCCGCATCCTACCCGCGCACGCCAAGATCTCCGACGACGCCAAGGAGACCATCCAAGAGTGCGTGTCGGAGTACATAAGCTTCATCACGGGGGAGGCTAACGACCGGTGCCAGCAGGAGCAGCGCAAGACTATCACCGCAGAGGACGTCCTCTGGGCCATGGGGAAGCTAGGGTTCGACGACTACATCGAGCCACTCACCATTTATCTGAACCGCTACCGTGAGATCGAGGGGGACCGCCCTAGCAATAGTTTACGCAGCGAGGCTTTCTATCTGAACAAGCGTGGTAGCGCTAGTAATACTGGCGGGATGGATTATTATTATGGACCGCCGCCGCCGCCGCCCGCCGCGGCGGGATGCTTCCTCCTCATGGGCCGCCTTACCACCAAGCAATGGGCTACATGGATCCGGCGGCAGCTGCAGCCATGGGCATTTATTACGGGGTTGGGCCGTCACCAGGAAGTTCTTCCTCAGCCAATTCGCCTTCACAGGCCAATTTGGCCGGCTTTGATCCTTTTGCTCCCTTCAAATATTAGCTTCTTGCTAGCTAGGATATCACAAGGCAAGATTGGTGACCTCTAATTGGATAACCGGTTGGATCTCTTAACTTTTATTGTCGCTAGTTCTTATTCGAAGCACTTGAACTTGTCGAGTAGTCGAAAACAGGAAACTAGCTAGGCTTGTTTAGATGCTTGCTCTCTTTTATTTCAAGAAACCTTTGTCGTTGATATTGCCAAAAACCTTGCATTCATTCTGTGCTCTAGGCCTCGAGTTAATTTTTATCATGGAATCACCCATTTTTGGTTTTATCCAGAGTTCATAAGCTTCCAAATAAGACTCGAACGTTTAAAGAACAATCCCCAAATATAACAAAACATCACTTCAAAAGTTTATTGTCTAGCTCTCTTTTAAAGATATCCTGAAAAAATCGAAGAGGTAAATTGCATCCATTCGAAAACATGGACCGGGACGTGGAAAAGTCCCGGTAAAAGGCAAAACATGGATCAGCTCGTAAGAAGTAACCGCTCTTCATAAACCTTTCGTTTTCCAAAATTGCGACCTCACTAATTCATTAGTGATGGTGGAGTGCTTAACCACGAGTACATTCTGAAGTATACAAAATGAGCTAATCTTATGTCAACAAAGCAGTCTTTGCACTGACAACTAGCTGAATGATATAAGTATCATCAGAGAACATCACTCACGTGGAGGAGTAGGTAAAAGAAGAAAAAGGCTACTTCATCAACTCGGAGAAGCATCCGCTTTGCCGCGATATACAGTCTCCAAACACTCCTTAGCTCTGTGAACCTTCGACTGAATGTAAAAGCTACCATTCTTGGCATTCTGCTCAAATAATACGTCATATTTCTGCACAAACAGAACAGGTTTGTGCTATTGAGATGCAAGCAACAGCAAAGAATCAAAGTACAAGAAATTAATAAAATTTTCAGGGACCTTCAATATCTCTTCCCACGCGGTTGCTTCAGAGACACCAAGAATCTGTCTTGCCTCTTGTTCTGTCATCGCCTTACTTGCTCTATGGACAACGTTCTGTACCGTTTCCTGGGCAACACCAGTTTTTGAAGCATCTGCGATGGACAATACACTCTTTTTCAGCATTGAAGAAAAGTCTAATGCTACTGAATCTGTTTTATTTCGAGAGAAAGCTCCTGCTTAACAGTTCACACTTTCCTATTCTCTGCTCCACTTATTGACTCTCAATTTCACAAAGTGGTGCCAGGGGCTGCCTTCCCATTTACACAGCAAACTTGACTTAACAAGAGAATTATTGATGCTCCACCTTTTATTTGACTAATACAGTCTGTATTTCCTTTTTGCACCCAAATATATCAAGAGTAATATGCACTAAGACTGTATGGGAGACTCAACTAAATTCGTTAGAGAAATTGCTTAAATTGCTGCGAGTCCATTTATGATAAAAGATTTTGATCAAACAATCCTCAAAAGGATCCATCCAACAAAAGAACAAGAAAAGCTAACATGTGTTTTCCTTTTCTTCTTCTTTTTGGGGGGGGGAGCGCGCCGGCTAGGCAAGAAGCTAATAGGGCATTTGATGATTACGAAGAAAAACAGAGAGACGGGAGCGCGAGAGACAGAGACAAAGACAGCAAAGGACACATATTATTCGAGAGACCCCAATCCCAAGTGGACTCAACTATAGAATATATGGACGCTAACGAGGATTCAGAGACAAGAACTATAAACCACAGAGACAGAAATGCAACCACCCCCAGTCAGAGTAGACTCAACTAAGGAACCTTTTTTCTTTATTTGAAAAAGCCACACATATAACGAAGAGAAGATGGCAAGTAACTACCCTCCATCACCTGCTGCCCACAACTGTTGTACTTCACCATACGGTATCAGCTTAGAGAAAATTCTTTTGTCATATTTAATTTTTCGACATTCTAAACCAGTAGAAGTTTGAGTTTTCAAACAAAAATTCTAAACAGAAGCATCCAACTGAGAAATATAGGCTGACTGATGCGAGACCAAGATTCTGTCACTGCCGACTGGGATAATGTTCAAAATGACTCCTTTTTGTCACAGGGAACATTCAGCATGAAAATAAACTCCAGTGCCTGATGGGAAAGGTAGTTGATCCAGTCCGTGAATAGTTAAATTTGAGCTTCCTAGTTGAGCATTAGAAGATTACTGCAGATTGCTAGACTGTTACTCACTAAGGTGGGAAGGGCAAACCAGTCCTTTTACAATGCAGTGCTTCACTTTTGACCTTATCTTCAATAAGATCATTGTATGTACTTAAATTCCCTCTATTCTTAACAAAAATGGCAGAAACTTAATGCCTTCAAAATCTTGGCCATATTTTCTTGATTTTTAACATTTTATAAGTTTTCCAGAGGACAAAAATATTTATGATATGGACAAATAGAAAAGCTGGAAGGACTTACTAGTGAGTGCCTGACGATATGCCTGCACAAAAGCCCTGGCTAAAATACCACCACCCATCACAACCAAGTTGGCAAGAATCTTTGCTGCCTGCAGAAACATATGGATCAATAGCAGACAGTATGCAGAAGGTTTTTTTAATTGGACAGCAAGGGTATGTAGAAGTTATGTCCATTTAAAGAGCAAGCATTCAGCCAAACATCAATTGCCCATTCCCATGAGCCTTTGAGTACTCGGCATTCCCCAAATTCCGTGTGTGCCCAGCTCTCTCTTCCTTCTTCATGCACATGCTCTTCTGTGCCTAGAGAGAATTTACTACAGCTAGCATCTATAGAACCTCACACATCAGCAGCATCACTTGCCTGTTTGGCTCCATACTGCCAAATTATCTTTTCTCTCAAACATTGCCAACTGACCAGCTAGTCGCCACTCTTCATCTTTTTGAAAGAACAGCAGATTGTTTGCAGCTAATCTCTTACAGAAAGAAAAGTTGGCAACCAATGTTTTTCCTTTTAGATCCAACTTAAAAATAGATGCATTAACCAAGCATCTATGAGAAAAATAATTTCTTGTTGTATAACCCACAAAAATAAATTACCATCGAAACCCAGTAAAACTCAGCAGTCCCATTCTTCGCCGTTCCATGTCCTACACGGTCGGATAGGTCAAAAAACCTAATGCCCTTCAATTTACACGTGGGTAATCGAAAAATATCCAAATCCACCTGAACTTTGATTAAAAGACGGGGCATAATTATAGCAAACACGTCACGAAATCCTAACCACGCAAGGAGCGAATGAATTTTGGCAGGGCCAACGCCATTCGGCGGCCAGCGGCGGATGCAAGGACATGAAGCGGGTCGCATGCAAAACCCAAAAAAGCAAACTTGCGGGGATATTGCAGCTCGCCATGAGCACAAGATGCAATTACAGGGAAAACCCAGATTGGGACGATCGAAACAGACATCCACAAGAACCACCGAAGAAGCCAATCGACACGACACATACCATGATCGCCGCAACGGCAAGGAAGCGATTCCTCTCGCGGATTAACCAGGGGCTTGCTTTACTTTCTCCTCGCACCAACAAATTCTGCACCGTCCGGACCGGCGAGCGAGAGAGAGAGAGAGAGAGAGAGGGTTTCGGCGTGAATTTGAGACTCAAATTAGGAGGGCGATTAAAGGAAAACTCCTAAGGGCGTTATGGTCCTTTTCTTTACTCAAAAAAGAAAGAAAGAGACAACATATTTCCAACATGTGTGTTTTCCCTCTTTTTGTCCAAAAGAAAACTTGGAATTCCCTCGCACTAATTAAAAAATAAAATAAAACGAACTCGGAATTTCCATGATCAGTGAGTCGATATGTCAATAGACACCCAACTATTTGATTGATTTAATTATTGTTACGTTGTACATGTTTATTAGTATAAGTATTTCTAAGTAATAATTGAAGATAGTAAAATAAAAAGTAAGCATTGTAGTTATTTTGAGATAAACAGGAGATTTTTTCTGACTGTTATATTAGAATAAGTCATTTTTATTTATCAGTAGTAAAAGCAAAAAAAAAAAAATGCTTTTTCACTTTTCTGTCAAAATCTAAATATCATTCAAATATCAAAATTATGACGTTTGAATCACGTGTCAAGGTTGTAAAAAAAAGCATGTTGTTTACTTAAAGAAGCTTGGGAATTTGTTGCTCCAATCCGGCTCTCCCTGTCCGTTGAAGGACAGTAGTACCTGGCAAGATGAACTAGACAGGATTGCAATTATGCTAGGAGGAGATTGCCGAAGCTGAGTTGTTTTCGGTTAATAAAAAAATTAGATTGAATGTCAAATCTGATTCAAATTTTTTTTATTTTGTAAAAGAATCAACTTTAGGTCAAGTAATAAATTTGGCCCAAATTTTTTTGTCTTATTTAAAAGCATTAACTTTAAATCAAGTGTCAAATTTAACCTAAACTTTTTTTTGTCTCGTGAAAAAACATCAATTTTAAGTCGAGTGTTAAATCTGGCCCAAACTTTTTTTGTCTAAAAAAAAACACAAACTTTCACTTAAATCCTAAATTTGGCCCCCTTAACTTAGACTCATTAATTGTCATCAATAATAAATTTATGTGCACTTGCTGGCTGAATTTAAAAGATTATTCATTGTCTTTTTTTTTTAGTAATAGCTTAAAGAATAACAATAAAATTTCATCATCTCCTACGCTAAACAATATCTCAAGATTGAATTTCTCTAATCAAACTTCACTATTTTCTCATAATATGAATTATAGACCATTGCCGTTGAGAGACTCCATGGATGAGATTTGCCAAGCTCACA
Organism: Corymbia maculata; assembly: GCA_014182735.1. Taxonomy (NCBI): domain Eukaryota; kingdom Viridiplantae; phylum Streptophyta; class Magnoliopsida; order Myrtales; family Myrtaceae; genus Corymbia; species Corymbia maculata. The sequence goes on along the minus strand of CM024682.1, from coordinate 110,190 downwards.
GCCATAAAAAAATTTTCTTGAAACAAAGTTGACTTCAAATAGAGAGTTAACAGTAGGGGCCAAATTTGAGATAAAAATAAAAGTTTGTAATTTTTTGTAAGAAAAAAAAATGGTTGGATTAAATTTAAGACTCGACTTAAAGTTGATGCCTTTTTACAAGACAAAAAAATTGGATTAAATTTGACACTCAACCTAAAGTAGTGTTTTTTTACAGAAAAAAAAAAGTTTGAATCAGATTTAACACTTGACCTAAAGTTGATGACTTTTTTGCAATTATCCCAGAGTTATATCTTGAAACCTTGTGCGCAGTACAATGTGCGGGATAGGAAAGCTGTATCTTCGTGGTTTCATAAGTGGCACCTCTTTGGAAAATTCTTCTGGACAGGTTTCCCTCTAGCATTCTTTATGACTCACTTGTTCAAAAGAATGCTGAGGTGACCGCTGTGATAGATGGTAATGACTGGAGCTGGCTGTCTCCTAGATTTGAGGATTTGCGAGCTATTCAAGTGGCTGTACGTGGAGTTACATTCCCCAGATCTGATACAGAGGATAAGGTGAATTTTCGGGGGCTTGACATGGGAAGCTCAATCGAAAAGAGACCTATAAGTCACTTAGCCCTCAACGTGTTAAGGTCCAATGGCACGGCTCATCTGGTTTAGGCCGAACGTCCCAAAGCATGGGTTATTGTTTGGCTTGCTATCCTAAACAGATTTCAGAGCAAAGGTAGAATGAGGAGGCGGTGTTCCCTTGAGGAAAAGTGCTCATTATGCAGGCAGGAAGCTGAAAAAGAAAGCATCTGTTCTTTCAATGCTCTTTTTCAAAGCAGATTTGGGAGAGAATGATGTTTCTGCTTTGCTTACCTACACGAGCTTGGGCTTGGAATCGAGGATTCTCTTGGCCTCTCAATTCCTTTTAAAGAAAAGAGTTCGAAGGTAGTGCTAGCTGCAGTTACCAAGGCACTATGCAACAATCGGAGGATTAGAGGTTAAGAGTTGTACTTCTGGGTTTGTAATGGAACCTCTCGATTGTTAGGTTGACGATGAATTTCCAGGTGTAAAGGCCGGTGTGTAGTTTCATGACTCCTTCCTGTGATAAATTTCGTTGTTCGGCTAATTGTTAGGGATATTGGGTTAGCTTCTAATTTCGGTTTTGGGTCTGCTGGGTATAGTTGCATTAGGTTTTGGGCTATGCCTATTGGCTCTTTGGATCTTTCTAGGACCTGTTGAGTTGATATCTGGGCTTGTATGGGAAGTGGCCCTCCCATCTTTTGGTATCGTACAAATAGAACTATTTACTCACCAGAAGCAAAATCTACGCGTCACCATTTAAGTGTTGAAAATTTGAGGAGTTTCGGATTTGGTAAATGTAAGAGTGCCTGAGCCGCAAACTTTTGATTAATAAAAAAAAAACACAAAAAATAAAAGTAGATGTACACATGCCCTACGATTCCTTTTCCATTGTTTGGATAGATTTAGAAAAAAAGCCAATTAGATATTGGTAAGTAACTCAAACGAGAGTATTGATGATACAATCCGAAAATGATTGATAAGTCACTCAAATAAATATTGATAAATTCATATAAGAGTTGGTAATTCTAAGGCAGATTATGAGATAGACAAATGAAAGTTGGCAAAAGATAAGAAAATTTGGCAACTTGCAAACTGTCGACGGGATTAGTAATTTCCTAAAATTGTCAATGAGCTACCGGGATTAGTAATTTCCTAAAATTGTCAATGAGCTACCGACAAATAACCGGAACATCAAGTGATTAGTAATTTTTTTTACTGACAATTTTCTGAATATATACCATTTTAGAAATTTACCAAAACAAATTTTTTTATCTTCTTTAGAATAGAATATTTAAATCATCCCCCATCATATCTTTCAGACACAAAAATCAGATCTCAGTAACCGCCGGGTATATAATCGATAGATCTAAGTAGTAGCCCAATATGATAAAGAAGCAGCAATGAAAACAAAGCAGTGGATAAATCAATCCAAGTTAAGTTTATTGCTAGGTGAAATTTTGTTACGCAAACAACAAGAGGATCCAACAAACAAACGGAGGGAGGGTCCAAATAAAAATGTGGTCGTGCAAGCACAGGGCAAATGAATGAGATTACATCCTTCCAAGGTCACAAATATTAATAGGGAATAAGAAAGACACAAGCAAAGCGAAGTCTGCAAATCCTGCATCCTATTTTATGGTGGCATACTCCAACCGTTTTCTCCGTTGAGATAAGCAATTGGAGCCAGTCCCATCCGAAAGTATTGTGAGCAGAAGTTGGAAGATGACAATCAAAGAGGCAGAAGCAATCTGGCGAACCATTTCCACTCGGTGGCTTTTAGACGATGGATCTCTGAGACCCTTATTCGATGAAACTTGATGAAATTGATGATTGATTCGTGCACCCATATCACCCTCATTTATTACATTCTTGAAACTAGAACCTGCATTCAAATGCGATCAATGAGATTAAGTTTTAGATTTCAGTAAAGAAATGCTTTGAAATATTGCTTTCTGAATACATTTGTGAGCACTTCTTAGAGGGCTTAGACGGTACTTACTTAGTTGAGACTGGCTCGTGGTTAAGCTTCTTGAGCTTAGTAGTATGTTGGTGGCGGAGGTGACGAGTAGATGTAGGCTGGGGGAGGAGGTGATTTCATGGGTGGTGGAGGCGAGGTGTAATGGTAGGGAGGAGGCGGCGATGGAGATGGGGGTGGGGGTGATTTGTAGATGTAAGGAGGCGGTGGCGATGGAGATGGTGGTGGTGGAGACATGTACATGTAGGGAGGAGGCGGTGATGGAGATGGGGGTGGGGGTGATTTGTAGATGTAAGGAGGTGGTGGCGATGGAGATGGTGGTGGTGGAGACTTGTACATGTAGGGAGGAGGCGGCGATGGAGATGGGGGTGGGGGTGATTTGTAGATGTAAGGAGGTGGTGGCGATGGAGATGGTGGTGAAGGTGATTTGTAGGGAGGAGGCGTGGAGGGTGGTGGGGGTGATTTGTACATGTAAGGAGGTGGGGCGAGGAGATGGTGGTGGAGGTGATTTGTATACGATGGAGATGGTGGGGGGGAGGTGATTTGTAAATGTAAGGTGGTGGAGGTGGTGATTTGTAGACATATGGGGGCGGTGGCGGAGATTGGTAGACGTAAGGTGGTGGAGGGGGAGATTTGTAAACGTAAGGTGGTGGGGGAGGAGACTTGTAAACATAAGGTGAGGGCGGAGGTGGTGGTGGAGACTTGTACACATAGAGAGGAGGCGGTGGAGATTTATAGATGTAAGGTGGTGGTGGAGGAGACTTGTAGACATATGGGGATGGTGGAGGTGGGGGAGGAGATTTGTAAATGTAGGGCGGAGGAGGAGGAGACTTGTAGACATAAGGTGGTGGCGGAGGGGACTTGTAAACATACGGGGTTGGTGGTGGGGGTGGAGACTTGTAGATGTATCTAGGCGGGGGAGGTGGGGGAGACTTGTAGACGTATGGCGGTGGAGGAGGCAACTTGTACACATGGGTGGATGGAGGTGGAGGCGGGGACTTGTAGACGTAAGGGGCGGGCTTTGGCTTTGGCTTGTCACACTCGAGGTAAGGGGTCTTGGGAGCGAAAGCAAAGGAGTCGGCGGAGAGCACAACTTCATGGTGATTCTTGGACTTGACGGAGAGCTTGGCACCCTTAATGCCGCCGTGCAAGTCAGTGGGGATAGAGCAGGGAGAATGCTCGGGCGCAGTGTGGAGCTTGGCGGTGCACGCCTTGGAGCCATATTTGACGTAGTCGAAGCCTGAGACAACGACGCTATATTTACCGTTAATCTTGGTGGTTCCATAAGCCTTGATCTGCTTTTCGCCGGCCTTGCATGTCACCTCCACTACGGCACCTGCTCCATTTATTAAAAAAATAATCAGAAAAAATATAAGTTATCCTTATTCAAAAGTCAGCCAAGAGTATATGTTCTATATCAAAACCATATTGTAATAGTACTTTGATTTACTCAAACAAAATTAGCAATAATATATATATATAAATAAATGTTTAGCAACCTTTAAATGTTTAGCAACCTTTGGTGTTTCTTGTCGTGGGATTTGATAGGGGATTCCCAATTGTAGCACTTGTAGCAATACACTTTCCCGACAACCTTAACGACCAAGTGAAGGTGATGATGGTGGACCGGTGGAGGAGGAGAAGTGTAGTAATAAGGTGCAGGAACATGTTTAGGAGGAGGAGGGGACTTGTAATAGTAAGGCGGTGGCGGAGACTTCTTTGGTGGTGGTGGGGATTTGTAGTAGTATGGTGGGGAGGCGATTTCTTGGGTGGCGGTGGGGAGGTGTAGTGATAAGGTGGGGGAGGAGACTTCTTAGGGGGAGGCGGAGACGTGTAGTAATATGGTGGTGGAGGCGATGGCGAAGGAGGAGGAGGAGACTTGTAGTAGTATGGTGGCGGTGGAGACTTTTTAGGTGGCGGTGGAGATGTGTAGTGGTGAGGTGACGGTGAAGGCGGAGGGGGAGACTTATAATAGTATGGCGGCGGTGGTGATGGAGATGGTGGTGGTGGAGATTTGTAGTAATAAGGTGGTGGTGGGGAAGGAGAAGGAGGTGGAGGGGACTTGTACATGTAAGGCGGTGGAGGGGATGGTGAAGGCGGAGGTGGGGATTTATAGACATATGGAGGAGGTGGAGACGGCGATGGTGGAGGTGGTGACTTGTAAATGTAAGGAGGTGGTGGAGAAGGGGAAGGTGGGGGTGGAGACTTATACACGTAAGGTGGTGGGGGAGAAGGTGATGGCGGAGGTGGAGACTTGTACATGTAGGGTGGTGGGGGAGATGGTGAGGGTGGGGGCGGAGACTTATAGATATAAGGAGGAGGGGGGGATGGCGATGGAGGAGGTGGGGACTTGTACACATAAGGTGGCGGCGGTGAGCGAGATGGTGGAGGAGAGAAGAGTAAGTGTAGGCTTCGTCAGCAAAAGCAGACCCCACATTGCTCGAAACTACCGATATAGCCAGCACCAAAGCTAATGCCGACCAAAGACGACCCCTGCTGGGGCCGCCGCCCAGACTCATCATGGCCTGAAAGCGCAGTCGTCTTCTCAGGAGTATCTTGAGACTAGGTTTGTCTTTCAAGAATATGGGTAAGAGAAACTCAGAGAAGAGGGAGAAGTGACTTTTTGGTTGAGGAAGACATGGGGAGGGCAGAGAGTATTTATAGTGGGAAGCAGCGGGTGGGGGGCGATAATAATTCAATCAGCGTCATAGATTAATCAAGTAAAATGGCTTCTCTAGCTGGCCTCAGAATCATTTTTTAAAAGCCACCGATTGGAGGGTCATAAGTAATTCCCGTCCAGCTTATTGAAACGAGTCGACCACGGCCTTGACATTATACAAAAAGAGGAGAGGAATCGACCATTTCCAAGTCAAGAAGAGAACATTGAAGCAGTCAGTGATGTCTGGACTTGAATGGCAATTGGGTTCGATTGCTATTATCTTAATGCACGTTGTGGGCAGATGAAACAATGCCCGTTCATCACTTCCCTGCACTTCGCTTTTGTGCATTCTGCAATTCACGTGGCTTTTGTCAATCGGAATAGTTCTCAGTCGTGAGAGGTGCATGTGGCATCCATCATTGGCCTGTGAGACCCTCCAGGAAATTAGAAATTTCATTTGATGAGGAAGGTCAACGAGAGAGAGAGAGATCACATCTCTTCTGAGCTGAATTTCCGCTTTGAGGCTGTAATAACATGCTGGTTTTGGAGGTCAACATGGGTAGTTGTCCGATCAATTATAAGCCTATTATATAAATATCAATTATTTTCAATTTTTTTATTTCAATTTTGTCAATTTAATCATAAACGTATACAATAAATTCCAATGTAATCATTCCAGCCAATTTTCTCCGGAAATCGATGATACGACGATTCCATCATCGCCAACCCTCTTACATGACATACCGGTCTACCAGCAATTTCCAATAAATATTAATTGGAAAGACTTCATTGGAATTTCACGTAATTTTTTACAATTAAATTGGCAAAATTAAAAAAATTATGAGTTAATTGACATTCATATAATAAATTTAAAACTGATTGAGTAATTTTCCTTCTAAAATTTTATCATTCAGCACTTAAAAGTACATATCATTTCTCAGTGTTGTAAAATATCAATGAGTATTGGTAGCTATCAAGAAACTATTGATATAAAACTGGCCGGTGACTTTGTTCCATTATCTTATTGATATCTTACCGACTTACCAACCTTTATCTACATAATTACTAATATTTTGAATATTTTAACTCTTATAATAAACTAGAATGACTCGCCAACTTTTCACAAATTAATTTACCAACTTATTTTTAGGTTGCCAAATATTTAATTAAATTCAATTAATATGATTAACCTCATTATACATATTAACTGGTATAAGTAATTATTAGTAATAATTGAAGATGGTGAAACACGAGGTGGGCATGTAGCTATCCATTCCTTCTACAGCAAGCGTGGAGAACTTTTAATTATATAGCTGTTTTGAGATAGATAGAAGATTTATCTAGCAACTTTGACAGAATAACGCCTATTTGTCTACAATTAAGTAAAACAAAAAGGTACATTTTTAATTTCTCCCCGAAAATGTAAACATTATTCAGCTACAAAAAGCTATATTATAATCACGGATCAAGGATGGGTAAATGGGCAGGGCAGCTTGGGATTGAGAAATGTTATGCGCTCTAAGGAAGCTCCGGAACTTCTTGCTCCTATCTGGCTCCCTATGGATAGCCTGGATTCATCGCTATCAGGTGAAGGATTGTGGTACCTGGCAGGTTGAGGCTAAACAGGATTGCATTTGGGTTTGGAGAAAATTACTAAAGCTGAAGCATATTTTGAAAAATTGGGTGCAATAGGTTGTGGGGAATGGGAAAGCTATATCTTTGTGGTTCGATAACTGGCACCTTTAGGAAATTCTTTTTGGACGGACTTCCCTCTTGGATTCTATAATGACTCAAATATACAAAAAAAAAAAAAAAATGCTAAGGTGGCTGCAGTGATAGATGGTAATGATTGGAGCTGGCCTCCTAGATTTGAGGATTTTGCTAATTATACAATTAGTTGTATGTGGAGTTATACATTCTTAGATCTGATACTAAGGATAAGATGAAGTTTATAGGGGCTCGACTGGGAAGTTCGACCAAAAAGAAGCATAAAAAGTTACTTAGCCCTCGACGTTTTAAGGTCTAACGCCACAAGCTCAAATGGTTTAGGCCAGATGTCCCAACTCGTGGGTTTACCGTTGGGCTTGCTATCCTAACCACTTTGCAGACCGAAGATGGAATAAACAGGTGATGTTCCCTTGAGGATAATTGATTATTATGCGAGCAGGGACCTGGAACAAGAGAGCATCTGTTCTTTCGATGCTCTTTCGCGAAGCAAATTCAGGAAAGAGTAATATTTCTGCTTTGTGTACCTCAAAAAAGCTTTGGCTAGGAATCGATCATTCTCTTGGCCCCTCACTTCCTTTAGAGGATAGAGTTTGAAAGTGGGACTAATGAACCTAGGTTGGAGTTTTTCCGCCTATTCTGTTGGGAAGGAAAGAAATAGGGTAGTTCATGATCGACGTCTCCCCAAATTGGCAGAGTTATCGACGAGATACCCTTCTCTATGTTTGAACTGTTTTTGAAAGCATGATATATGGTAGAAGGATTCGAGTACCCGCAGATATCAAGGCTACATGTAGCAATTTGGAGAAATAGATGTTAAAATCTGTACTTTGAGTTCGTAATGGAACCTCAGTTGATTGGTTGGATGATGAATTTCCAGGTGCAAGACTGGTGTATAGTTCCACGACTTCTGGATGTGATAAAATTCGGAGTTCTCTTACTCGTAGATGTAGAGGAACTGAGGGACATCAGGTTAGCTTCTACGTTGGGTTTTGGGTCTGCTGGGTATTAGTTACATTAGGTTCGGGTTGAGCATATTATCTCTTGGATCTATCTAGGATGTGCTCAGTTAGTGTTTGAGCTTGGTGCAAGCAAAACATTTTACTTACCAAAACCAAAGGATGTATATCTCGATATTGAAGTGATAAAACTTTGAGGAGTTTCGGATTTGAAATATAGTCAAAGGGTTAGCAGCAAAATTTAGATTGAGTGTACAAAAAAAAAGAGTTAACATAGACATGCCGTATGATTCCTTTTCTGTTACTTAGGTATATTTGAAAAATAACTTAACTAGATATTGGTAAGTAATTCAAATTGATAAGGGTTGGTGAGTCACTCAATAAAAAATATTAAAAATTCCATGTAAGGATTGGTGATTTCAAGGCACTAATGAGAAAGACAAATTTTGGTAACTTGGAAACCATAAAAGGATTAGTAATTTTCAAAAATGTCCAAAAAATGAGCGATCAATAATCTTTTTTACTATAGGTCTTTTAAAATATCCAGTTTTAGAAATTTACCGGCATGAAATCAAAACATTTTTTTTTTCAGAACAGAACAATTTAATCGCCCCCCATCTTATTGTTCAGATTCGGAAACCAGATCTCAATGAATTATTTGTGATTTTAATTGACTGATCATAAATACTGGTCAAATATGATAGAGAAGCAATAAAAAAGAAAGCAGTCATTAAATTAATTAATTTACGCTTATTGCTAGGTGGAATTTATTCAAGAACAAGAGGTTCCAACAAACAAATGAAGGGAAGAGTCCAAATCAACATAAGATGGTACAAGCACATGGCAAAATGAATGAGATTACATCCTAAGAAGGTCACGAGGATTAATATGGAAAAGGAAAAATACAAGAAAAGCGAGATGGGCAAATCCTGCATCCTATTTTATCATGGCATGCTCCGACCATTTTCTCCCTTGAGATAAGCATTTGGAGCCAGTCCCATCCGAAAGTATTGTGAGCAGAAGTTGGAAGATGACAATCAAAGAGGCAGAAGCAATCTGGCGAACCATTTCCACTCGGTGGCTCTTAGACGATGGATCTCTGAGACCCTTATTCGATGAAACTTGATGAAATTGATGACTGATTCGTGCACCCATATCACCCTCATTTATTACATTCTTGAAACTAGAACCTGCATTCAAATGCGATCAGTGAGATTAAGTTTTAGATTTCAGTAAAGAAATGCTTGAAATATTGCTTTATGGATACATTTGTTAGCACTTCTTAGAGGGCTTAGACGGTACTTACTTAATTGAGACTGGCTCATGGCTAAGCTTCTTGAGCTTAGTAGTATGTTGGTGGCGGAGGTGACGAGTAGATGTAGGCTGGGGGAGGAGGTGATTTCATGGGTGGTGGAGGCGAGGTGTAATGGTAGGGAGGAGGCGGCGATGGAGATGGGGGTGGGGGTGATTTGTAGATGTAAGGAGGCGGTGGCGATGGAGATGGTGGTGGTGGAGACTTGTACATGTAGGGAGGAGGCGGCGATGGAGATGGTGGTGGTGGAGACTTGTACATGTAGGGAGGAGGCGGCGATGGAGATGGGGGTGGGGGTGATTTGTAGATGTAAGGAGGCGGTGGCGATGGAGATGGTGGTGGTGGAGACTTGTACATGTAGGGAGGAGGCGGCGATGGAGATGGTGGTGGGGGTGATTTGTAGATGTAAGGAGGTGGCGGTGATGGAGATGGTGGTGGTGGAGACTTGTACATGTAGGGAGGAGGCGGCGATGGAGATGGTGGTGGGGGTGATTTGTACATGTAAGGAGGTGGTGGCGATGGAGATGGTGGTGGAGGTGATTTGTATACGTAGGGAGGAGGCGGCGATGGAGATGGTGGGGGAGGTGATTTGTAAATGTAAGGTGGTGGAGGTGGTGATTTGTAGACATATGGGGGCGGTGGCGGAGATTGGTAGACGTAAGGTGGTGGAGGGGGAGATTTGTAAACGTAAGGTGGTGGGGGAGGAGACTTGTAAACATAAGGTGAGGGCGGAGGTGGTGGTGGAGACTTGTACACGTAGGGAGGAGGCGGTGGAGATTTGTAGATGTAAGGTGGCGGTGGAGGAGACTTGTAGACATATGGGGATGGTGGAGGTGGGGGAGGAGATTTGTAAATGTAGGGCGGAGGAGGAGGAGACTTGTAGACATAAGGTGGTGGCGGAGGGGACTTGTAAACATACGGGGTTGGTGGTGGGGGTGGAGACTTGTAGATATATTTGGGTGGGGGAGGTGGGGGAGACTTGTAGACGTATGGCGGCGGAGGAGGCGACTTGTACACATAGGTGGATGGAGGTGGAGGCGGGGACTTGTAGACGTAAGGGGCAGGCTTTGGCTTCGGCTTGTCACACTCGAGGTAAGGGGTCTTGGGAGCGAAAGCAAAGGAGTCGGCGGAGAGCACAACTTCATGGTGATTCTTGGACTTGACGGAGAGCTTGGCACCCTTAATGCCGCCGTGCAAGTCAGTGGGGATAGAGCAGGGAGAATGCTCGGGCGCAGTGTGGAGCTTGGCGGTGCACGCCTTGGAGCCATATTTGACGTAGTCGAAGCCTGAGACGACGACGCTATATTTACCGTTAATCTTGGTGGTTCCATAAGCCTTGATTTGCTTTTCGCCGGCCTTGCATGTCACCTCCACTACGGCACCTGCTCCATTTATTAAAAAAATAATCAGAAAAAATATAAGTTATCCTTATTCAAAAGTCAGCCAAGAGTATATGTTCTATATCAAAACCATATTGTAATAGTACTTTGATTTACTCAAACAAAATTAGCAATAATATATATATAAATGTTTAGCAACCTTTGAGGTGTTTCTTGTCGTGGGATTTGATAGGGGATTCCCAATTGTAGCACTTGTAGCAATACACTTTCCCGACAACCTTAACGACCAAGTGAGGGTGATGATGGTGGACCGGCGGAGGAGGAGAAGTGTAGTAATAAGGTGCAGGAACATGTTTAGGAGGAGGAGGGGACTTGTAATAGTAAGGCGGTGGAGGAGACTTCTTTGGTGGTGGTGGGGATTTGTAGTAGTATGGTGGGGGAGGCGATTTCTTGGGTGGCGGTGGGGAGGTGTAGTGATAAGGTGGGGGAGGAGACTTCTTAGGGGGAGGCGGAGACGTGTAGTAATATGGTGGTGGAGGCGATGGCGAAGGAGGAGGAGGAGACTTGTAGTAGTATGGTGGCGGTGGAGACTTTTTAGGTGGCGGTGGAGATGTGTAGTGGTAAGGAGGCGGAGGTGACGGTGAAGGCGGAGGGGGAGACTTATAATAGTATGGCGGTGGTGGTGATGGAGATGGTGGTGGTGGAGATTTGTAGTAATAAGGTGGTGGTGGGGAAGGAGAAGGAGGTGGAGGGGACTTGTACATGTAAGGCGGTGGAGGGGATGGTGAAGGCGGAGGCGGGGATTTATAGACATATGGAGGAGGTGGAGATGGTGATGGTGGAGGCGGTGACTTGTAAATGTAAGGAGGTGGTGGAGAAGGGGAAGGCGGGGGTGGAGACTTATACACGTAAGGTGGTGGGGGAGAAGGTGATGGCGGAGGCGGAGACTTATACACGTAAGGTGGTGGGGGAGAAGGTGATGGCGGAGGTGGAGACTTGTACATGTAGGGTGGTGGGGGAGATGGTGAGGGTGGGGGTGGAGACTTATAGATATAAGGAGGAGGGGGAGATGGCGATGGAGGAGGTGGGGACTTGTACACATAAGGTGGCGGCGGTGAAGGAGACGGTGGAGGAGGAGAAGAGTAAGTGTAGGCTTCATCGGCAAAAGCGGACCCCACATTGCTGGAAACTACTGATATAGCCAGCGCCAAAGCTAGCGCCGACCAAAGACGACCCCTGCCGGGGCCGCCACCCAGATTCATCATGGCCGGAAAGCCAAGTTGTCTTCTCAGGAATATCTTGAGACGAGGTTTATCTGTCAAGAATATGGATTAGAGAAGCTCGGAGAAGAGGGAGAAGTGGCTTTTCGGTTGAGGAAGGTACGGGAAGGGCAGAGAGTATTTATAGTGGAAGAAGCGGGTGGAAAATAGCTGTTAACAAGAGGAATAATTCAATGGCCTTGATAAAGATTAATCAAGTAAATTGGCTTCTCTAGCTGGCCTTAGAATACTTTTTTGAAAGGCCACCTATCGGAGGGTCATAAGTAATTCCGGTTTAGCGTGTGGAACGAGTCGACCATGGCCTTGACATCATCCAAAAAGAGGAGATGAATGGACCATTTCAAAGTCAAGAAGAGAAGGCCATTGAAGGAATCAGAGATCACAGGCTTGCACGGCAACTGGGTACGATCGCCATTATCTTAATTGCACGTCCTCAGCGTATAAAAAACGATGCACGTTCATCACTACCCTGCACTTCGCTTCTGTGCGGTTCTGCAATTCATGTGCTCCTGTCAACCGGACTAGTTCTCTCAGTCCGGAGAGGTGCATGTGGCATCAATGATTGGCCCCACCCTCACAGCTCTCCATAGTATTCCATTCGAAGAGAAAGTAAACGAGAAAGAGAGACAGAGACAGAGACACAGAGATCACATCTATCTTCAGCTGACTTTGCGTTTTGGGAGACTATAATCACAGGCTGGTTCTGAAGCTTAACATGCAGAATTCTATTACCCTCCGCTCAAAATACGTATCTCCTTTTTTTTTTCATGTTAAGAAATATCAATTAGTATTGGTAGGTGTCGAGAAATTATTGTCAAAACATTGACAAGTTATCTCTGGAGATAACTTATTGACAACTTGCCATTGGTTTTCTAAAATTACCTACATTCCTTTTTAGTTGGGTGTTTAGCAAATAACAAACTAATTTGCCGACTTTTACGTGGATAACTTACTTACATTTTGTTTTTACCGATTCTTATATACACTTGCTAACCTAAATTAAAGCGACTCACTAACTTTTAATAGATTAAATTAGTAGCTTATTTTTAGGTAGTCAGCTCTCATTTAAATTACTTACTAATGCTTGATTGTTTCTATCAGGTTTTGTATGGATTTATCGACTTTTATTTACCTCTATTGGCAACCTGTTATATTTACTAAATCTTTGTAGAGATCACTAACCAATCTCCCTTTGAAATATTGCCTAGTATTGGGTTACCAACTCTCATTCGAGTTACATATCAATATTTATTTATTTCCTCTTAATTTGTCAACTATTCATATCGTTCACACACATATATATATTAGCAATTCCTTTAATTTCCCAAGTCTTTGCGGTACTCGTCAACCATAATTAAAGTGACTTAGGTGACCGAAAAGTGAAAAGTAATGGAGAAATCAGGTGACTATTAACTTTTTTTAACCAACAATTTTTTTACACTTACCAACTTCATAAGAAATTTATTGAAATAAAAATATTCTTATTGCTTACAAAAATAAAAATAGTGGTGGAAAACATATTTTTATCGTTCATGAAAGTGTTTAGACAAAAATTATTGTCGATAATAAAAATATTTTCAATTGATTAATTATTTTAGGTGATACAAGCGATCATTTTCAAAAAAATATTTGTCAAATCGTTTATTTTCCGTGAAATAAATATACCATAAGTTCCAATCTTTTGTTTTATCTAATGAGTGAGATTTGGCCAATTTCTCAATGGAATCTAGTACAAACAAACAACGAATCTTCATCCCTCTCCCGATACAATTGCATAATAGAACGAAACCCTAAGTTCTACAAATTTCCCTTTGCAGTGTTGATTTATATCTCTATATCTTCTAAAACCCCTGAACCTATATCACAGCATCTTTTCTTATCTTAAGCTGGAGCATCATTTGCTATGAGACGGACATGCACATGGGGAGACAGTTAGGTTGAACAATGGGAAGAGACCCGTAATCGAATTGGCTATGTGGAAGATAGAACTCATTTAATTTGAGTACGACATTAACATTCGAGAGGTTAAAGAGAGTTGTTATCTTAATCCAAGTCAGAGGAATGATTTGGGGAATTTTGCAGATGCATTTTCACAAGGCCTGCACCGAAGTCAACCATACCCTATAGTTTAATAGTCATTTCCGACATGACAGCAAATAACTGCTCAAAATTAGAACAGTCTTGAGGGACTTAGATGAAGCTGCACGTTATTCTGCTCTTCCAGGACCGTTCACTTCCACCTACCGGAGTTTTTTAAAATAGATGAAGGAGAGAAGCACAAGCACTCTCGATGTATCTCCTTGATTATTCTATGAATTGATCTCTAGAAGGGAAGTTTGAAAAGCCCTCGGGATTTGCAGATATGATCCTCTTTGCCTCCTCTATTTCTAGAATTAGGACTTCTTACATCCTCTGGAATAAAATGTCATGAGGAGAGATCCTTATGCCACCCTTCATTCAAAATAAAATAAGGGAAGAACGCCCTATTTCCCCGGTCGTTTACACAAACCATGATCTGTCTCCTCCACGGGAAATGCTATCCTAGGACACTGCCTCCCCCTTCGTTGCCCGGGGAGGTGCTGCCCCTCGGCCTCTTTCCCTCAGTCATCGGCTCCTCTCTCTCTCCCCCTCTCCGTAGACGGCAAAAGCAAGGGTCATAGCAACTACAATAGTCGCTTTACATTGAGAGAGAGAGAGCAATGATGTTAACTAACATCGAATGCTAATGCTTGATAACACTATTCGTTATATTTATTAGAAAGTCCAATCTAAAAGTTTAAAATAATAGATGGGAGAAGATCGAATGTGTATAAAAATCATATAAATCACACAATTAAGTGATGTAACATATTTCAACACCCTCTCTTATGCAAGCTTGATTATGAAATATCATGTAGAATTTGATAAGCATGGTGGCCGTACTTGTGGAATAACCACGAGTAGAATGCAACTCTGGTACCATGTGAGATTGTGTGAAATTATTACCAATAATTTTAAAGGCTTAAATTGTTAGACAAACGGACCAAAAAAAAAAAAAAAAAAAAAAAAAGGCCTTTAGATGAATTTGTGAGTCAATATGAATAAAAATATATGATACATAATAAAATTATGCGCTACACCAACTATATTCCTTCAATGAAAATGAAATTTCAACCAACTTGTTTCGGATTTTAAAAGAGAAGACTTGATACTTCATAGTAAAAAAAATGCTCTTTTATCAATTTTAATTCATCATTGTGGACTCAATACTACGAGTAAAACGGATATGCTTAGTGATATTTCATATAACAAACATTTCTTTAAATAAGTGGCTCATATTCAATAATGAATAAGAATCTGTGACGTGAAATAATGAATCAAATAGGTTGTAATTAAGCCTTATTGATGATTATCAAAACATTTCTAAGTGGACTTGGAAATGCAATGGCAAGGAGCTGATCTTTCCTTCTCTTGATCGGATCTTATTCATAAGCCTGTTGCAATGTCCCATCATCCGTCATCAGTGCACCGCATCACACGGATCAAAATCATGTTTAAATCTTTTTATTATTAAATCTCTTGAGATTGCAAATTAATAGCCAGATCAAGATCCAAATATCCTTGGAACATGGGGTTAATTAAACTTTTTCAAGGGACATTATTGCAACATCGAATATATATTCTCCAAGGAATGTAATGTAATGTAATGCTGTTGTCGTGAATGTGCTCTAACTATATTTTATCGGATGTATGTCAATATCTTTTGCCACCGCCATGAAAAGTCAAATATAATATGCTCCACCATATATAAATATATCCCGATATACTATACGAATGTGCGGTAGGTACTGGCATAGAAAGTCAACGTCTTACCTGTTCATAGCCCAAAATCTAGCCTACATCACTATAATTTACATGCATTATGTTAAACTATAATTTGATAAGAAAAACATGAGGAACCTTTTGATGTGTCCACCGTAACCAACACAATACCATACTCTTTCATTAGCTATTTTCTTCTTCTTCTTTTGCTGAATATGTGATTAAATCAAAAAATGACTAATTCCATATTAGAAATAGCTTAATGCATGAATTTTTCATTGAATTGACAAAAAGATGCAAAAAAAAAAAAAAAATAGTTCTCTTTTGGCGTCATTTCAATGGGAAAATACCAACAAATTCAAAGTTTGAGTTGTTCTCCTCAACTTGTCAATCAGTTCTTTTTTTAAGGGACCTCCCCAAAAAAGGGGGCTTTGGGCCTTCTTATGTCAACATGCAACTTCGTCGTGATAAAAAAGAAAAAAGAAAAAATCCCTTTTCAGTGTGAATTCGGTCCCATCGACGCCCCACTTCCCTAAGGGGCAGGGCAGGGGGACGGTGTGGCCATCTTGCCTGGGGCAAGGGGCCCTGCTCGAAGCTTGCCCCGCAATACGGAGAATTTTGAGCAATATTTTTTAAGATATCTCTGCATGTATTGCTCTTTTTCACATAAATAATAAATCATAGAAGAAGAAAAACTTGCAATTGTTTAGATTTAACATCAATTACGCACAATATAAATGACACGATATATATATGTTAGTCTATAGGTTAGTATTTTGTGCTTAGTTAGCCAATTGGCGCAGTTTCTGTATATGGTAGTGGCCAATTCTGTATACAATAAAACTAAGAACAAAACAGAAAGAAAAGTGGAACAAATCTTTGTATTAAGGCTTCTCGTGCAAAGCAGCTGCAAGAATAACCATCACTACCGCAAGTGAAGTGTCTAGCCTAGTCGCATGCGATCCCTGCGTGCTCATCCTCGCTGATCGGAAGAGACGGCCGGCAAAATAGGCCACCGAAGGAATTTCCACAAATGAGGTGATCGTTCACGGTCAATATTGACTGCTCTCTGTGCCCAAGTCTCATTCTTTTGCTGCCATCTGTACGCAATCTCTCGCTGCTTGGAAATAAAATCATATTCAATGTCGAAAAGTAAGAAAAGAAAAAGAATGGACCAAAATCATTATTTTGCTGCCATTTGTCTCTTCCATCTTTCCACTCTATCCTCTACCTATTCATTGTCATTTGTTTCTCTTATATGTTATGCTTTATCCAGAACATTTTATTAGCCCGGAGCATCATTTATATTGAAACTTTGGCAAAGGAGAAAAATAAAAATAAAGAGAGGACGGCATTAGAATGAAACGATGGCCCACTCAAAGAAAAGTAATGACGGAAAATGCCACTAACCTTGACTATAGACAACACTGTAAAGTTTAGGTACCAATACAATAAGTTTCTAAATTTTGAACTTTTAACTACTAATGAATTAGTAAACATAATGCTGAGAAAGGAATATGTGCAGCAAAAGTAATGATGGAAAATACTGCTAACCTTGACTGACGAACAACATTATAAAGTTAAGGCAGTAATAGAATAGGTTCATAAAATTTGAACTTTTAACTACTGATGGAATCTAAATCTAATATTGAGAAGGGAATACGTGTAGCGAAGTAATAATGGAAAATATTGCTAACCTTGACTGACGAACAACACTATACAGTTTAGGCAGGTTCATAAATTTTGAACTTTTAACTACTAATGGAATCTAAGTCTAATATTGAGAAGGGAATACGTGTAGCGGAAGTAATGACAAAAAATGCCGCTAACCTTGACTAACGGACAACACTTTAAAGTTCAAGCAGTAATAGAATAGGTTCATAATATTTGAACTTTCAACTACCAATGGAATCTAAATTTAATATTGAGAAGGGAATATGTGCAATGGAAGTAACGACAGAAATGCCGCTTACCTTGATTGACGGACAACACTGTAGAGTTTAGGCAGTAATAGAACAGGTTCATAAAATTTGAACTTCTAACTACTAATGGAATCTAATCCTAATATTGAGAAGGGAATACATGCAATGGAAGTAATGATGGAAAATGCCGCTAACCTTGACTAATAGACAACACTGTAAAGTTTAGGTAGAATAGGTTCATAAAATTTGAACTTTTAACTACTAATGGAATCTAAATCTAATATTGAGAATGGAATACGTGTAGTGAAAGTAATGATGGAAAATATAGATAACCTTGGCTGATGGACCACACTGTACAGTTTAGGCAACAATAGAATAGGTTCATAAAATTTGAACTTTTAACTACTAATGGAATCTAAATCTAATATTGAGAAGGGAATACGTGCTGAGGAAGTAATGACAGAATATGTTGCTAATCTTGTCTAGCGGACAACACTATACAGTTTAGGCAGGTTCATAGAATTTGAACTTTTAATTACTAATGGAATCTAAATCTAATATTGAGAAAGGAAAACCAGCAGTAGAAGTAATGACAGAAAATGCCACTAACCTTAACTGACAAACAACACTTTAAAGTTCAGGTAGCAATCGTATAGGTTCATAATATTTGAACTTTTAACTACTAATGAAATTTAAATCTAATATTGAGAAGGGAATATGTTCAGCGGAATCTAAATCTAATAGGTTCATAATATGATTTTCTAAAAACCTCCAATGTCTTGGACTTTGCTCTCGTTCTATCCATCTCTATAAAATTTTTGTATATCGTTTCTCAAAAATTAAAAAAATCCAATCATTTGGCGATCACGATCTTCTTTCACTCGATCAAGTTCTTCTCGAAGATGTTTGATTTCCTCACATACTGAATGCCTAAAAATATAAAATAATTGAAAGCAATCACAAAAAAGCTGTAGAGCGTTATAGCAATAATATTATACTAAAAAATTTGTCCAGACGTTTGAGAACTATTTAGTCCCCGAAAAAAAGTCGAAAATTCGTTTGTGAAAAGAGGAGTGAAGTCAAATTAATATGCGTCAAAAACTGGAGCAACCAAAATCCATCTATCTTCGTTAAATATAAATCAATGACTTGGTCAGACAAGACTTTATAAGCCCTCACATTTCATCATTGTGGGTTTTCTCTCGGTGGAGAGTAACAATTTTTCATCCACATATGTCACAGTAACATGCAAATGAATAAAAATAGTACTCACAATTGTGTACGTCTATGCTTTCATTGGCATAAACAACATTGAACCCCACAGTATAGCTCAAAGAGGCCTTTAGACAATTAGACAAAGTATAACTCGCATCTTTATATGAACTAAACCGAGCTGTGAAAACTTGTACAACCCTAAAAAGTGTCTTCGAATATCTGAAATGCATCCCATTTCAATATGTCAGTGGAGTTGCAATTGGCTAAAATGAGACCAAAATGAATAATGGAAAAACCATAAAAGCATAAAAAGTCGGCAACTATTTTTAGGGTGTTCGGAATGCGAGGAGGCCTATTCCGGTCCGTCATAATGGAGTATAAATGAAGAACTTGCTATTCGATGTGCCGGGGCGTCAGTCGTAGTTTGATACTGAGAGATTATAGTATGGGTTAGCTCATGACCATACCTCTAGCACATCGACAACTGGTTTCGTGCATTTGACTGGGGAAGAAATGAAGCGTCAATGAACTCATTTTTTAGACCAAACTCATACAAAATAACTTCATGTCATTTAAATCAACCCAAAAAACTGGAGCACTATAATGAATAAGATGAAGAACTTGCTCGGCCATTCCTTCATTAAAACAGAAATTGAAACCGGAACTGGAACCGTGGAGGAAATTTAAGCACCTTTGAACGTGTGAAATTGACTAAAATTTGAAGAGATGCTATTCATGGGTCATGATATTGATTAAGATCATTCAATTGCAACAATTAGCGAATGTTCAGGAATCATCAACAACATCGAAAACCGAAATTTATGATTATTGGGTGAGAAATTGACTCGAAGTTATGCCTATATCTCTTAATAGCATGTAAGAGCATCTATAATTAGAAAGATGACAAATGCAGGCCAGATCATCACCAAATTAGGAACGGACAGGCTTTGAGGTTTGCACTATGGATACTCATGCCAGTTCATTAAACTGCTAAGTTGTTTATTCAGCCAAAATCCTCACATCCTCATGTGAAGCCACCAGCAAAAACCCTTATTTTGTTCAAGGCTGGAAAAGATGACAATTTGATGAGAAATCAATACTTATGTATATAACATCAAATGGACATCATTCGTACAACATAAACAATGCAAAAACCCAAATAAAATCAGGGGCAACTTGAAATCAGGTGGAGAAGATGGATTTTGCATGGAAAAGAAACATTAAAGTAGTAAAAGAACAGATAACCTATGGACCAACTTCCTGTGAAGGAATTATGGATAATGCTTAAGAGAATGGCGAAATGGTCGTCTAATTCAAAGCAAATGAATACATTATAAAAAAAAAAAAAAATTCTAACATTTTAACATTTAAGCATGACCTTTCCATAATTGAGAATAGCAATTTCGAAGTATGAAAAGTGGAGATATACCTAGAATTTTTTATTTTTTTTACAATAATGCATTGCATGTATTCGTGTTACACTGATTTCTGATGGATAAATTGTTTATAAGGAGAATAGAAATACTTTTACACACACTACTCAAGGTGGAGTTATAAAGAAAAATATAATCTCACACCATTTTATGGTGACTATCTCTAGACTAAAGATGACACCCTTCTGATGTTTGATATGTTTTTTCTCATCTCTTGGGGCCATCCTCGTTATTCACTCTAAAGGACTGGACAATTGAGCCGCGCCCGATTCTGGGCCTAGGCTAGGTCAAGCTCATGGGTCATAAAGATCACAAATGCAGTGACTTAATTCGGCCCACCATTCGACCAACACTAGCTGGCCTTTGAGCCTTAAGTTAAGAGTGCGTTTGTTTCACAAAATATAAATAATTTCAAAATATTTCTTTTGTTAACAAAAATGAATTAAAAAATATTTTTATTATCCTTGAAATTATTTAGATATATAGACTCTTTTTATTGAATGATTATTTGAAACGAAAAAAAGTAATTGTTTTTTCGAAAAAAAGTATTTTTTGAATTATTTATTTTTCATGAAATAAACGAAATCTGAAAAAGAAAACTCGAGGTCACTTTATTTACCTCAATGAATTTTTTCTATTATTTTTTAAATTACCTTTTGAACGTCTTTCATCAAAAACTTTTTGTCACAAATTTTTTATTAGTTTAAAAGGAAAAAAGAAAAAAAATCCGGGTCAACCGGGTCCAGACCCGGCCCGCTGCCCAGTCCTGGCCATGGGAGTTGGCGCCAGGGTTTTAAAAGCGAATCGAGTAATGGGGGCGATGGTCCTTAAAACCCTAGCGGCAAGCTGCAGTACCTGCGTCCGCCATGGGAAGTAGGAGGAGTGCAGCCGGAGGTGGAGGTGGAGATGGAGGAGGTCGCAAATCCTCGAGATTCTCTCCCAAGAACCCTCCGTCTTCTCAATCCAATCCTCGCTTCAAGAAGCCAAAGCAGAAGAAGAAGCAGCTGCAGAAGAAAACCGACCGGAATGTCGACGTCGACCGTGGAGAACCGATGCCGAGCAGCGAGGACATGGCGGGGCAGTCGCCGCCATCGGCCTCGGAGCAGCTCGGCTTCTTTCTCGCTCAGTATCAGTCGGCCAACGGCATCCATCTTTCTTCTCTCGAGCTGGATTCCATCAGAGGTTTGTTGTGCTTTGCTTCCGTGTCATCATCTTGTTATCGTTTCTACCGGTCTCTGTGGCTTGCGGTCTTTGCCTCGTAAATACATCGCGGTTTGCGAGTACATTTCCCTTCTGCGGCATCTGATTGTTGTGCACATTTCGGAAGGTTTACGATGCTGTTCTTTTATCCTGTTGTTTTGCTGAATGTGAGACTGCAATGAGACAGAGGCCGAATCAGACAAAATTTTAGATTTTAGGAAAGAGGGAAGTTACCGGGGAGAATTCGTTGCTGGCTCTGTCTTAACGGGAGGGTTTATTCGGGTCGCGCACCCCATGCTAATGATTGAATCGTGCTAAATACTCCTTTTTCTTTTTAACTCTTGAGATTTATCTAAGGATGAAGTACTTCATTTTATATGAATACGCAGACACATGCATTCTGGAGTTATCTCAGGGCCCCGAACCAGATGTTAATACTTTGGGGAAACAGATAAAGGCGTCTTTTGGCCCATCATGGAAGGGAGTGCTCTATGAGGGAACTCTTGATCAAGGAAAAATAGATCCAGGAAGTCCAGCTGTCATTGCCATCACGGCATCTGCCATAAGAACGATAGAGCTTCTAAGGTCTTGTTACTTCTCCTTTCCACTTCTTACGAGGAACTGATACCTTTGACAAGACCTGAGAACTTCATGGTTTCTAAACTGAGATGCAATTGGAGCAGTATTAGGTCCGTTGATTTGCTATATAAACCTTTTATCCGAGTGGTTAATCAAGTTTGATATGTGTTTATCTGCATTGAACATATTTTGCATGTTTAATATGCATAGTCATTTCTTGAACATGTTACGCGTGTGTGCTCTGTAGTGTTTTTTTTCATATTATTGTTGGGCAATCTGTGTTATACATAGAATTTGGCATGATGCAATTTGTATGATGAAAAAATGAATTTCCAACCTCAAGCAATAATATAGCATGATTATTTAATTCTTTTATTGGACACTAACACTTTCATTCTGTTTCTTTAGGGGCTTTAGGTCACTAACTACGGAATGCCATGCGGCCAAATTGTTCTCAAAGCATATAAAGATAGAGGAACAGGTATGTTATCCATAGTTAGGTCTGTTCAGCCGCCCTGAATGCCTGTGATTGTTCATGCATTACTTGGTTATTGATGGTATCATGTGGGTTTTTGGGTGTTCATGACTATTGCCTTCAAGTTTGTGAGTGGAACATCCAGCAGATTTCCTAAGAAAGCATATGGGAAAGTAATTGTTTCTGTGTTTGATTTGAGTTCTCTGTCTCCGTTCTTTCCATAGTGTGGATACATTGGGGATCATTGATGCAATTGTGATTTTGATGTGATCTATTCTCATATTTTGTATTTCCAAGTTAAGCCATTTGCCCCATATAATGCAACTCAACTATCATAAAAAGCTAGCCCTGTTCTCTGTGGCCTGTGTTTTTCTTCAGATAGGTTTAGTACGTTGAGGGGAATGTACTTTTATGTGCTGAGGAATTCAATGCGGATTCTTTGTCAAATGTGCACATTCTCTTGCTTGATGTAGCTCAGAAAGCTCTTAATAATGCTTATTAGAATATGTTCTACCCTTTATGTTCTAACTCTTCTATTCTTTGAGTAAGTTCTTATACTAAATATCTGGATTAGGCAGGTCCCCTCCTGCTAATTAGAATTGCTAGAATGGATGAACGCATGCAAGATTTTTCTTACTTATGAAATTTGATGGAGTTTCATCATCATACTTCGAAATGCTATTCTTGTGGGATATTTTCAATTGTACAGCATGCTTTGAAGGTTGAGGTAAAATACCTATAAAAGCTTGTCATTTTCTAAATCTGGACATATCTGAAGTACTTGGATATGCTTGTTAACTTCTTTTGGTCCACCTTATTTTGAGTTGTTTCTATTATTCCAAAATATATTTTGAGCACCCACATTATCTTCCCTCTGGTTTTTTCTGGTTTTGTTGTTTTGTGCCAGTTCAAAGTTTGGGATATGATGCTACCACAGTATAATATCTAAGGCAGGAGCATTGCTGAGTACATTTTTTGCACGTCAGTCTGATCCCAACTTCCTGGTCCTTCTTTGTTTTCTATTTATGTTCCTCATACCCATCCATTTTTCCTCTTTTTCCCCATTCTTGTGATCAATAATTCTCCATATTTCTTCTTCCTCCCCATTCTTGGGATATGCTTGTGAACTTCTTTTGATCTACCTGATCTTAAGTTGTTTCTGTTATTCCGAAATATTTTTTTCCGGCACCCACATTATCTTCCCTCTGGTTTTTTATGGCTTTCTTGTTTTGTGCTAGTTCAAAGTTTGGGATGTGATGCCACCACAATGTAGTTATCTAAGGCAGCAGCACTGCTGAGTAAATCTTTTGCACGTCAGTCTGATCCCAACTTCCTGGTGCTTCTTTGTTTTCTATTTATGTTCCTCTTGCCTATCCATTTTTCTTCTTTCTCCCCATTCTTGGGATATGCTTGTGAACTTCTTTTGATCTACCTGATCTTAAGCTGTTTCTGTTATTCCAAAACATTTTTTCCAGCACCCACATTATCTTCCCTCTGTTTTTTTTTTCTGGTTTTCTTGTTTTGTGCCAGTTCAAAGTTTGGGATATGATGTCACCACAATGTAATTAACTGAGGCAGCAGCGTTGCTGAGTATATTTTTTGCACGTCAGTCTGAACCCAACTTCCTGGTGCTTCTTTGTTTTCTATTTATTCTCCTCATGCCCATCCTTTTTTCTTCTTTCACCCCATTCTTGGGATATGCTTGTGAACTTCTTTTGATCTACCTGATCTTAAGCTGTTTCTGTTATTCCAAAACATTTTTTCCAGCACCCACATTATCTTCGCTCTGTTTTTTTTTTTTCTGGTTTTCTTGTTTTGTGCCAGTTCAAAGTTTGGGATATGATGTCACCACAATGTAATTATCTGAGGCAGTAGCGTTGCTGAGTATATTTTTTGCACGTCAGTCTGAACCCAACTTCCTGGTGCTTCTTTGTTTTCTATTTATTCTCCTCATGCCCATCCTTTTTTCTTCTTTCTCCCCATTCTTGGGATATGATTGTGAACTTCTTTTGATCTACCTGATCTTAAGTTGTTTCTGTTATTCCGAAATGTTTTTTCGAGCACCCACATTATCTTCCCTCTGTTTTTTTTCTTATTTTCTTGTTTGTGCCAGTTCAAAGTTTGGGATATGATGCCACCACAATGTAATTATCTAAGGCAGTAGCATTGCTGAGTACATTTTTTGCACGTCAGTCTGATCCAAACTTCCTGGTGCTTCTTTGTTTTCTTTTTATGTTCCTCATGCCCATCCATTCTTGGGGTCAATAACTCCTCATCATAACCGGCTTGTCGATGCTATGGTTTTACTTGTATTAGATTCTAATTTGAGTTGGGCTTCATGGTTTTGAATTCCATATATTGAGTAAGTGCATGAATAGAAGTTCAACAGTTGCACATCATAGCTCTATTAAACTAAGGATATATCAAAATAATTTTATGATAAACCCATCATTTAGATTGGGCTATAATTGTGAGGACAGATTTGCTTTTCTCAGGCTCATATGACCTGTATACAGTTATAAATGTTGAACTTTGCCTAATCATCATCAGCCTAGTTGCTGACCTTAGTGGCAGGTTATTGCTTTGGCTATAATTAGATTTTCCCTCTTCTTGCCCATTTCCATTGAGGTTTCTAGAAAAAGCAGCAAATTTTAAACCTCAAACTGGACCTTGAAAATCATCTCTCTCTCTCTCTCTCTCTCTCTCTCCCCTCTCTCACTCTCACTCTCTCATGTGCACATGATTTATTATTTTGTTAAGTATTGTAATTATTCTTGTTTGCTCTCAAGCAAAGTCGGATAAGTTGTACTTTGGATAAAATATTCATTCTTCTCTTTTTTCTTATCATCACTGTTTCTTCAATCAGATGCTTATTAGTTTCAGATGCACTGAGTGCAAATTGTATGTGTTTTATTCATGCTTTTGGGGACGTCACCCAGCATATCTTGATCATTGGCACAACATAGGATGCTCAGTTGGTTCTGTTAAATTGATTCCTAGTCAGGGAGAGCGGGATGATTTATTACCTTCACGTGTCTTCCCTAGTTCCAGTATGAGGAGCAGTTGCTTTATACATATGTACATACATAATTATATTCATTTCATTTTGGTGGTTTTTTATTAGTGAGAACTATCAAATTGTCTTTCTTCAACCCATCTCATTGCTTCTAGAGTGGAATTGTATCTGTAAATTCTACCTGCTTGGCTTTAACTCTGGGATTATCTAAGCATATTTTGGATGTTTTGGTCCCTGCAGGTCGCCATGTTAAAGAACCGTGTCAATATTGCGTGTGGTACTCCAAACAGGTTTGTGTTTCTTTAAATTGAATATTTGTGTAGCTGGAAATTCCAATTGGAGTGTGAAAATACTGGAAAAGGTTCTGGTCTTAAAAAATAAAATTGGCCATATTCCTTTGTCAATGAGTAATTGAAAATTCTAAAAGATGCAGAGAGAGGCTAGGACTGGGAGCACAGGTTTTTCCATTGATTCCATGAAGAATTGCTTGCTCAATATAGCAATCTAGGTCCTTCTCTGAATGCATTGGGACATGCATGAAATTACATTGAATATGGTTGAGCTCCCATTGTGAAGTCAAAATTAGTTTAATGCCTTTAGTTCGATAAGGCTTGAGGTTGCACCTCTGGCATTAGTGTTGTCCATGCCTCAAACCTGGTAATTGATTACCACTGGACCCACAGGAGTCCTGAAACCAGAACTGTTGTGAAGAGTGCACCCTTGAACATGAGGAGCATGCCTCTCATCGTGAAGAGCATGCTCATGACCTTAGGGAGCATGCCCGTAATCTTGAGGGGCACGTCTGTGACCCAAGGGGGTCACCCAACAAGCGTGCCTCATGCTCAAAGGAGCATGCCACACCCTGAACGGCTGAGTTTTTTTTTTTGAAGGTTCTGTTTGTTATTATTAGGTATTGATTATGGTAGATTGAAGTTGACCTAAATACAAAGGCTCCAACACTAGTCTGTTGATGGT
This sequence comes from Corymbia maculata, assembly GCA_014182735.1. NCBI lineage: Eukaryota > Viridiplantae > Streptophyta > Magnoliopsida > Myrtales > Myrtaceae > Corymbia > Corymbia maculata. The sequence goes on along the minus strand of CM024682.1, from coordinate 83,755 downwards.
AATTGTTCAGGTACTTTTGAAGATGATCAGTGGCTCTGTCTGCTTTTGGCTTTTAATTGACTATAATGAATGATGGAGGTGGCAAGGCTGATAATTTCTCTCTTTTAGTATTAGGTTGAAGAAATGCTAATTGATGTCAGTGAGGTGGACTTGGGTTTGGCTGAAGTCATACAGTCAAACACCCAATCATGCCAAGACTCGAGTTAGGTGATAAAATGGAATGTCAAACCTAGCTCATTTATGTAACCCATAACCTAAATCAGTCTGAAACCCATAGATGTTCTTGAGTAAATAATTAGTTATCTTAGATAGACACCTTATTTCAAAGTTTCTGGGACCCTCTGATGAAACATTATCAGTCCTTATGTATGATTCACAACCTGCTTTCTTGATGATGAAACTGATCTGATTGCAGAATAAAGAAACTAATTGACATTGAAGCATTGGGGCTTTCTCACTTATCAGTAATATTGCTTGACATGCACACTGATGTGAAGGGCTATTCCCTTTTGACACTTCCACAAGTCAGGTACATGTTTTGCTCGACTGCATGTCTATGAACCCCCATTCTCATGCTTTCTTGAGCATAGTTCTCATTCATATAGATTTTGTGTTGCAGAGATGAATTCTGGGATTTGTATAAGAACTACTTTCATGATCGGGTAGTCAAAGGAAATCTGCGAATGTGCCTCTTTGGTCCGATAAATATCAAGAATGAAACAAAGGGTAAAAGTAGAGTCCATGATGAATAGGCAACTACTTGTAAAGCAGCAATGTAAACATTGTATGCCATTTCTTTGCTATCTAAATTTTTTTGAGTTCAGTTTGTGAATGTTCTCTTTTATTATGGTCCTCTTTCCCTTGAATAGGATCACATCTGGGCTTACCTTGCATGAGATCCTAGTAGCATGGAACTCTGTTCGCAAATACAAGGGGTTGAAGTCCAATCTCTTGACTGAAAGCCATAGATAGCTTTGCTCTATGAATACCTGGGTACTGCAGCCCGAGTTGTACCTGAGCTCGTGAAGAGGCCAGGTTGAGCTCCCGAGCCTATCTCGTGCTGCTAGGTTATGTAGTTGAATCCTTTGCTTGAGTGGCAAGCTCAAGCAATGGAATGAGCGTCATGATGGGAACTCAAGTGTCGACTCAGCCAATCGTGGCAGTGGCTGGCTGCCATTACCATCGCCTGCCTTAGAAAAGAACAAATTTCTTGTGCTTTGCTATTGTGTAACTGGGATTGTCTTGCGTCTTCAGCGGGAACAATAAAAGTGACTTAATCGGAAGAATGAGTTAGGAACATGATCCTACAAAAGAAAGGAATGTAAAAAATGAAATTGGAAAGGAACATTAAATCAAAGGACCAATTTTGGACCAAGTAAAATGATTCGAGAGACGATTGAATCTATTGAACAGAGGCAAATCAACTTTCTCCCTTTCAAAGAAAAGAGTTCTTTTCTATAGCTATGATAACAACTTATCAGACTTGTAAATTTGGGCATACAATATCTATCATCAAAATTATCCTTTAAATTTTTGTGGATTTCACTCAAATTCGTCAGTTGTGCGGAAAGAGGGAAAGAAAAGTGAAAAACAAAATAAAAGAAAAAAACAAGAAAAGTCATAGAATTTATAAAATTACTTAAAAAAATAAGTTTTGAGTAAATTTTCATGTCAAATCTCTTGTAAGACAAGATAGCTGGTGGTAACCGGATGGTCACGTCAACAATTTTAGGTGATAATTATTTGAAAAGACTATTGAAATATAATGCAAATATTTTAAATTACCTTGTAACCATTAAAAGTATTAGCATTCTATTGAAATTCGTACACTAGATTTTGGATTTAGATAACAAAGTTTAGGATTGAGATAATAATAATTTTTTCACATTTGTCCACAAGTTGGGGGCTTTTTGAGCTTCCCTTTCATGTTGTTGCTGAAAGATTACAGAAGAAAGAATCCTCGAACTGATATAGTAGTTCATGCCATGGAACAGGTAATTGCATGAAAAGGTTTGAATTCTTTTAATTTTGCTGCTGAAAGGAACTCAGCATTCTGTATTTATCCCGTAAAGTGAAAAAAAAAAAAAAAAAACGTGAGGATCACTAGTGATAGTGTTCTTAATGAAGAAACTATTGCTAATTTACGTTAACTGATTATTTATTCAAATAATTTGATTCAGCACATCAAAAAAAAAAAAAGTCAATGAATATATGTATTTGATTTACTTTTTCAAAATTAGTAATTCTCTTAAGTGAATAGTAAATTTCTGCTATCGTATTTTTGGTAGATTACCAAATCGGTCGCGACTTTTCCTTGGCCTACGTAATTGACCTCACTAGTAGTTCTTTCACGACTTTTCTTTGGTTATTATAGTTATGGAACTCATGAAGAAGATTTGGAATGATATTTTGTATCTTCCAAAGGGTTATTAGCAGTAAGTACACTCATTTAATAAACAGGATATAAATTTTCTGGGCCGTAGGGCAACGTAGAGAAGTTGAAAGTCACCACCATGAGTGTATAGGGTGGAGTTTGTCTTTTGGAGCATCACCTTCCGCAACAACTTTATTACGTTGCAGAATATGCATGGAACTTGTTCAATCGACCTCAATCCTCAAGACTACGAAGCAGTGCCGTCACTCCTCCTGCGGTCACTGCATGTCCTCATTCATCAACGTGAAAATCGGCGACGGAGTTGTGCACATGCAATGTCCCGGTTGGGATTGCGAGGCGGTGCTAGATCCCGTCGCCTGCAAAGGGCTCGTCTTAAGTGCATGGTTCGCCCGATGGTGCGACCTTCTGTGCGAACTGGCCGTTCTAGGGTATGCGAGGGGTTACCTTCCAAACTCGAGATGCGGGGAGATGATTATTAACGAGTGCGGAGGGGGCAGCCGGGGCTTGGGGAGATTCAAGTGCCCCAATTGCAATCGACTGTCGAAACGTCTGGCGGAGAGGCGGTGGTGGAAGCGGTGTCCAAGCTGCAAGATATATGTGGAGCGCCGTGGAGGTTGCATGAAGATGGTGTGCAGGCAAGTAAAACTTCTTTTCCCTCCCTCTTTCCCTCCATCCATGAACGAGTTCGTGCGTTTTGATTTGCCTTTAGGAAAACCTCAAATCCTTATCGTTCGGTGATGAAGATGAGTACAACAATACTTTGAGAAGCTTTAAACCCCATAAAGGACAGGATAACTTTCAAGTACACTGTACGCTAGTTTTATTTGCCTTTTCACAGAACAACAGAAGAAGAAGAAGAGGAGGAGGAGCAAAACAAAACCAAGTGAAAGATAATCGAGCGGGATATTGGGTTTCCTCGCTTCAAACCTAGGCTCGACTTGTTGTATATTTACTGCTCGCTTTAGATAACTCCCATAATACGCAAGTGTTAGAAACTGAGATAATTGTTAGGAAAAGTCCTAAACCTATTGTACGATGGCTAATTCATTCAATTCTAAATTTTTAATTGTGTTAATTCAGTTTTAAACTTTTTCAATTGTGTTAATTTAGTCGAAAAGGACAATATTGGCAACCATCCAAAAGTTTATAATTAAATTGGCACAATTAAAAGATTTAGAATTGAATTGGCCATCATACAATAGATTTAAAATTTGTTGGACAGTTTTTCATCGGAAACCCAACCCAAATTTTCAAAAAGGGAACCAAGTGTCTATAAAGCTTAGTCAAATTCCGTGATCAAATAATGCGGGACATTACTTTAGCACCCTCCACTTCCCCCACCTTTTTTTTTTCTTTTAAAATTTCGTACTATTTTAATTCTGAGTTTTATCTTCTTCTTTTTCTTTTCCGAACAATTGAAGGTAATCTTTGGAGTTTTGATCAACCGCACTTTCGTTGATCCTTAGATATTAGATATGCATGTAATTGTGCATGCATGATGACGCAAGAGCAGGTAAAATCTGGCTAATTCAGCCAATAGATGTTAGATCTCAGTACTACAAAAACAACTTGGAAAAGGACCCTCATGAGCCCGTTTTTAATGCAGAGGTCACTCTTGGGCCTGCCTAGAACGGGAAGACATAAGCAAATGCACGGCCATGCTTTTGGGCTGTTTCGGCTGTCGCGGCTGAACAGAGAAAATATTGGGTGGGCCTAGTCCGGCACGATGTGGTAAGACGGTCCATTAGAATTCATCAACTGTGTAGGAATCTGCATTATTTGGTGGGAGTCCCCTTGTTTCTCGTAATGTGGTTGGCTTGGTCATTGAGACTAAGTTTTAGGTTATTTTATTTTGGAAGATCGAAGGGCTATCCCTTATTGGTAGCTTAGGTTTTGGAGTTATGAACAAGTCGTTTTGGAAACAAAAATGCACTCATTTACAAGATCATATGAGGATCACATGAACTTTCAGCAATTTCCAGATTTTGATTTTTATGGAATTTTATTGATCAACTAGTCCTCAAGATTCTAATTGTACAGTGTCTTTTAGGAATCACTGTCAACTTCTAAAAGTTTAGGCTTTTAGATGAATATGTCATTTAGTATTTAATTATTCTATCACTTCCCCTCACAATTAGTTTAGTATTTTTGCCCAGTACTAGGTGTGTACATATTTAATTGAGAAGGCAATTAGAGACTGGAAATATCTAAACTGATAACCTCATGCTCTAATACCGTGTTAGATTTTATAAGACCACAATCAATTATTCTAAAAGCTTAAGTTTTTAAATGAATGCGTAATTTAATATTTAATTATTCTATCTGCATGCGCATTGAGAGAAGGAGGCAAGGGTGGCACAGGTCCTAAGAGGCACGAATAATGCGTGTGGTGGGCCACACCCATTAAAAGGGGTAATCGAATAGTTACATTAGCAATTTTAGGCAATAATTAGCCAATGATGTAATGATAGGCTGAACTACCAGTGGAAGATAATGCTGATTGAGAAAATGATGGGACTTAGGGCCCTTTTTTGGAATTTTCCCTTGATTTTGTCATTGTTAAGAACAACACATTGATCACACAAGTTGCCAATGTTCAAGAGGAAGCTCAATACGGATCAGATCAAACCTTTTTTTGGTTTGCACTCAGGAATCAAGAAATCAGAATGAGTCTAAACATTCATTTTTCCAATTAACCTCTGCTTTAATTTGATATTTGTGGGACCAAAATTGAGAAAAAGAAGGGGTTATCTCTAGTTTCTTCTTTTTGGATGTGAATGTCTATGATTTAAAGGAACCTTACATAAGATAAGAATTTAAATTTCATATGATATCTAGGTTGTTAGTGAATAAAAGGATATCAATGGATGATTACTGGAGTTTCGATTGCAGAGATAGAGTTTGGGGTTAATATGAGTATTATACCCATTAAATATGAGTTAAATTATGGGTTCTGGACCCATTTTGCCACCTTAATAAATAACACAATCAAATGTAACTTTCCTTTGACTTTTGTAATTTTCCTCATTGGTAGCAATTCACCTATAACATATCGCTTTGTAGCTTTTCTTTACATGATGTAATTTCCCTTTTATGGTCGTAACTTCATTTTATTCGTAAAAACCAGTAATTTGCTTAAGTCAATAGAAAATTTCAACTGTCCTATCTTTAGCAGATTACCGAGTTGATGGCAATTTTTCTTTGGCCTGCGTAATTGACCTCAGTAATAGCAATTTAGCTGTGGAAGTATCCTTTCGTAACTTTTCTTTAGATATTATAATTGGATCTTACGAAGAAATTTGGAATGATATATTGCATCTTCCAAAAGGTTACCAGTAGCAAGTGCACTCAATTTAAACTGACAAGATATTAGATTTGCTGGGCCGAAGATCGTTGGATAAATCCTGATAGATGTCAGGATATATATGCACATGCAACTTTATACTATGCACACCATAAAGATAATGGAAGAAGTCACCACCGCCATGGAAGCACCGCCTCCCACAACCACCGTACATTGTGGAATATGCATGGGAGATGTTCCATCGATCTCAATCTTCAAGACCACGGAGCGGTGCGATCACTCCTTCTGCAGTCGTTGCATGTCCTCATACATCGTCGTGAAGATCCGCGATGGAGTGGCGAACGTGTGATGCCCCGGGCCGGATTGCGAGGCGATGCTAGATCCCGTCGCCTGCAGAGGGCTCATCCCGCGCAGGCGGTTCACCCGATGGTGTGACCTCCTGTGTGAGTCGGCCGTTCTAGGGTTCGCGAGGTGTTGCTGTCCGAACCCGAGTTGCAGGGAGATGATTATAGACGAGTGCGGAAGAGGGGGCAGGGGGAATGAATTCAAGTGCCCCCGCTGCAATTGGAGCAGCTGTTTCCGGGACGAGAACAACCGTCTGCTGGAACGTCTTGCGGAGAGGCGGCGGTGGAGGCGGTGTCCCAACTGTAAGATTTATGTGGAGCGATGTGGAGGTTGCGAGACGATGAAGTGCAGGTAAACTCTTTCCTTCGATCATTAACTTTCTTTGGCGTCCATGAACGGATTCTCATGCGTGCGTTTTCGATTTGCCTTTTATGTCCTGCGAATTTTCGATTAGGAAGAACATCAGATCAGATTCGATGATGAAGATTAGCATAGGCTTCAAGTGAAGATTAGGACGACCAAATGTATATAGAGTTTTGTCAAACGGTACCCTCTATCAATAAAAATCGCAAGCTCGACTCTAGTACTATTGCACCCCTTCAGTAACTCTTGTTGTCCAAAAATTCATAAATGGCGGTCGATTTAGTCCTAAACAATTTAGTAATAAAACTATATCGTACGATAGCCATTTTAGTCCCAAGCCTTTTGATATTTTGTCAATTTAGTTTTAAAATTTATCAATTATGTCTTAAACCTTCTGATGATTTGCCAATATAGTCGTTTCGACCAATTATCCAATTGATATGTTTATTCTAAAATTAGCAAGTCATCAAAAAATTTAAAAATAAATTGACAAACCATCAAGAGATTCAAGGCAAATCGCGAAAAGGTATATGAATTGGTAGGTTTACGACAATTTTTGGGAAATTGTCAGCAAATTGAATATATGTAACTGCGCATGTCTGAATATGTAAGGGCCCGTAAGGTCTGGTCACTTTTCTAGTTTACTTTAGATCTTTGAGTACACTAGAAAAAAACGAGAAGAGAGTGGCTTAAAGAAAAGGGAAGACTGGGACCTCTCAAGTGTGGATTTTCATGCAGATGTCGAACTCGATTTTGCTATGGATGCGGGCCAAAGGTTAGTCCCTCCTTTCCTTGCGCCTGCGGCAGTGGAGGAGAAGAAGAAGAAGAAGACGACGACGACGACGACCACGAGCCGTTGGAATACGAGAGCAGCAGAAACCTGGCCACGTATATGGTCATGCTATTGTCTGTCATCTTGATTCCTCTGTTAGCATGTTTAATTTAGGTCTTCGAAGTCCCCCATTTGATAAAAATTCCGTACCTTTCTTGAGTTACTAGCATTTGACAGATTTCGAGTTTTTAATGGGTTTTTTTTTTTACAGATTTCAACTGATGGATGAGTCTTCTTCGCTATTCTAATCACATTCACCCGCTCGAGATTAGTATTGTTTTTGTTCCTTAACATTTTTAAATTTGTTTGGTGGGAGTCCGGCAATTTCTCTTAATGTGATTGGCATGGTTATCGAGACTAAAGTTTTAGGTTATATTTTATCTCGAAAGACTGAAGGACTATCCTTTATTGGTGACTTTGATTTTAGTGTAATGAACGACTCGCCTTGGAAACAAAAAAATGAACTCCTTCATAAGATCATATAAGGAAGATTAAATGAGCTTTTAGCAATTTTCAGGAATTTTTATTTTATGGACTTTTATTGATCGACCAATTCTCACTATTCTAATCATGCACACAAGGGTGGCATAGGTCCTAGGAGGCATGGACAATGCATGCGGTGGTCACATGGTTTAAAGGAATGACTACACCATCATGTCGGCAATTTTGAGCGATTAAATTAATTGCATTAGTTGACGATGTTTAAGAGGGAACTCAATACGGATCATAGATCAAACCTTGTTTGGTTTGCATTCATGAATCAAGAAATCATAATGAGTCCAAACATTCATTTTTCAGGTTAATCTCTGTTTCGACTTGATATTTGTGGACCGATATTGGGAAAAGGAAGGGGATTATATCTCTAGTTCCTTTTTTCAGATGCAAATGTCTATGGTTTCAAGGAACTTAACATAAGATAAAGAATTTAAATTTCTTATGATATCGAGGTTGTTAATGGATAAAAGGATATTGATGGATGATCATTGGAGCTTTTGATTGCAGAGATAGAGTTTGGGGTTTATCTGATTTTTGAATCCTACTATTGCTAGACTTAGAAACATCTTGAAGGTGCTTGTATACGCAATTTAAGGCTATTTTGTTCTCCGTTCAAGAGAGGAAAAAAAAAAAAAAAACCAAAGAAGAAAGGAGAAAAAGTGTCAGAAAATAAAAGAGACTGAGAAAATAAAGAGGACAGAGAAATTTAGGAGAAAGAGCTTCTTTTTGTATATTCAGTCTACTTCTGTACAATTACATCGATCCTCTTATAATGTAAGAAGGAAGAATAAAAAAGGAATTGACACATAAAGAATAATAAATTTCCTATTTACAAATATCACTAAATCAATTAGAATTGGATGTCACAATCGGAATCTCCAATAATATCAATCGGAATCTCCAATAATATATTCAACTCCAAATATATCTTCAACACTCCCCCTCAAGCTGGTGGCTTATAGATATCAAGAACACCAAGCTTGTTTAACAAGTATGTGTGTTGTCTCGACATAATGCCTTGGTGAAAATATCTGCGGGTTGATCCACGCCCCAATTCCCTTTGTTACGACGATTCCCTCTGAAATCTTATCTCGAGTAAAGTGACAATCAACTTCTATATGTTTCGTTCTTTCATGAAAAACTGGATTTGTTGCCAATTTGATTGCAGCATCATTGTCACAAAATAATTCAGTTGGTCCACCGACCATACTCCAAGATCCGAGAGTAATCCTCGTATCCGAGATAATTTCACGGTGGTTTTTGCCATTGCTCGATACTCGACTCGGTGATGATAATGAAACGGTCGATTGCTTCTTTGTCTTCCAAGAAATTAGTGATTCTCCCAATTTAATGCATAAACCAGTAATTGATCTCCTGGTCATTGGACAAGTCGCATAATCTGTATCACAAAAGGCTGACATTTTCATGTTGCAGTCACGAGATAGAAATATTTCAAGTCCCGGACATCCCTTCAAATATTTCACAACCTTTAAGGCTGCATTCATGTGAGACATTTTTGGACTATGCATGAATTGGCTAAGCATCTGCACCGCATAACATATGTCAGGCCTCGTCATAGTCAGATATATCAGTTTTCCGACTAGCTGTTGATATCCTGTTGGATTTTTGAGTAAGGGATCCTTAGTAGAAGAAGATGAATTCTGATCGTACTCATGAGTAGTCAGCTTGGCATTTTGTTCGATCAGTATAACAGCTGGCTTGCATCCTGATAATCCATTCGTAATAATTTCGAGGATGAACTTCCTCTGGCTAAGGCTAATCCCTTTATCTGACCGAGCAATTTCTATGCCAAGGAAATATTTAGGGGGACCTAGATCCTTGATGTGGAATGTGGAATGCAAGTATTCTTTGAACTTTGCAACATGAGAATCGTTGTTCCCCATAATAAGTATATCATCAACATATATGAGCAAATAAATTGATGAATTACCTATATTCCTTGTAAATAGGGCATAGTCATGCTTAGAATGCTGAAAACCTGCGTCAGTTAGTGCTGCCGTAAACTTAGCATACCATTGTCTAGATGCCTGCTTCAATCCATAAAGGGATTTGCGTAGACGACACATTTGCAACTCCCTCTGTCTGCGTAATCCCGGTGGAAGATCCATATAAATCTCTTCATCGAGATCTCCATGAAGGAAGGCATTATTTACATCCATTTGATGTAATGACCAATTTCGAATGGCAGCAATGGATAGAAAAGTACGGACAGTGACTTCCTTGGCAACTGGGGAGAATGTTTCATGATAATCGAAACCTTCTCTTCGAGTGAATCCCATGTATGATTCTCCATCAATGCATTCAATTCGGATTCCATTGCACGTTGCCATCTAGGGTCACGCGAAGCATCATTAAATGAATATGGTTCTTGTTCTTCTGATAAACGAGTAATGCAACACATGTGCTCAGGTGACAACCTGTTATATGAGACATATGAGGAGACATGATACTTTGTACCTGGAGAACTTGCTACAGAACAAATATAATCCTTAGTCCATGTAGGTGGGTGAGTTTGTCGTCTGGAACGCCGGGGCTCTGCTGCTAATATCTGTGTTGGTGAAAGCACAGATTCTGATGAAGACTCAGCTATACTGTTTTCTGTCGAAGGCACAGTCATTGAATCATCCTCGGATAATAATGGAGATAATGTTGGAGGGCCAACTTCAGATGGAGTTGATGATTCTCGTTGAATAGATGATTCTCTTTGGATAGACACAGGTTGCTCTGGAGCAACCAATAGATACTGTGGACCCATGGATAAGTTGTCTTCAGACAAAAAAAGATTACTGCCTCCTGATGATGAGGAAGTCGATGAGGCTATCATATCTTTGAACGGGAACACATCTTCATGAAATATGACATCTCTACTTATAAAGAAGTGTCCTGTAGAGATTTCCATAACTCTATATCCTTTTTGAAATGAGGAATATCCCATGAAGACACATCGAGTAGCGCGAGGACCCATTTTATCTAGAGGGCCTACATTAGTAGCATAACATAAACAGCCAAACACTCGAAGATGTTCATTTTTAGGCTGTCTGTTGTAGAGCATTTCAAAGGGGGTTCTTCCATCAAGAATTCTAGTTGGCATGCGATTAATCAGATAAGCAGCTGTGACCACACAATCTCCCCAATAGTCTTCAGGTATGGAGGCTTGATATTTTAAGGCACGAGCTACTTCTAAGAGATGCCTATGTTTACGCTCTACAACTCCATTCTGTTGTGGAGTATAAGTGCAAGAGCTTTCATGAATTATTCCATGAGAAGATAGAAAATTGATGCAATCAGTAGTGAAGAATTCACGCCCATTATCTGTACGAATTCGATGTACAGATTGATCGAATTGATTTTTGATCAAGGAAATGAATTTCGATATATAAGGAAAAGTTTGGCTTTTCGATTGCATCAAATAAACCCAAGTAGCTCGTGTATAGTCATCAACGATTGTAAGAAAGAACCGTGAACCATCCCGATGAGGAGTATGATATGGACCCCAAACATCCATATGAAGCAAAGAAAATGCTCTAGTGGCTCGAGAAGTGCTTGTGGGAAACGATGCTCGAGACTGTTTGGCTAAGGGGCATACTGGACATTTAGGATGAGGAAAAGATGCAATATGACCCAATCTTTGATGAAAAAGGAGATTTTTATTTCTATTGATGGCATTACAAGAAATGCTCTTATTTAATAAATCTAAGTCTCCTGGAAAATCAATCCAATAATATAGACCTTGTGCAGAGCTACCCAAGCCCATCAGTCTCCCAGTCGAAAGGTCCTGAAAGAAACAATTGTCTAAATTGAATATTGCACTACATGAGTTGTCTTTGCATACTTTGGTTGTCTTTGCATACTTTGGATACGTAAATTGAATTCAAAACCAGGAATGTATAAGACATTCTTGAGTAGGAAATTCGGACCAAGTTGGACGGTTCCAGTTTTAGTAACATGGATGACATTTCCATTTGGAAGACGTACTGTAATAGGGGACTGTGGTCCTCTTTCCACATGAGAGAATAATTTATCATTGTATATAATGTGGTCACTAGCTCCTGTATCGATAATCTATGCATCAATTAGAATTGGATGTCACAATCGGAATCTCCAATAATATCACTATTTCCTATTTACAAATATCACTAAATCAATTAGAATTGGATGTCACAATCGGAATCTCCAATAATATCAATCGGAATCTCCAATAATATATTCAACTCCAAATATATCTTCAACAAAAAGTTTCATCGTCGAACGAGGGGAATTCAACAAGGTATATGGATTATCATTGAGAAAAATATTATTGGAATCATCATCTATCATCAACCTGGGAAATAATTACAAGTTATCAAAAACTAAAATCGAAATTGAAAAAGTGTACATGGACGAGGTTTTGTTTTGAGACTTCTTCAGAACATGACTTTTAGGGCTTAACCCTGATTGATATAGTTTTTGGATCCCGTCAACTCGCAAAGGATTTATCTACAAGCATCGAGATTGGATATCTTAGTTTGATGTATGCTAATTATTCAATTAGTGATCCGCTTATGCAGTGAAAGCATAACATTTTATTTTCTTTAATTATGATGGGCGATGCATTGACATTTCATGATTATAATTTTAGAGAATTGAATTTCGAAGGAGTTGATATTTGTAGACTTTGGGTGTGAAACCATAATTTTTGCGTGAGGTTTGAGGGAGTGCATATTCAACTTTTGCAGTTTAAGTGGTTTAATAGAGTTTCCGAGTTTCAACTCGAGAGATGTGAATATAGCGTGGTAAAAAAGGAATGCAAATCAAGGGAATAAAAGTTGGTAAAAGATATATATATAGTTACAAATATCGGCAAGTAATCAATGTTGAGAATTAGTATCCCATGACTAGTTTGTAACGTAATTCTAATAAAAGTTGGTTAGTCATTATAATTTAAGGTTTCAAAAGCTATATCGATAAAGAGTTGGCAAGTGGGTACACGAATTGGTAATTGGATTCTTATTATTTTCATGAATTTAGAATGAGATTTCACACCTCATCATCTTCTTCTTCTTTTCAATACATCTTTATCCTTATCCTTGTTGAGGAGAGGGACAACTAAGACTCAACGTGTTGATCTTCCCAAAGTTATTAATTACATGAAAAACGAGTTTTTTTTTTTTTTTTCTAAACTAGTGTGAAAAGCAAGGGAGGGTTTTTACTACGAAAAGTCTTGGGAAGCTCAAACGCCATGCTTAGATAAGAGTTGATGTCATGTTTTATGAAAAATCGACAGATTTCGGCTTGAGAAAGGGAACAGTTGGCGATTGTCAAGCAAGCAAGCAAGCATGCTGTGCTGACCCCACGACATTTCTTTGCGGCCCACTCGTCTTCCTCCTCCTCCTCCTCCTCCTATATATAAATATTTCTTATAAAATTCATTTTCAATTTTCTTTTCTTGTCTATTTTATTTTATTTTTTTGTGAGCATTGGGTGGATGCACTTCGTGCTCAAGAATTTGACTTTTGTAGAAACATGGAACGCATCTGTAAACACGTGGATCGCCAGGGTCAACGCTGTCTTTTTTAAGAAAAAAGAGAGAGAGAATACGAATGGATGGGGCTGCTTTTAAAATCGATTGTTTTTTGTGGCGTTTAATTAATACTGTCCTAACTTCGTCAAAGGGATAAAAAAAAAGATAATCAAGAAGGAAGCCGGAAACTGGCCAAAGAAATATACTTCGGGATGGCCATGATAAAAAAAGCAAGACGGCCCTCTCCCGGGTGAAAAAAATAGTCATCTCCTTTATAAATATATATAAATATATGTATACATTATATATGTATATATATATGTATACAGACAGGGTCAGCAACATCTCCACCGTTTTGGATTCTCGATGCCCTAAAAAAAAACAAAGAGTCTGATTCATTCTCCCCCTTCTTTTTTCTTCTCTTTTCCTTTTTTCGAAAAAGCCAATGAATGTGGACGGAGGAGTCGTCCTTCTTGACCATGACCATGGGACAGCATCACCCACTTGTCATCATCTCCTCATCTCCATCCTCACTTACCATCTACATTTTGGGAAGGAGAAAGTTTCGTTCTTTTCCAAAGTGATGCCTAATGCAAATCAACACAAAAGCCCAATATGCATCAAAACATAACGAGTTCTAGAGATCAAGAAAAATCATCGGAGTTTGACAAGTTCGGGGGCATGCATTTGTCATAGGCTGATCATTTTGGATTGTGACCGTGTGACGACTTAGGCTATTTTGGATTGTTTGGGATCGTTGGGGCCTAAACCAAGCTTTTTTCGGATCGATCGATCGATCAACTTACTTAGATCGTAGAGAGAAAAAGTCTAGACTGGTGATTGTAGAGAGAAGCTCTGAAGAGAATGGAACTTATATTGCTAAATGATTGGATCGTTACAAATGAGGAGAGACACCCATTCTTATATTTAAGACCATCGGATTATAACAATTAATCGAGTTTCGATCCAGCAGACGAGATCATATCGTCACACCTACCATCTACCGGCGTTTATGCTGAGAATATTCTAGATCACGGCACAATTACGGTATCGCCCGTCCCTAAGAATGTTCCAAAAGCACTTGGATCCTCTTAAGGGTGTTTTGGTCATTCTCCCTCGATCATGAACACTCCATTGATCACGGAAATCTCGGATTTGTGATATTCTCCCTCACTCATTCGAGCAACGTCCTTAGTGCTCACAGCATGAAGAGAGTTCTTCTTGGCACGAGCTCTTTCACGTTTATTCCTATTCCGCTTGGCCCTCATTGACTCGAATGGTACCTTGAACGGCTTTTCGAACGATCGGTTATGTGGCTTCACGATCGGTTGGATGCACGATCCCTTCTTCAACTCGAGCATGGCACGTGGCACGTACTCCACTTCGAGAAGAGCGTTTCAATCGACATGTTGCAAGTTGATGCAAGAGGTCCCAACTCTACCTTCGGCTTCTCTAATGGTTGTGTCTTCGATAGTTGATCAGCTATTTACTTGGCCGCCTTCAAGCTTTTGTTGAGGAGATGAATTGCAGCAATGGTCTTGGTGTTCATCACCCCTTTGAGCATTGGTACCATGGATGGACACTTTGGATCAAGCACCATGATGCACTAGGATCCTATGTCGATCATAGCTCTCGCTTGATTGAAGAATTGCATACCAAGGATAAGGTTGTAATCGTTGAGCGAGACTACTTCAAACGGGAGTTTGTCTTTCCATCCGCCAATTTGGACTTCCACCTCCGGGTTGTTCCTCCACTTGCGAGGTCTTCCGAGTTGACGGTCTTGAATCGTCTCCCATTCGGTATCACTTCCAAACCCAGCTTCTTTGCTACTCGGTTGCCATGAACACATTGGAAGCACTTGTATCAACCAAGGCATAAAGGGTAATACCACATACCTTGATCTTGACAAAGTACATGTCTGTTTGCTCCTTCTTTTTAGGCAGTGGTTGGGTTTGCACAGAGTTGAGCATCATTCCCCCAAGTCAGACTTGGCGCTTCTCCTCCTTGGGCCATTCTTCTTTTTCCATGGAGAGGATGGCATTGACTCGATGCTTTTGCGGACACTTTTGCATCCAATGATTCCCCTTACAAACGAAGTAAGGAACGGGTGGAGGTTGGGCGTACTTATTTGTGTAGTTGGCTTATGGTCGGTTTCCTTGGACAGGTTGCTTGGGTTGCTTGGACAAGCCTTCTCCCCAAGTCTTCATTCAACCACCTTGATCCTTGGGGCCACGGGAGTTATCTCCACCTTCATTCTCAGAGGACCGATCCGACCTCCAATCCCTTGATCGATGCCTTGTTGGATCAAACTTAGTGAGGTCGATGAGCGATTCGGCCACGGTTAAGACCCTCAAGAGACTTCTCACGTCCCGACGCATGATCTATTGTCTTGCCCACGGCTTGAGTGCATCCAAGAATGCTCCGAAAGCTTCATCTTCTCCAAGGTTGTTGATTTGAAACTTGAACTCGTTGAATTCCTTAACGTACTCTTGGACCATACCTCATTGCTTGAGACAATGGAGTTTGCTACGGGCTTCTTGCTGAGCAAACTCGGGGAAGAAGTACTCTCGAAACATTCACAAAGTCATCTCACATTTCCACGAGATGGGCACCGTGCTTGGTCTCATCATACGTATTGTGCCACCAAAGCATTGTTGTATCGGTAAGGAACATAGCTAGCAGCAGTCTGTACCTTGACACACTTGTGTTGGATGGGTCTGTACCTTGACACACACTCGTGTTGGATGTTGGTGGCTCCACAGTACTATTCCATGCTTTATACGAAGTTGTCCACCTCTTTGGCAAATCGATCTCCCTTAAACTCCTTGGGTTTCGACACCTCTATCTTGGGCACTGCTCACCACTCCATTCGCGATGTTTAGCTTACATAGGGCGAGCTTAGTCTTGAGCTATTGGATCTCCACCTTCATGACTTCGACCTTGTCCCGTCAGGGGTTCTCCTCTTCCATTGCTTGGACTCGTTCTCTCAAGTCTTCGATCGATGTTTCGAGGGCATCCTCTTTGGCTTGGAGAGGGACTGTCGCATCATTGATGGCGTTCGTGAAGTCCTTGCAAAGAGTGTTTTCAACCTCCAAGATCCAGTCTCGAACATCATTGAGTCTGTCTATGAGTTTGGCCATGGCGCTTCACATCCTCGCGAACTTCTCATCAAGTGCGGCAATGACTTCCAACGAGGTTTCTATTTTCTTGTTTCGGCCGCGAGTCTCTCTAACTTGAGCAAGCAGCCTCTCTATCCACAATAGCTTCTTGGCTCAACATTCTCTTGAACAATTGGTGCTCCTCGAATCTCTCTTCTTTGCACTGATATCACTTGTCACGGCCTGATCGTTTGGATTGTGACCGTGCAACGACTTAGGCTATTTTGGATCGCTTGGGATTGTTATAGCCTAAGCTAAGTCTTCTTCGAATCAATCGATCACTCAACTCACCTCGAATTGTAAATAAAGAAAGTCTAGAGAGAGAAGCTCTGAAGAGAATATAATTTAGATTGCTAAATGGTTTGATCGTTGTAAATGAGGGAGAGGACATCCTTCTTATATTTGAGGCTTTCGAATTATAACCATTGATCGAGTTTCGATCCAACGGACGAGATTGTACCACCATACCTACCATCTACCGATATTTATGCCGAGAATATTCTAGACCACGGCATAATTATGGCATGGCCTGTCCCTGAGAATGTTTAGGAAGTACTTGGATATTTTCAAGGGCATTTTGGTCATTTTCCTTCGACCATGAACGCTCTATTGATCACGGAAATTTCGGATCCGTGACACGTTCATGGGACTATTTTGAACTAAAATATGTAGCCGATCATTGAATCTCATGCCGTTAGTGAGGAGCACGGCCCGAGACCTCCCTCTCTAGCTTCCTAGCACTCAAAAGCAATTTTAAGGACTCAATTGAAACTCAATCATCATATGTTCACACAAATTAAGACTAATTAGAGCTAATTGGGTGCCCAAAGGATCTATTTCATGCGTGTGAAATCAAAATTTCCAAATTCGAGACCGGATACAAAGATATAATCCATATGTGAAGGAGACCCAAAGTTCCCCCACTTGCATATTTTTGACTTTCTGAAAAAGGCAATTATTATTAATAGCCACCGAGACAAAAAAAAGAAATTGGTTTTTGATAACTCATCGTGGGGCGGGGGAAGGGCAAAAAAGGCCCAAAGAGTGCAAAGGAGCATGACGTCACGGTGACGAGAGGGTGACGTCACGACAACGTACATTGGACCCACCCAATACTTCCTTGTGCGTCGGACCAACCGACCCGCTTCGGCAAGCAGCAGCTCTCTCTCTCTCTCTCTCCTATTTCTTGCTCTGCCTCCTTTCTTCCTCCCACCCCCACCACATTCAATTCACCCGTCTTCCCTTCCCTTCCCTTCCCATTCAGATCGCCCCCTTATAAATAAAGCCTTCGTCGTTCCGAACGTCTCACGAGTCACGCCCAACACAGAGGAATTCCTCGCGGTGTACTTTTTATGAGAGCGACGTGTCATGGGAGGTGGCTACTGCTGATGGTATTGTTTCTCGGTGTCGTCCACAGGCTTCTACTGTTCCATCGTCTCCCTTCTCCCGGCCCGGCCCTCATCCGGAGCGCCATGTCTCAGCCCGATTTCAGCACGCCCCGAGTGGTGGTCAAGAGGGTCCTGGCCAAGCAGCAGCACGAGGGCCAGGGCGCCATCGTCCGCAGAAGCATTGGCAGGTTTTTGACTTTTCCCCTCTCCTCCGTTCCTTCCCGCATTTGATCCGGTTCTTGATGGGGTTCATGACTTTCTCTGGGCTGTTTTCTTTTACGCTCCTTCTCTTCTGTTCGCGAGATCCGAAAGGTTGTAAAACTTTCGTGGGTGGTTTGGATTTTCAGGAATGAATTGAGGAGCTTGGACCCCTTTCTCATGCTGGATGAGTTCTCAGGTTTCTTACCGAAGGATGTCTTTTTTTTTTCTTTTTTCTTCTTTTTCTTTATTTAGTGGTCTAGTGCGGTGCTGGTGATTGCTAGTGCTCTCTAATTAACCCCAACTGGCTTGTCGAATTTTGCAGTGTCTCCTCCGGCTGGATTCCCTGACCATCCACACAGAGGTTCGCCCCTGTTCGTTCATTTTGTTACTCTTGGATTGACACGAGAATGTTCAGTGTTGTTGATTTGATTCTTGCTGTCATCCCATCTTTACAGGGTTTGAAACTGTCACTTACATGCTCCAGGTGAGTAGTCTAATTGAGTGCAGATATCTGGCGTAATGGGTTGAATTCGCAACACAAAGAATGCTGAATCTTTGTCTCTCTTTTTGGTGTTCAGGGAGCCTTCACCCATCAAGATTTCGCTGGGAACAAGGGAACCATACGAACCGGCGATGTGCAGGTCAATGAGCTCTCTCTCTCTCTCTCTCTCTCTCTCTCTCTCGTTATTTTGCTTTTGTCGTTGTTTCCTTTGTTAATCCCATGAAACTGGTCCCATGAAATGAAAAGGGGATTGAGAGCCTGATTTTGTCTCTTCCACATATCTGCAGTGGATGACGGCCGGAAGAGGAATCATCCACTCGGAGATGCCTGCAGGAGAAGGAGTGAATAAGGGGCTGCAGCTCTGGATAAATCTCTCCTCCAGAGACAAAATGTATGAGCAACCATCACTCTTCTTCATCTTCTCTTCTCTGCCAATGATAATAATCAAAACTTCAAAAAGGGGGACTCACCATATAGATTGCTCATTGAATTTTCCTTGCGACTGATCGCCCAAATTTACATGGTGATGCTAAAAAGTTGGAGTATATATCTTCAGACGAACAACTTTAGATAATGTTATATCTTGTTCTGAAAAAGAGAAGAAAGAAGAAAAGAAAAGAGTGAATTTATCTCCTCTTTTCATTTGTAATTTGGGTTTAGTTCTTGAATACATAATGATAGTGGGATGCAGTGAAATAGCGCATGCGTTGGTAGGTTCGATTCCAAAATTTCCTATGGTGGCTGCTGTTGTCCGCTCCTGTAGATTTTCACGTTCAGTCTCTCTTTTCCTTTGTTGGCTGGCTAGTGAATCTGCAAGTTAGATGATGACTTTGGCATTAAACTTTTTTTTTTCTTTATATGTTCCTTGTCTTGCAGGATTGAGCCGCGGTATCAAGAATTGCTTAGCGAGGACATAGGCATGGCGGAGGATGATGGAGTCGAAGTCAGGGTGATTGCAGGAGAAGCAATGGGGGTGAGGTCTCCAGTCTACACGAGAACTCCGACTATGTACCTTGACTTTACTCTCAAGCCGGAAGCGAGATTGAATCAGAGCATTCCGGAGTCATGGACTGCATTTGTGTACGTCATAGAAGGAGAAGGTGTTTTTGGCTCCGTCAACTCATCTCCCGTCTCGGCGCACAACTTACTGGTTTTAGGTCCTGGGGATGGGGTGAGCGTGTGGAACGAGTCTTCAAAGCCATTGAGATTTGTGCTGATAGGCGGGCAGCCGCTGAATGAGCCGGTGGCCCAACACGGGCCATTTGTGATGAACACGCCCGCTCAAATCGATCAAGCCATTGAAGACTATCAATATGCCAAGAATGGGTTTGAAATGGCCAGGTACTGGAGGTCTCGATCAGTGGGTTGAAAATGCTTCCAAAATCACGCTAGGCAAAAAAATAAGGAGGAAATAAAAATAGCACTCTCTCTCTCTCTCTCTCTCTCTCCCCTCTGAAAGTGTCACTGTCTGTGCCCACAAAGAGAAGAAGTTGAAAAGAAAGATGTGTTGCTGATTGAAGCAAAGGCTTCTAGAAGATTTAAAGTGCAAGTGATGCAGTAAATCTAGTGATCATTTGAGTCATGATGGATCAAAGCTCGTTTTGGTTATAAAATACCTCTATTGCTTCCTACCGCGAAAGATATTTCTCTCTCTCTCTCTGTGTACACGACACCTGATCCTTTTGGTGGTCAATTTGCAGTGACTAGTGCTTGATCTTCTTATTCTTTTTGCCTCCCCTTGCGGCTGCGCATATGCTTCTTTCCTTTTCTTTTTCCCCTCGAGTGTTGATGGTTGAGAATTTTGTTGTTGGTAGGGTTGGTTTTCCTCTTCTTGTGAGATTGGGTTCGTAATCATCAATACTCACTCATATCAATCCCACAACCCAAGTTGACCCTCCACCAAAAACTAAATTGCTTGAACCACTACAAAGAAGGAAAAAAGTTGTTGGCATGACTTGGCTAGAAATGATGCAAAGATCGGGTCGGGTATGAACAAAGTTATGCTCATAATTCTGGTTAATGTTGATGTATTAGCGGGGTCAGCATTTTGAGCGGAAATTCAATAAGGGCAGCCAATGGGTAGTGTCGCGTGGACTATCTCCTTTCAACAAGTTTCCCAACAATCTGCTAAGCATTAACTATACCCCCATATAAATGCTACATGTAGTTTCGTGTAACGAATCATGTGCCATCAGCAAATTACTAGTCCTGTGATTCCAATATTTGCGCAAATGAAATCAGACATAACAAAAAAACTTATATTTATCTTGCCTCTGCCATGAACAAAATATGCAAACCTCTCAGCCAATATGTAGACATGATTCCCAATCAAACAAACAGAACCCAGGTCCACATTATCCTTTGCTGTTACATGTATCTTGAACTAAAAAACTCAATAAATTAATATTCTTGCATAAAATTTGCTATAACACCACCTTAAAAACCCCTGCTGAGAAAAACAAGCAAAAACCAAACAAACAGAGCTCAACCAATAGAATCGACAATGAAGTTTCCATCATCGAACTTGAAAGAATTTCGCAACTACAGAATCACCTGGAACAGCAAGAATAGCTCTGACTCCGCTTTGAGCCATCAGCCCCATTACCAGCCAAGGTTACCCTGTTAACAGAGAGCTCTGCTTTATATGCATCTGAGTTTAGAACCTTCCTGCTCACATTGTTATATATTTCCTTTATCACAAGCTCGAACGCTGTCTTGACATTTGTGGCATCCAAAGCAGAAGTCTCCATAAAGAACAACCCTTCTGATTCTGCCAAACTCTTCCCCTCCTCGACTGTCACATCCCTAATACTCTCCAGGTCACATTTGTTCCCAACAAGCATCATTGCAACTGTTGTATCTGAGTGAGCTGCATATGGTTTCATTCCAGTTAATACCAAGGGGAGACTTACAACTAGCCCAATTTTTCGGTTTACTTTTATTCAAAGAGATGCTATGAGAAGATTAGTAAATAACCAACTCGAAGTATACTTTGTTCAGTAATTTTGAAAGAGTGCGTGACATGTATACCTATTCTATCATGTATTGCCAATTTTCATAGTACGGGAGAAGGAGGAACGACACAGTTCTGGCAGATGCAAATTTGGCGTGTGCTTGCCAAAAAGTGATATATAGGTTTTGCCGTCTTAAAATTCAAGTAGTTTAGTGACAGAGGGGCCCTAAAATGGTGGACAAACATCATGGGAAAAAAAAAAAAAAAAAACGACTACTGTGACATTCATGTATGGGAACTTCTAACCACTCTTTTTAGCTCGTTCTCTCCCTATCTGTCTCTCACTGTTAAACTGCTTCGCAGTTTCTTTCATCATGATGATGCTGCCACCCTACCTGCCTCGACATCAACTGCAATCACCCTCCATTAAGTTTCAATCATTGACTTCTCCCGAATTTTCTCCAGTTTTAATCGATGTGACCCATAACAGCCACTAAATGGCATTTTCCTTCTGCCAAAGCTGAACGCATACCATGTACTTGTCAAATTTGTAACTAGACGTCTGTACGTTAGGGCAGACTTCTTTGGCTTCCAAGGACACCAATAGTTAAAGTATCCACATGGAAACAGAGCGAGCAGGGGAAATTTGCGAAAATAACGGTGATTTAGGAACTCAATTGTTTCCTTATAGCCAATGTCAGAAGTATGCAATTCCAATGGTGAATGTAATTCCAATGAGGGGCATGTAGCTAGGAGGCGGGCGTGCTAATCTCCCAAGCATAGTCAATTGTCAATCGGGTGCCGGAAGCACGTCGTTAAAGTTCAAAGTGAGGTGAAGGCAGGCAGAATTAGATTTGTGCAATCTCCGAAGTCGAAATTCACAGATCTACACCATATCGTAGTAGGGAAGGAAGGAGGGAGCAAAGAGTAGAGAAAGAGAGAGAGATGGAGGAGGTACTGACTCTTGAGCTCGTCGAGCCAGCGAGAGACGCTGTCGAAGGTGGAGCGGCGGGTGATGTCGTAGACGACGAGGGCACCGACGGCGCCGCGGTAGTAGGCGGAGGTGACGGCGCGGAAGCGTTCCTGGCCGGCGGTGTCCCAAATCTGGGCCTTGACCTCCTTGCCGTCGATGTCCATGGACTGGGTCTGGAACTCGACGCCGATGGTGGCCTTGGAGTGGGGGTTGAACTCGTTGCGGGCGTAGCGGGAGAGGAGGTTGGACTTGCCCACGGCGGAGTCGCCGATGATGACGATCTTGAAAAGGTACTCCTCTCCTCCCTCCTCGTCCGACGACGACATCCCTTCTTCTTCTTCTTCTTCTAATTCTTCCGCTGCTCTCTCTCTCTCTCTTCTTCCTCTGCTTTCTCTCTCTCTCTCTCTATCTATCTCTCTTGGTGTTCCTGCAGTCGATCCAATGCACCGATGCTTGGGATGCGGAAGAGATTTGGCTCTCTGGTTCTGGTTCTGGTTCTGGACAATGAGGAGAATTTGGGGAGACGAGGAGGAATGAGGCAAAAGACGTGGGAAAGTGGTCTGACTGAGCTCGTCGTGTGATTTAGAGAGAGAGAATGTGTGCAGCTACTGCTGGTCCTAGTTTTGCGGGTACGGGATGGCATGGCATGGCATGTATTGTCATGATCTTTAGCTGGCAAATCATATTCATGCCACCCCCGATCCACAATTCCACATTCCACATCCGCTGCTGCCACCCCTCGGATTGGATCCCATAAATAACCATCCATCCATCCCCCAAGCACCTTTAATACTTTTAGTAAGAACCTTATTTTAACGGATTATCATCGTACATTTGCCCAAAATACTCTCTCTCTCTCTCTCTCTCTCCACCACAGTAAAGACCATCTAAAATGGATCTTATGCGGGCTAACCTTGAATGGAATGCACGTTTTACTTGAGGGTTAATGTTCTCATTATTCGGCTTTTATCTGATAAGTAATCTTTTTTTTATTTTTTTTATGGGTCCGGTCAAATGAGACATGGGACAAAAGCATCTTTTGTCTTTTGCCTAATTTTGACCACCCCCGGGGTCTCTACTCTTCCTTCCATCATTTGTCTTTTGTCCCCCTAGATAATCATCCCCGCAAATTTGTCGGGGGAAAACGGAAGAAAACAATGAGCGATCCCCCTAATCTAACTCACCATTAAGTTTTAACCTTCGCCCGTCCCTCCAATGTGGGAGATGGCATGGGTATAACCTTGGATGCATCGGAATTAATATTCACAACTTGAAAATATATCGATTGTTATTAAGTTGCGAAAACCGACAACGCATGATTTCCGTAATGAAAAATAATGTTCCTATTTTTATTTAACTTCGCGCCCCGAAGTTGGGTCCGGCCCGCCAAGTAGGGACCGGGTCGGGCTGGCGGGCGGGCTAATCGGGCCGCCGTCCCCGTCTAGTCACGGTTAGCGCTACTTCTGCCCTTTCGGCAGATGCCCAAAAACCCCGCCGAGGCGACGCCTAAAACCCTAGTTTTTCAACCTCCACCTCAACTCAGACTTCCGTCCCTTCGCTCCAGTCCCTCTCCGCTGCTCTCTTCGATCGTACCCATGTCGCCGAGCTTCGTGTTCGAAGCCCCCAGCGACGAAGATCGTCCGGAGGACCAGGAGGAGGACCAGGAGGACGAGGAGGAGGACGGAGGCGGAGGAGATGAGAAGAGGCAGTCCCCATGGGACTTCGCCGCCTACTCCGAGTCCGTCGCCGAAGAGCACGCCCGTCACAGCACCACCTCCGTCGACTACAAGATCTCCAAGCTCCTCCAGAATCGCTCCCTCCCGGACCTCCCTGACCTCCCTGACGACGTCAGCTCCGATTCCCAACCCGACATCCAGGTTGGCCCTTTTTGTGTTATATTCAAACGTTTCTAATCACTGTCCTTTTTTCCTTCCCTTCAACTCTCCCTCTCTTCCCATCGCTTATGGCCCTGTTCCGTTATCCATTGGTAGGAAGATTACAGGCCGGACGATGAGGATGATGGCGGCAGCAATGCTGTCGAAACTAGGCCCTTCTTCGACAAGGCTGAAGGAACCTCCTTTCACGCCAATTCCTTCATGGAGCTCAATCTATCTCGCCCCCTTCTCAGGGCTTGCGAGGCTTTAGGGTACACCAAGCCCACGCCTATTCAGGTCCCTTCAAAAAGAAAAAAAGAATAATTATCGTTTGCGCGTGAATTGTTGCCATGTTTTGATAGCAGTAATTGGCAAATGTGACATCGTTTCACGTCTGTATGTTGGGGCCTCTCTTCAATTGCAGGCCGCATGCATTCCCTTAGCATTGACAGGCCGTGATATTTGTGCCAGTGCCATCACTGGTTCTGGGAAGGTATTGAAAAACCTCTTTAGTGTGTTGTGTGTATACAGGTTTTTAACACTTGGAACACGATTACGTTTGTTTGGTGGGTGTTAGTATTTCAATTTCAATGTTGGTTTATGCAGACGGCTGCATTCGCTTTGCCTGCTTTGGAGAGGTTGCTTTTCCGACCCAAGAGAGTGAAAGCCGTAAGGGTTCTTATACTTACTCCTACCAGGGAGTTGGCAGTCCAGTAAGTAACTGGTACCTTTTTTCTCATGTCCATCTATAACTTATGTGCCCGTAACAGTTCATACAAAAACTTATTGGATCTTCATATTATCATGGCTTGGGAAATCAATCTCTTCCATTCACTTTGTATTTCAATGGTCAACCTCTGTAGATTCCTCTTTTCAGAAAGGAAAGTGAGCTAAACAGAATAATGCAAGGTTAATATCATATTGAACCCTCATATTACCACTAAACACAAAGAAATTGCCTTGCATCTTGTTCCTGTCAAACTCTCCTGAAGCTGCCCTAGCAAACTTCCCTCATGCAATCTTCAGCGCTCATTCCAGAATTGAACTGAGAAATTTTAAGTAATTTATAGTCTATGTAAGTTATATTTATGATGGAGCCATTACCTCATGTTAAGAGAGATTTTACAAAAAAGGAATTTATCTTGTGTGCGATTTTTCATGTTCTATTGGAAAACTTACAGGAAGGCCTGTTGGTATGTGTCTTATTGAATGAGTTTCTTTGTATTTGCTTGTTCATGGGCCTAACCGAGTGGTGTCATTTATTTCTTTATCTTTTGTAAGAGAAGCATCGAAATTTTTTGATCTATGCTTCTTAGTAGGATTTGGATAAGAGAATCGGTAAGAAGCTTTTTAATTTTAAATTCTTTTGGTCCAAGAAGTCGGTCTCAAAATGAAGCTGGTAATTTATCCTGAATGTTTCTTTTGGTTAGTGATTGATGTCAAAAACTGATTATCTGTCCTCCTTTCTGTGTTATGTAAAAGGTTATTCTGGTGATGCCAGTCCACTAACATTTTATGTATCTGGTTTAATTCGTTTACTTACATTTTTGCAGGGTTCATAGCATGATAGAGAAACTTGCTCAATTTACCGATATCAGATGTTGCCTTATTGTTGGGGGGCTTTCTACAAAGGTTGATTTCATTTTCTGACCTTACTGTTTATGTTTTGAAGTTTTTGTTTTATCTTTTCTGCAAAACATTGAAGCACATCTTGACGCACAGGCTCTGACATGTCAAAGAAGATTTTTGGGTGAAAGAAGTAGCATCTTCTCATGTATAAAATTAAATGAAGTTGTGAGTTTCATGGGACTTGGAGTCAGATCATGTCTTGGAACTGTGATTCTCAATCCGGAAGTTAAAATATTAACTAAAACCAAGAACAGAGTAGAATCCCTGCATGGGGGGACAGCATGTATAGATTGATGTGTGAAGTGCTTCTACATTTTTTCAGTTGAAAGTAGTTCTTCTGTTATTACTTGTAAAAATGCTGATGGAATTGTACTTGTAGTATGGAATCTCCTGGCTGGGGAAACTTTCAACAATAATGCTTCTTCCATGTAGGTTCAAGAAGTAGCCTTAAGATCGATGCCAGACATAGTTGTAGCAACTCCAGGGCGCATGATAGATCACTTGCGCAATTCTATGTCAGTGGACTTTGAAGATCTTGCGGTTCTTATTCTCGATGAGGCAGATCGTCTGCTGGAGCTTGGCTTTAGTGCTGAAATTCAAGAGCTGGTATAATCTTTTCCAGTTACACTTTCCCATGAGATCTTATTGAAACGGATAGCTTTTGCTGCAGGAAACAGAACATATTAAGGCATATGATTATTTTATCAGCTCACTTTTTATGTTATTATGGCCATCCATTCATCAACTTTAGACCTATTCATTTCTGTTGATTTTCAGGTCCGTCTATGTCCTAAAAGGAGGCAGACGATGCTGTTTTCAGCTACAATGACTGAAGAAGTGGATGAGCTTATTCAGCTTTCTCTGGTCAAACCTTTGCGCCTTTCAGCTGACCCATCAGCAAAACGTCCTGCCACATTAACTGAGGAGTAAGCGGTATTTCAGTTATCCGTTGGTTAGTTTGGCTAACATAGATTAGCTAGTAACATTGTATGTCCCTTACAAGATAGCAGCTTCTTGTTCTGAAAAAAATTATTTGGACCACACATGAATTGTGCTATTTTAGGTTTTTCCTTCAATTTTCTCGATCTCTGCTGGATTACTAATGGATAGGGCCACAGGGCTTAAGCTTCTTTAAATGCATCAACTTGCTTACTTTGTTTAGCTTCTTCCTGGTTACTTTGTGTAGAACCTTACTTATTATTTACAATGCTGGCTTCAAGAATTTTGAAACAGTGCTTCATGTTATGTCCTATCCCATAAGAGGACTAGTTTTTAACTTCTTTTCTTACTAGGTTTATTGCTGTTCATGGGCTGATGTTGACAAAGTGAATAGAGACTGATGAATGGAAACTCGCCAGTAGTGCTCACAATTTGTCAGATCGAAATCACACTATGATTGTATTGAAAAACCCCAACCAAACCTTTTTCTCCTGGAAGCATTGTTGATTACATTACTGTCCTAGACTAGATCCTTCATGATATCCAAGTATCTGAGGTTTTTGAATTGTCCATCATTGTTATTTGTTGGCAATCTTCCCTTCTTTTTTCACCTTCATTTTCGTTTTAGGTGAGAATTCTCACAGGAGCATCTGAAGTTTGTCTTTTCATGTCATTAGACCACCTTAGTGTTATTTTATCTGATCTTTAATTGACACCATGCCATATTTTTGCTGAATATACTCATTTGCAGTTATAAGCCTATGTATCACAATATTTCCCCTTATCTTACATTTATGTCAATTTGAGTTTCTGGCACGATGTTGTGAGCAAAATGGATTTTCTTGTAACCTCAGGCATACCTGGGGCAAACCGACAGTGGTTTAAAGCCCAACCTTGATGCAGCTCTGTTGCTGTTGAAAGATCCTTACAGAAGTCACCACCCTCAAACACGTTGTTTGTACTTGCTTGATTATATTTAATACAAACTCGTTTCTTCCCTAAAAATCTCCAAAACACTTCTTTAGGTACCTGTTGTAAGATTTCTCCATATCGATAAAATCACATGGAAGTCCTTTCTTACATTTGTCCTTGTGCTAACTGGTAGACGATGCATAAAATCAAATTGCTTCTCGAAGAATCTTGGTCTCTTCATGAAGGAAGGTCTGGATAGCCATGTAAATTGAATAATAGGATATGTTTAAAATTATTCACTAGGCTCTTGAACTGGGGAACCTGTGGCATTTTTTTGGTCAACTCTCGATTGGTCTTCCTACCTTTTCATTTTGTGACACTTGATCTTCAGTCCATACAATCGGTACTGTTCTGAATGTCCCCTCTTAAATTGAATAAGTTTCAGTCCACTCTTTCTCCACTCTTTTCGTAATTCCTCACTCTCCAGTTCTTGTTGAATCGACCTGTGAGCCATGATATGTGTTTCTCTCCCCATAACCTTTGATGCTTCTCTAGATGCGCCTAAGATTATATGGACAGCAGGGGTTTCATTATGTGGAAATTTAATCGTTATCCTTGATTATAAAGCAAGGGACATTCTGATCATCCCCATGGAATTTTTTTCTCTCCACGGTAATAGCTTGATTTCGTGTTTTGTACTCAGTATTGGTGGTTTTATCTTATATAGGGTGGTCAGGATACGCCGGATGCGCGAGTCAAACCAGGAAGCGGTTCTGCTGGCCTTGTGTTCGAAAACTTTCACTTCCAAAGTCATAATCTTCAGGTTACACTCAGAGATTTTATTTAGATAATGATGGCCTTTTCTGTTCTGTACTTTTCCTACATTTCAGTGGTTTTTTGTTGATCCTTGTATGTATTTAAGGCTGGTGATCATAACAGTTTGTGATAGTCACATCACAATATCTTTGATAGAAGTTTGGTATAGAGATATGTTCTGGTATCGTTCATAGGAGTTTAGGATATGTTCTAGTAACCTGGAACTCGAAAAATGATTCTCTCTCTCATATGTGTGCATTAAATGGGGATAGGGATGTACAATGAGATTGAGTTGGCAAATTTGGTCTTGATAATGTTAGAGGTGATTGAACATTTGATCTGTGTCTAATTCTGTGTACAAAATTGAATGCAAATCATCAAATGCTACACAGTCTATTACTGAACTTGTAAGGTAGCTTCTCTGCTCTTTGTCATTAATTTTCTTGGCGTATGTTTCTTCATTTTTTTCCCTAGGTCACAGTTACTATTTCAATATAATTATTGTATTTCAATTTCAGTGGAACAAAGGAGGCTGCACATAGGTTGAAGATCATATTTGGTTTAGCTGGTTATAAAGCTGCAGAACTTCATGGAAATCTTACTCAAGTGCAACGCCTTGATGTGAGTCACTTATTACCCTAAAAATTTCACTCGCATTCTTTGGATACTCTTTGATATGGTTTAGTCAGAAAAAAGTTCATCCTTTGATGTGGTCAATCCTTATGTTTCTGTGAACCTCATTTGTTAGAGCAAAGCATTGCATATAGATTGTTGTGCTGAATTTTGTCTGTTCATTATCAGGATTTCTCTCTACTGATCTGCTCACTCTCTCTCTCTCTCTCTCACATATATGTAGGCATTAGAGCTATTCAGAAGGCAAGAAGTCGATTTTCTGATTGCGACGGATGTAGCTGCCCGTGTAAGTATTCCTACAGGGTTGCCTTATTAGGGTTTCCTTAAAAAGTCAATACACATGTATTCATGTCAATCATTCCTCTCTAGCCTAATGATTAGAATAAATTTATGCTTAGAATTCATCAATCATATATTTTATGAGGTCTTAGTTTTGAGTTCCCTTCATCTGACCTCCACAACATGTTCTCCTATACTAGGAGTAATTATTTGGTATGATGTTATGTACTGGGCAATTGTGCAGGGTCTTGATATAATTGGTGTCCAGACAGTTATAAACTATGCTTGTCCCCGTGATCTTACCAGGTAATGGCCAAGTTTCTAAACTTTGCATGTATATAAATATATCTCTCTTCTATCTATGCTGCATGCTTCCCTTATGAAACTGCTCTTAAAAGCACCTCCTTTATATTCTCAGTTATGTTCATCGGGTTGGTCGAACAGCCAGAGCGGGTAGGGAAGGATGTGCTGTCACTTTTGTTACTGACAATGACCGGTCTTTACTGAAAGCAATTGTGAGCATCATACTTCCTTCTTGATGATGGTTCTATGAGCTTTCCAGATTGATTGTTATCGGTAACCAGCCATTTTGTTGCCTGTAGAGTTGGCGATTATTTGCTTGAGATTTATCATCTGATCTTGAACTGGTAAAAAATGAAATAGAAAGTTTTAAAGAACTAATAAATGGTCCATGTTGATAGCATTGGCCAAAGATATTTTCTATAATTGATAAATTTTCTTTGTTCTGTAAGTTTGAATTTTTACCTTGACAGAGCAAAGAAGCTTTTACAAATTGGTCCATTAATTACAGGGGATGTCACCAATATAGTCTACTAATCAAATAAGCTGGAAATGCCCAAGATTATATTATTATCAAGATAGGTGAAAAATTTGTCCATGCCCTTTTTTTTATGCTCAAGGTCCATGGCCTACATTAGAGTCATCAGATCTAGTACTTGATCTTCTTATAGGATTTAACAAGATTGATTTCAACCTTTTTAATGAGTCTTCTGCCCTAGTAGTACTTGGAAAATTGGATTAGCTGTTAAAAGAGCATTGATGTCATTGTAACAAATGCAATTTCTCCTTTTCTGAATATAGTCTTTAATGACATCGTTTTGCCCTTTTACAAAAGAAAAATAAGGTTATCTACTGATCTGTTGCTCAATGAGTAGTGGTCTCATTTTGTTTTGTTTTTATTGTGATGTTGTATGCTGTTTCCTCTTGTTCATCTTGCAAGATAGTATTTTCTGGTTATGATTTATCGCATTTGAATTTGTCAAGTGCAGAACTGCAAAACCTAAAGAAAAATGGTTGATAAAATTGTGAAAACATACTGGTTGTTTGGAGAAATGACTAATCTCAAATTCATCTTCCTAATTTAATAGGCTAAGAGGGCTGGTTCCAAGCTGAAGAGCCGCATAGTTGCAGAGCAATCAATTATTAAATGGTCTAAGCTCATTGAGGGGATGGAACGTCAGGTAGCTGCCATTTTAAGAGAAGAGAGGTATGAACTGTATGTCAACTCTTACATTTTAGTGTGTATAATGGAATTGCTGATATAACATTTGTGCAGGGAAGAAAAAGCCTTGAGAAAAGCTGAAATGGAGGCCACCAAGGTACTTAATGACTCTCCGCATGTGCTCTGGTATCTCTTCTTTGTGAATTATTCTACTGCAATTGCCAAAAAAATATGGATCAAGGGATGTTGGGATATCCTAGCAACTATACCTTCTCTTTGTGGATCATTTTGAACTTCTATGTGTTGGATTCCATGCATGGATCAGCTTAAGTAGGGGTTCTGTGTCGTTGCTGAACTCTGTTTTTGTGAGAACTTAAAATGAAATCACATTTTGCTGGGGCTATGCATCTGGGTGGTAATTTCATATAGCTTATTATTGTTCTATGCAGGCAGAAAATTTGATTGCTCATAAGGATGATATATTCTCACGTCCTAAAAGAACATGGTTTGTGACAGAAAAGGAGAAGAAACTTGCAGCAAAGGCAGTGAAGGTTATCTATTTATCTGACCTGCTTTTAAATTTTTTCTTATTTGTACATTTTTTCCATAAATATGATAGCATCCAATGTGTGAATTCATTTTTTCAGTTAATTACTATTAAACAACTGGATGCAATTGTACTGTGAAATTGATCAGCTGATTACTTGAGGAGACGGGATAAGAGAATTAGCTGACCTAATCTGTTGTTGTATGAACAAACTTGATGCTGTTGTGCACATAGACAAGTTTTTTGCGGTATTTGACAAAATTTCCTTGGAAAGGTCAAAATAGTATCCCAGATTGATCTGAAGTAAAAAGTTCATCACTTTGTTCTTTTTATTTTTAACTGAATCTTCACCTCTAGGTCAACCTTCTTGGAACCTATTGTAGTGCTTCTCTTGATGGTGATTAACTGGTCAACTTCATGGCATATAGGATGTATTGATTAAGAGTGGCAGAGGAGGCAGTGTAATGGTCATTGTAAAAGTTGCAGCAATAATTCTATTTAGTAAAGAATGATAACTCATACGTTTGTCAGTGAGATGCAAGTAAGTGATTTAGGCACTTGCTCTTTTGTCTATAAAGTGTTTTATCTGTATTAAACAATTTTTGTATTTTAGATGGGTTTATTTCCTCTTATCCCTTGCATAGTGAGGAAGTATCAGCACGACTGTTTTTGGACAATCTGTATTACTATAGACAAGTATCACATCCCTCTGATGCCTTGCAGACGTGACTGACAACTATTCTCATTACCTGCTCTCTGACATTATATGCCACTTCTCCTTAGACTATTTAAATGTACAAGTCCATCCGGAGTAGCTATATACAGTTTTCCTCTCAGATCACCTTTACTGACTTCTTTTGTTGGAGGTATTATTTCTGTTGATTGGTATCCAGCCAGTTGTATAACCAGGGAGCGATAATTCTTTTACCCAGATGTTAGAAGGTTTTCTGTCTAATTGAATGTTGGTGCTATTTATTATCTAGGCTTGTAGTCTTTTATTTGATTTATGTTAAGTTTCTGATACCTGATTTTTTTTGGTCTATCATTGATTTATGGTGTTGGCATTCTCAGAATGGATTTTAGTCTTTTAATTCACCTTAATGTTGATCTTCTGGCATGTTCAAACTGATGTGGTAGGCCTCTTCGGAGAAAGGAAAGAGTTCTGCAGATGTGGTAATCAGTGCCCAACAAGCTGAAGACCTTAAAATGAAAGAGAAAAGAAAGCGAGAACATGAGGTGCGTGCTAATTTTTTACTCATTTCATGTCAAGATAAGTTTGCTGATTTGTACTGTGTGTGAGCCTATTTTTAATCTTTGTACAGAAAAATCTACCTCGTAAAAAGCGTCGAAGATTGGAGGCAGCTAGAGAAATGTTGGAGGACGAGAATCAGACTGACAAGTTGGAGGTACATCTCGTTATCTCTTCCCTGTTTGCAAAGTTTAGGTTCT
This sequence comes from Corymbia maculata, assembly GCA_014182735.1. Classification (NCBI taxonomy): domain Eukaryota; kingdom Viridiplantae; phylum Streptophyta; class Magnoliopsida; order Myrtales; family Myrtaceae; genus Corymbia; species Corymbia maculata. The sequence continues at coordinate 50,785 of CM024682.1, read as the reverse complement.
AGTTGGAATTTAATAGAGCTCACAAAGGCTGGGTTGTTTAGTTACCAACTTGTGCTTGAATTTATCAAATAATCATATGGCATGAAATTTCATTTGCTACAATGTTGTATTCAGCCAGCCAAAACAGTCTAAACATGCAGAAGAGAACCAGAATGAATTCCCTCTGTTAATGTTTTTCATTGAGTATGAGCCTCCTGTTTGGATACTCCTGTATTAATATCTGTTGTAACTGTCACATGCTTGTGAAAGATGTTCACATATGGGTGACCCACACTGCCATGTTGTTCATTTATATTAATTTTTATTTCTTATGTGCTGCCATAAATGCAAGGGTTCTTTTAAAAACTGACTTTTATATAGGGCAATGGAACTGGTAAAAAGGAGAAATCTGGATTATCGCTTGTCGATGTGGCATACCGTCGGGCAAAAGCTGCAAAATCAGTGAAGAAGGCCCTGGATGCTGGTAAGATTGTTAAAAAACCCAGCAAAAAAGCAAAACGAACTTCTGAAAGAGCTCCATCAAGAGCAGAACAGATGAAGGAACTTTTTCAAAGTGATATGAGTGAGCGAAAACTCAAAAAGCAAGGTGCTGTAGCTGGAAAGAAGAAGTCCAAATTTAAAAGCAAGTCAAGGTATGATAACTGTAGAGTTTCCACCTTGATGTATAATCTAATTAAATAAGAAATTAAGATTTTTTGTAGGACCTTGGGAAGCACATTGCGATAAAGTTTTTCATAAGTCTGGTTTAGTGGAAACTTTCTTGTGGATGTATATGCTTCGGTTGATGTTGTGTATGCTTTCACTTGGTTTTGAGCTCTTTTTTAAAGCTTTGCACCACCTCAGTGCGCTATAGTCATTTATAAACCTTTGAAGAGAAGTAGAGATTTAGTTTGAAAGCTTATTAGCATAACTAAATTTACGACAGGCTGGCCTTGTAATTTTTTACCATCTTTCTCCTACATATTTATTTTCATTGGCAATCTTATTTTGGGAGTTGTCTCCTTGGACAGCATGTAACAAATTAATGTTTTTATATCATGATTTTTCTCGGCTTCAACATGTCACATGTCCTTGAAGTTTGCTGCACAACTATGTAGTCATCAAAATTGGAATGCCTGTCTCACCTGTTATTTTCAAGCTACGTTAGTGGATGTCCTTGATATGGTCTTAGCTGGTCCAGCTGTTATAAGCAGAGCACTGAAAATAATTTGGTCTTATTTTTCCCTGGGATGAGTGTATTTCTTTTCATTGTTCATTGTAGTTGATATGCTTTATTACTTTCCTTTATGTGATTGCAAATGTTCCCTGTGTGGCATAATACTGAATTTCTAACAAATGTTGGTTTAGCTGCTTATGGTGTAGGTGATGTAGTAACAGATGCACAGGTCCCATTTGATTTTGTAAAAATCCAATAATTCATTTTCTATGGTTCTGTTTCACTTGTTAAATGGCATGACAATTCTCCATCTGCTTTTTTTTTTTTTAGCAATACAAAGATTATGCTTCTATATTGCTTTATCTGGACTTGGTTTGGTAGTGCAACCCTTTGAATTTGTTGACAAACCAAGAATCTGCTTTTTTCTTTTGGTGGTTAGAGTGGGTTTGCATGCTTAGAACTTGTGTTATCACCTCGTATCCTAGTACTTTCATGTTTTTCAACTTTCCTAAAACTCCTGAAGTTTGGAAGATTTGTTTGCCATATTTCATTCATATGTTTAATTCCTTACATGTGCTTGTATTCTGTCACTTATGACCCTTACAAACTCTGGTGCTCTTCAGCTTGGGAATTACTGGAGTTCAGATTTAAGAGGAAAACTATATGCTAGTGTTGGTGGAGCATATGGATCTTCACGTTTAATATGATAGGGAGGAACTGTTGTGTGAATAATTGCTATCTGTGGAGCTTGATAGCACCTGATATTTTAAAATGATTCCCGTTTTGTTGGTGTAATAGTAAATTAGAAGCATACTTAAGATTCAATCTTGAGTATTCAGTAGACAAAAAGTCATTCGTTTTCTTTTAGTAGGATTCTTATTCTGCCCCTTCTCCAGGTACAAGCGGAGGTAGCAGAGGAACCCAGCAACCTGAATGTTGTAAGATAGTATATTTGGCACCTTTGAAGATCGCATTTGTGGTGGTAGCCCCTATGAGCTGCTACTCGAAAGGATACCTGGGCAATGACCAAAGATGTGTGGAGCATGAGCTAATTCTTTCAACATCTTTAGAGCACATGGAAATCATCGTGGGCTACTGAGTGAATGGTTGAACTTGATCCGCAGAGTCTGGTATTTCATCCAGCACTATGTTTGGTTGGATTTTCCTTTTCCCCTGAAAAGAGGTGAGCTAACTTCATTATATTTGTGGAAAAATGGCGTCAGAGCCGAGTATTTTCTTAGGTCAGGCATTATACACAGGTGCTATACAACCGGATGATCGCACGTATCTTTTAATTGTAATCTGGTTTTGTTTTCTCCTTATTTATAACAGAAATATTAAGTGTATTCTTGCCTTTTATTGTTTCGACTGGTAATTTATGTTGCACAGCAGCACCATCTATCGCAAATATACGATGTCTTCTATGTTAATAAAGTTGACGGCCAAACGGAGAATCCTTCCTATCGCTGCAGTTTAGAGTCAGTAGACTGATCGTTATCTTTACGATGGTGCTATGCTGGGCTTCGGGATATTTTTGTCCTGGGCCCAATTTTCACTGTGCGTGTGGTGGGCCTTCTTAAATTAATGACAAGCTCGTTTTAGCATTATTGCCTTCAAAAACCATCATCGTACTTCAGTAGTCTTTGACAATTATTGAGAGTCTGAATAGGGCATTATTGCCTTCAAAAACCATCATCGTACTTCAGTATCAAAAACCATCATCGTGTGGTGTTCCTCAGATCATAAATATTCTAAACTGTTATTGAACGTCAAGTGATTAGAATCATTCATTTTGCAGCTAAACTCAAATTGTGACTTGCTTCATAATCATCATATGCCTTCTTAGAATCGAAATCTCCCTTTAGATTGGAGAGGGAGTCTTTTCCTCTGTTCTTCGGGTTCACAATAGAATAACACGAAATCTTCAAGAGCCTAGCTAATCTCAAGCAGGCATGAACAGAAGCACATGGATCCGTGCGTGTGGAGTTAGCACTCATCTGGAAAGGTCAATGCAATGATTCCAACCCTGACCCGCTGGAAGACCCCTTCGTCACTGGAGCAACCTCCGGGGTTATTCCTCGTAGATTTATGACTCACATTACACTGAAATGCATTTGATTTCTTGTTTATTTCTAGCTCAATCTTGTAAAACAATCAGATATTTGCGCTTTTCAGCTCATTGGTTCTCCCATACATCCCTGTGACATCATCATCGTCCATCAAATTCCAACAATCAGGCAAAGAAAGTTTGCATGATTCCAAACACAGAAAAACAAGAAGAAATGTATATATATCCTGCGACAAAACTTCACCGAATTTTATTAAGAAAAAGGAGGGTCTGATGCTTTAATAGAAGGCCAAAGTTGAAGCAAACTCTATTTTACACAATCCGCTAGGAGAAAGAAATTAAACTAGATCAACTTAGTTTCCCATTCGGCTACCTTGAATCACTCAAAACTGTAAGTATGTACATGTCTGAGTACACTAAAATCTGCATTATTCTGCCTAACTTGACAGCATGACAAAAATTTAGTTCTGCCAGGTTCCAGCATCACTGCCGCCTTTTTGCTTCAAAACCTAGCATCATCATTTTCCATCCACAAATGCTATGAGCTTGGCTTGCACCCGCATGTGCAGTTATCAAGATCATGGTGAAGCTTCTGAAGATGCGAACACCACACAAAATTTAGAGGAACATTAATAAACACAGAAGACTTGCAATAACCATAAGATGAGGTTCATCAGCACCCAGCCTTGAATTCAGTAATATTTGAAAATGACCATTAAGTAGATTCGTTTCACAGTTCAGATTGACATAGAATTATTTTCTTGATAACCACATGGTAAGAGTAGGCTGCAGCCACCTACTTCATAACTTCAACTAGGCATGTGAAGCTGAATATAAACACTTCTGATTTACTCACGAGTTACAACTTGTAAATTAGACCAACTTGACTTTTTTCTAATTAATAGTCATTATCCTGCTCCTCATCTTTGCATCATCTGTGCAAGCCCGTCCTAGTAAGTCACTTTATCTTAATTCTGTGCAATTTATTTGCACAACATAGGAGAAAGTCATGACAATAGGGTTCACTATGTGCAATTTAATAACTGATGATGCAGCCTTTCAGTCTACTTAGTAGTAAACCGGCAGGCAGAATGCTAGGCTTTGTTGATTATGAAGACCATTAAACAATCCTTGTCTGTTCATAGTTAGAAGTAAACAGTTCCTCTCACTTTAACAATTAGGAAGACATGTCACTTTGTAGCATGAAAGTATCTCAACTTATCACATGGGGAAAAATTTCTTGGCCAGAAACATGTATCCTTAATTCATTTCATCTTGATTGTTAAGTTCATATCTTATGAGGAGTGGATATTTATTTCATCTGGTGAAGGGATTTTCAATGTAAGTAGGCAGATATGATGCATCCACTTTCAATTAAACTTTGCATGACTTTTAACAGTCATTCCTGAGCATATTCACCAGTCAACAGAGAACGGATGAGATTCACACACCTGAACCTGATTCTGAAGGGTTTTGATATGCTGAACAGCCAAATCAAGCATGTCTGAATAGCTCGTTTGCTGCAGAGGGATTCAAATGCAAACATGATCATGGTTGGTAAACTTTGATGAACCAAATAATAAAATAGCAATCATGCAGTATTAGGACGAAAAGAGATGATGTATCAAGTACAAATCCAGTCATCAAGATTTTAGCAGACATATTCCAGGAAGGAATCTAGATTCCATGCTTTTGCCTAATGTTAGTTAACCCAAACAACTCTTTCAGCAATTCATGCGTACTGCATTAAAGTAAATGGGTGCTGAATTTTAATGCATGACTGCATCAAAATAAACTGATTATCACCTTATCCATGTTAGGGACAAGCTCCTGCAGTTTCTTCAGCCTCCCACTTATTCTAGTTCTTCTTTCCTGTCACAGCAGAGCCATAAATTGACATAAGATATACAAGCAGCACAATCAAGTTTTGAGAAATGATTTAGCAAAATAATGTTCACAACATCTGCAGCTGTATCACAACACTATGTCCTTTGCGCGTTGTCAAACTACTTTAACTGATGGCACTTTATTGAAGTCGTAAAGTGTGAGAACATTACAGCCCCATAACATCAGTTTTTTCCATTGAGTGTAAGGAATCATTTCTTTGACAGTCATTATCTTAAAACTACCTTTCTATTCTAACAACTAAAGCCTCATCTTTTCATTCTCAAAATGCAAATCCATCAAGTAAAACTCTTAATTCTGACACAAAAAATATGGAATGAGACTAGCCTGGTGCCTCATAGTGGAGACCAAATCTAGCTATAAAATAAATAGATGTACTGCAAATCTAAAAAACAATTGAATAGGCAAGGTGCAAAAGTAGGCTAATATGTAGATGATAAAAGAGAGATGTTGAGACATTATATTAATAGAAAGAAGAGATGTCAAAAGTTGCAAAAATCTCCACAACCACATATGCCTCTTTGTATCCCAATCCATTCCAACCTTGTTCCCCTACTTCTACCAAACCTGCTCTATGGGTGCACATCAGGTTCTTCCATTTGATTCTTATAGGCCAACAATTCTGGTCAGGTTAATTCACACTAGCATATACTTCCTAAAGATGCGGAAAATTGAAAAGATAAAGACACTACAGCAAAGTGCTTAGTTTTACCCATTAAGTAGTCCTGTACTACTACATGACTGAGATCCTAACAGCTGAACCATAATCCATTTTATGCTACTTGGTCTGGTTAATAGTGGTACAACATAATGCCAAATCTCCAGAGCACAATCTTGCCATCCATGAACTTGGAACTTCATCTAAAATGATTGAAGATTTGAAGAAGACCACAAAAATGAAGATGATTTCACTCATTCATCTCGAACCAAAAACGGTTTCAGAGGGATTTAGGGTGACTAATCCAAATAACAACTTCCCAGGCTGCTACAAATGCTGATTCAGGAAGACCAGAGACAATACAATTATGCAGTGTTGGAGTTAGCTGACTCCACTTCAAGCGAAAGGCTTCTGTTTGTTGCATTTGTGGTTTGTATGTTCTTTGTGTTAGCTTCTAAATTGCCACGCTACTAATCATCAGGGGGAAAAAAAAAAAACTCCTTTTCCATCATAGCTTAATTGAGTTATACTCCTGAGAAGCGGTTGCAACTATATGTCCAACCTTGGAAGTAATTCCAACAAGTTTTGTGGCTTGATCAAATAAAGTAGATCTTTCAATAATTGAAAAGGGCCTACAGATATACCATAAGCAAAATTGAGTTTTAGTACATATTAAGTACTTAGTATATTACAGTCTGGTTAGGAAAGGATCATATCTCATATAATTAGAGAACTATATACCATTTTCCAAGCCATATCTCAGATGCTATTTCATACCAATGGAAGACCTGTATGAACACAAAGTGTGCCTAGTGCAATCCTTAGATTGATGTGGTGATAAAAGCCTGGCTAATTTTAGCAAGGTTACTCACCCGTTCAGCAATACTTCGGGGGTGAGTTGCACAGCCACGCTTTGCACGAATTTTGCAGGGGACTGAGTCTTCAGGAATATGGAGGAGCTTCTCTACAGTGGCCATCTCAAGAGTTGTCTGAGGCAAGCTAAACTGGAATAAACATTGAATCAGAGGAACAAATCAGATGAGCTAATAGGTCAATATTTCTGATGCAGATTTACATGTACATCATGATCAAAGCAACAAAACATGTGTTTAGAAACTCATTTTCTGAAGCTAAAACCCAATGAAACCAGGTGAAGCAGTTAAGTTGCTCTAAGATGCTGCATCCAGAAGTGTTTGCCAAAACCCTCATAAGGCTTTAAGCCCTCCAAAAAGAAATTCTAGGTCACTAAAAAAATGAGTCAGGGAGATAGACAAAGCAATCAAAATGTAAACCAAAAATGATAAATGTTGCCACAAGAAACTGTGAAGACTTGTATTGAGACATCAGTTTATTTTAAGGATAAATTTTTTGCTTAAGACTTTGTTCTCATTCAGTGAATCACTGGATAATGGATGTATACATAAGGGTGGAACAGGATGTAAATGAAGAAACAGTAATTAATAAAAAATGATTACCTGAGTTTCTAAGGGGTTAAAGCTGTACATATCTCCATCAACATTCTTGGCACGTTTTCCTGAGGGCGGAGAAAAAACGATGGAGTTACTGTTCTCCCAGTCTATGCCAAAGCTTGTAGTGGCATAGGAATGTGAAGTGCCTTGGTGGCCATTGTCTGGGCTTACACCTTCAACGGCATTTTCACTTACTTCAGAAATATGAGAAAGCGACTCTTGTCTAGTGAAGCTCAACTGAGGCTTCAACCTGGAAAATCCATGACCACCATTTGAGCTTCCGGCCCCTTGTGTAAGTGAAAATCCTGCTGTTCAATATCATAAAGTTTTTTTTAGTATAATATCAAAATCAGCAATAGCATAGACGAGTTATAAATACCTATCATCAGAATAGGGGGAAGAGAAGTTCTTGGATGAACACATGGTTCAGCCCAACTTTTACAGGAGTGAAATATACTCTTAAGACAACAAAGTGAGGACAAATAAATGAAAAAGAGCGTGGAGACACACAAGAGGCAAACCAAATTATTCTGATCCTTGAGGATCAGGGCAATCCTGAAATTCATCTAGTACCCAATCACAGAACCTTGGAAGCATATTGAGAGATATTTAAGCTCAAGGAATGAGGTGAGGCTCAAAAAAACTGAATGGATAAATTATGAAATGTAAAAGCATCCAGAAACAGAACATTGAGTGAACTATGGTTGATTCATGGGACAGTGAAGACACACATTGGTCGACTGTTCAGTCATGTCACCGTTTATCGCATAAGTAAAAATTCAACTCAGGAAATTCAACAATTTCCAGCTGCATGTTTAGTCTTATGAGTCCTTTGATTGTTCTTTTGCTCCTTTGCTTTTTGGCCCCGGGGGAGGGTGGGGGTGTTTATAGAAGTCATTTCACTTGTAAACGGCATTCTATTCCATAAGCTCTCTCCCCAGAATTGCAGAGAAAGAAGGGAAAATAGAAAAGAATGGGTAGGCAACAAGTAGAAAAAGCAGGAACGACATCTAACGCCCCAGAACACGATCCATCCACCACCCACAGAACAGAACAGCAAACTCAGGACTTGTTCTGGCCACCACTGGTTGCATCATTTATTAAACACTACCGTACTATCAAAAGAGGAAAATAAACAGTCATAAATTAATGAAAGCCAATCCCATCCCATGTTGTTCATAGAATGGGTTAGCTATCCCTCCATACTCGTACATGTGACTCAGCCACAAGATGCAGAGATTCCAACTAGCCCAAATAAGAAACTTTTCCTCGTTAAGTGCGAGCAAGTTAAGAGAACAGGGGAATGGGAGGAGCCTATTTACCATCTCTTGTCTTTACAAGAGATTGGTTGGATGGCTGTAGCTAGTCTGTTCAATAGGTAACGGTATTGTCCCCATCAAATCCATATGTCATAATGGAAACCCGATGACGTTCCATCGACTCCATGATGAAATGGGTCAATGGTGGAAACCATAAATAGCAAAACAAGATGCATAACAAGTGTCACGTTATTAAGGAAACCCAAGCAGTAACATCTGACAGAAAAAATTACCAGAATTAGGAAAACAGAAAGCAAACCTCAAAAAAAGTCTGAGCAGCCCGCTAAAACTACCACACATCGGACCCCTTGAAAGTAGAGATAAAATGAGAAGCAAGAAAGAGTAAGGACCTGTATCAGGAGTGAGGTGGGACAGGAAGCCAGCAGGGGAGCTTCTCTGCCTCAGCAGAGAGGAAGAGGAAGGACGAGCAGAGGCAGAGGAAGACCCAACCCCAACACCCAAGTCGTTCAACCCGAAGGCTCTCTGCAACCCTGTGGTTTTGTTGTCCTTGGGAGGGTGTTGGTGGTCGCCGTTGGAGGGGTTGACTTTGCAGGTTGACTCGGAGGTCAGAGAAGAAGAGTCCGCGGAGAAGTAGTGGCCCAAGAAGGAAGGCGGGGGAGGGGGATGTGGGTGGTGGCGGCACGGCGGCTGGACGGCGGAGGAGGAGGATCCGAGGGCGGAGAAGTCGCCGCGGCCGCCGTTGGGGTTGCCAATGACGGAATCGACGGCGTTGGCCAAGAGAGACCCTGGAGCTGAGCTGTAGCGGGTTAGACCGCCGCCGCCGCCGCTCGAGCCCATAGATTTCTGGGAGTGGGAGGAGGAAGATGAGGACGATGGGTGATACATATTCGAATCCACCAACCAATCCTTGTTGCTTTCTCCCTTCTCTCTCTCTGTCTGCTCCTCCAATCAATAAAGAAGGAAAGAATACCGGCGGCTGCAGCTGAAGCAGGAAGCAGAAAGCAGAAAGCAGGAAGTAGGAAGCAGCTGCTTACTTGCTAATAGTAAGATCTCTAAAAATGGACGTTGTCGTTCTTGTGGGGGTTGATGCGAGAGAGAGAGAGAGAGAGGAAAAAAAAGAGGAAGTTCACTGTCCTGGGTCTCTCTCTTTCATTTCTTTCCTGCTTTGTCGTGAAGATAGATTAGATAGAGGGATAGATAGAGATACACAGATGCTTAAATGCGGAAAAAGTCTCAGGAGTGGTTATTCCTTCACCCATTGGTGACTTTCATTTACGTCACCCCCCCGGCCTCTACCTGTACCTAAGCATGGGCTCCAGTGCAAATGGATGGAGTTCGTCGCCATGGTTGATCATGCGGACCTCATTTATAGAAGCCCATATAATCGATTGTCCAATATTTATTGAGGTAAATAGACTCCGATGTGGCCAAGATTTTCTTCTCTTTTCCTCTCTACGAGAAAAATTACTAACTACGCTTGAAACGCGAAATCTTATTTACCATTTAAATCTCGTAAACTTTACATTATTGGATGAATACAGTCTATAACTGCTCCACCTTTAAAAGATATTGAGTGCTCAAGTCTTTAGAATATCTAATTTATTCATTACGATACAATTCTTGACCGGTCTCCCTGTAATTAGGTAATTGTCGAGAAAGAGAGTTGTACCATGGTTTGCCAAGGCAAAGTTACCTCAAAATTTGGTAGGAGGGGAACTTATTTGAAAGTTTTAAAGAGCATGATTTGATTAGGCGGGTTTAACATAAACGAACTTGACGAGGAAAAAGGTGAAAGCATAGGGACTAAAAATTGGAACAGGTCTCCATGTTAAAATATAACTAGGTGATGAGGTCAAAGGGAGGGACCCTCGTATTGGTGGTGTATGTAATCTTTGAGTTGTGGGGTGAGTCTGGTAAGAATGAAAAATTAGGGTTTGGGATTCGTTTGTCTGAAAATTTATTTATTTTAAGTGCAGCTTGTGGGCGCGTGCTCGAGAAAGGGACATGACAAGCCAAGCCAACCACTAGTTGGTGAAATTGTTTATTGATCGTGCTCTGAGATTCTCCTACAAATTATTTTTGTATTGAATTACAATATGGCGTTGTTTAGTGGGCAAACCATGATACATTTTGACTTATATCAGTTACCTTTTCTCTCCATGGCTTGAAATGAACGTGGCTATTCCTATTCACTTTCTTCCGCAATCATACAAAGATGAAAACAATCTGCGGTCTCAAGCTATGTTGTCGAGAGATTAAGAAAATAATCAATCAACAAGAAGGTGGTTTTAACATTTTGTTCTTAAACAAGAAATCTTATTTTTATTCTAACATAAAACTTTGAGATATAAGTTTATATATTTGACATATATTAAAGCACATCATTCAAGTTCTCTATCTAAGATCAACTAAGAACACATTATATTCTCTCTATTATCATAGCCTATAATATTACCTTTGGCTAGTATTATAATGGCCAAGTCTATTTAAATAATTGAAGGTATTAGTAGTGATACAAAGTGATGAGCATTTTGGGGTGAATGTCAATTATGATATAATCATGGAACCTCTTTCATTTGATATGGGGCCTTTTGAGTTTCCATGAGGTGAGAATTGATGTTCTTGTGACTTTCCACCATGTCGCCAGTGATAATTTCTATCTATTTAATTTGTGTTCCAAAGTATTTCCATCTCATTTGCCATTCTAGTAAATTTGCTAGGAGCCATACCTTGTTTGAATTTGTTGGTCTCAATGATCATTCCTCACCATTGTCATGCGGGCCTTATCCATCCACAAACCATACCTATATTAGAGAGGTCCTGCTCTAATATCATTGTATAACAATACAATTAATTTCACATGAGCCAAACCTTCAAAAGGAAAACCCTAAATAACCACATAAAGTGATAACTATTAAGAAGTAGAGGTACACATATAAAAAAACTCAACGGAGCCTATCCCATTAGGATATTGCATGTTGTTTGGTAATGCATGGGCAAATGGGCATAAACAAATCTGAAACTAAATTAAATTCACAATTTGTGACCACGCATCATGCACAAATTCGTTTTCTGTGTCATTATAGTTGGAGCAATAGGGGGGAATCAAGTTCCTCGTGCCTCTTCCTTGAGCCCTCCCTCTTCTTTACTCCCGTTATGCTGTTATGCTATTTATGTAGAAGTAAAATATATGGGGGAATTGGTCTCGTCTCTCAAGAGGGTTTTAGTCCGAGAAGGGTGGTATTCTTAGAAGAATGTGTAAAAGGCGAGAACAGCGCTCAGACATGTGGCTCCACAGTATGATCTACTGTCCTTATTGGATTGGGAGAGGAGCATCCATGCCCTCCCCCTCCTTTTGATTGGTCAGCAACTCCAGGTGACTCCAGCTCTCCTCGGATTCGGAAGCGCAGCGCAGCTCTCTCTCTTGCTGCCATCAATAACCACAGCCACCATCTAAAATCAAGGGGTGGATCACCGGCGGACCCTCCATTTATAAGAACCCCAGCCAATGACCTCGCTTGTTTTGTGGACATGTCCCTCGGTTCTGATTGGACAGTGAGGAACAAAGCATGAAGAGATCTGATTGGTTTGTCAGCTTCCCAACCGGTGACACGCCAATCATTCAAGTGTATGCCCAAAAAGAAAAGTAAAATACTAGTCATTCTCGTGAATCCTTCTGATCCGTCGCTGTCTCCAACCAAGAAGAGTGATGGGTTAGCATTATAATATTGGGTATATGCATATATATACATATACATATATATATATATATATATATTGTAGGGTTCGAGGTTAACTGAACTTTGCCTTGGCCAAAAGGTTTCTAGCAAAAGGTTCAATGTATTGGTTCGGGAACACTGAGGGATGTGATCTGCTTTAATAATGTCATTGACCCACCGGGAAGAGTGACCCACACCCTTGAGACTCTCTCTCTCTCTCTCCAGTACTAGCTTGTTTAATTACTAATATCCGCTCCATATTGTTGAACTCAGCCATCTTACGTATCTCGCATTGATCATACATATCTCATGTAAAATCTATCAAAAATGGAAAAAAAATTGAGATGCATCTAGTAGATCATTTCTCTATCCATTTCTTTTTCTACAGTGCACGATTTAATTACTTTGATTGATATATCTTTATTTTATATTTGCAAGACAAGGACATTTGTGTAAAGTTTATTCTCAAAATCTATCGCATCAATAAAAAATATGCAGGAAGTCAATTTAGGTAAAAAAAATAAAATTCACTCATCACTTTGATACTAAAATTACTACCACCCTAAGGAGTTAAAATGTAACATGCTTTCTACCTTAACTTGATAAAATTGAAGTCAATTGAAGCATCAAAAGATTTCATCCATGAATATTTGTAAGTGCATAAATATGCACTTACGCGACCATTTAGATCCCTTTAAGAAGGATTGTTTATCCAAAGAAGTCTATTCATTAGGAAAATATGGTTAATATCACATGGGGTTTCATTTTTCTTTTTTGCCTTAAATTAGGTCGAGCTATTTGATCCTACGCCCACCGTGATTTTCAACCGATATATGATTTGGCATATAAAAGAGTCAATTAAGTAATATTCTGCAAGGAATTAATGAAGTGAATCCTTATTACTTATGGGTAGGATTAGGATCTCTGAGATTGCGGTTCGGAAAGCGATAAAGCATTGCCGGCGACAAACTCCAGTCCTTGGAGCGAGAGTAGGCCTCACCATCGGGTCCCATTCACCATCTTTGGAGATCGCAATCAAAGACAGCCTTCCAAATTTTGGGCCGAGAGACGGGCCTTTATGAAAAAAAATTGGGCCCGGCCCGGTAATCTTGGGACTTCTCTTGGCTCAAACAGCTGGCCCGGCCAGATTCGAAATCCAGAAAGGACCGAGCGTGAGCTCACAAATATGAAGAATTTCAATAGAGTGAGAAAGCCCACATCTTTACAAGAGAGGATGCACGTAAGTTGATGCAAAATCTTTCTTTTGATGACGCAAATGGATGATCAACATAGAAAGACTTTAAAGAAGCGGAAGGAAAAATACTAATAAAAGAAAAGAAAAGAAAGGGAAATTTCTGCACCACATTTATGTGGAATGAACCAAAATCCAACATATGAAGTACGTTAGAAGAAATAGGACAGCTCTAAGAGAACACTAGCTGGACCTTGTGGCATGCTGCCACATAGTCTTGTAAGGTTCTTGCATGTCATACAGAGAGACACGTAAGCGACTTGAACACGTGCCTTTTGAGTACCAAATTTTTAACTTAGGATTCCATATGACAGCACAGTTCAAGGTCTAGGAATCAAGAGTCGTGTTGTTCGGGACTCCACCTCAGTCGTAGCCCCTTCATCAAGTTACCTGCGCAGTCTCTGAATCTAATAATGAGATCAGCTAATTCGATATCCTCTTCATGTTGTGTTGCGTCAGGATACTTGAGCAAGCTGATGTAGGTCTCCATGTCGTGAACCCAGGAAGGGTTTCGCATGTCCAAGAAAGAGCGCTGCCTCTGTGCAAGAGCTAACTCAACACCCACATGAGCATAAAACGAGCAGCTCCATGGAGATTCAGCAAATCTCTTGCCCAAAAGCCTGAAATTCTCATTCAACAATATACCAGGTAGTTTCGTCACTGGGTCATTACCATTCGCTATCCTCAGCACCTTGAGCCCCAACTCTTCACAACGTTTCTTGAAGCCCAAGTTGCCAACTCTAGGGCCTCCAAAGGAGAAGACCGTGAGCGGTACATCTCGATGATCACATGTATCCACAATTCCAAGCTCGGCAATATCATATGCGAGAAGAAGAGCAAGTGCACTCCCCAAGCTGTGACCGGCCAATGTTATACTTATCTCCTCCTCTTTGTACTTGTTCACAAGTCGGGATACCTCGGACAGGAGCTGTTCACGACAACTCCCCAAACCGAATTTATCACTTCTCTCTTTCGATGTGTACATACTGAGGAACCCAGACTCCACCTTCACTTCCGGCCGCAAATTACGTGGATCGAGTCGTGCTGGAGTAAGCAAGCTCATCAAGTTTGCAATCCACTCATAGTTTGTCACGGTTCCACGAAAGGCTATCAGCAAATCTCTCCTTCCAAGCTTCTTGACCACTTCATCATCGGATGATATCGCGACGTATCCAACCCAACGGCCGTGAGGAACCCTATTTTGGATGGGGCAGTAGATGTCAGGGGTGGCGTAGATGTATTTAGTGACTTGGTAACCGGAATCCTCCAAGCCAACCTGTCCAAACATGTTCGCCTTCCCGTATTTGCAATTTAAGTGGCGTTTGGAGGTGGGGTCGAGGTCGAAAGCCTTGTAACAGGCAGTGACGAACTCGGCATAGCGGAGGATCTCCTGACGGAGAAGAGGGTGTAAGGGATTCAGGAGGTTCTCCCATTGGGTGGAGCCTTGCAAGTCTCTCCAGTTGCATGCATGTTGGGATAACATCAGGGGGTCTGCAACTGTGTTGGATTTAGATGAAAAGGCAGAAGCTATAAGGGAATATGGCGAAGGAGGGGCCCGTGAAAGTTTCATGATTGGAGATTTATTGCCCAACGAATGACATCTGGCCATTATAATGTCCCATGAGAATGCACCAAGATTCATACCTGGGTTGAGACTTGAGAGAGAGAGAGCGAGCGAGCGAGCGAGAGAGAGAGAGAGAGAGAGAGAGAGAGAGAGAGAGAGAGAGAGAGAGAGAGAGAGAGAGAGAGAGAGAAATCCGTTGGATCCGTTGGATACATCCGGATCATGCATGCATGCTTTTATAAATGAGGCCACTTTAAATAAGAATTTGAGGATTTTGGTTAGACCAATAGCAAATGGACTTGATGTAAACGTAAGACTACCTCTCGGTGGAAGTTTCTTGATTATAAAAATGAATCGAAGCCTTTTCAAAAAGAAAAGGATCGAAAACAGATCATGCACTGAGACTACGGCCCTTCGCTGGAGCCAAAATGGACTGAATTAGTTATTATTTGAGGCACTAAATGTCAGCAAAGTGATCCCACGATTGAAGAAGGCATCAAACCCTGGAGCAAACGTACGGGTTCAGAGCCGGGTCATTGAATTAGAGAATGGACTATGTTCTTTCATGAGATTAAGCAATTGCGTTACTTTATCAATGTCTTCTTGAATCTATAAAAAACCAATCAAGAAGAGAACAAGAAAACTGCATTACAAACTAGAAGTATGAGGGACAAGTCCGATGCTAATATTACACACTCCAGAAAATTCTTATGTTGGACAAGTTCGGCGAGGAATCGACGGAGCTTTCAAAGTTGGAAGGGGTTATTTTATGTGGTCGGTTGGGTGAGGACAAAAACCTTTTGGCACCCTTGCTGCGGCCCCTTCTGAGTGTTTAAACAAAGACATGATGCTGGAAAGAACGCAAGGAGGTTACTTTTGAAATGTCTGTTGCCTCCCATGCAGTGGACAACATAGACATTCTCTTTGGTTGTGTAATCTAGAGTCTTTATGCACATGTGGATGCAGACATAGCTGAGAGAATTGACAAAAGCATTCTTGTTCGTGCTGGAGAATATGTAACTAATAAAACAGTACGTAGTTTTCAGTTCCTTACTGCATAAAATCTTTTATATTCACACCACTTGATCATTAACATTGTGAACGCACTTAGGGTTTTTTTTTCCTAAGACAAGTAGCTGAGTGGAATCTTGCACGTTTGCCAAACATGTAAGGCAGTTGGACATTCCAAGCACATTCAATTTGGATGGCTCTTTGTCTCAATATGTTTATGTGAATCATCATACATGCTAGCTATCTTCAGTTCCAATGTAGGCTTCTAGCGTGCCTACCTTTCTATATTTCATCCATTTTTATTATTTATTCATATTATATATATGAATCAAACATCATTTTGTTCTTTCTTTTGTGATTTTAATGATAAATAGGAACTGTTTGGTTCTTAACACAATTAATTATGATCTCCACAAGTAAAAACTCACAACCTCTTGTAAAATTAAACTCTTATGTTAAGTGAAATAGCAATTATGTAATTAATTTTTGGTGTCTCTGAAAGGATGGAACTCCACACATTAAGTTTATATGCTTTACTTAAAAGAAGTTTGTTTCAATAATGCTATTTATTTTCTTTATCTAAATAAAATATAAGAGTATATATTATCATTTCAATTGTTTGATTTATCAGGCAATATCCTTTCTTATATACAATGAACATAAATATTAGATAAAATTGTAAAGGCGAGAAAAATATATATATTTTTACCTCAAATTCATTAATATCCGGCTCACCGTCTCGTTTTATCCAAAATAGAGAAATTATATATAGTCGATTGTGGGGGACGGGGAGCCTAGAGTCTTAGCCCTAGGCCGGAGGGGATTTCTCATTAATAAACGTGGTGATTTTGCACACATGTTGCTAATGTTGTGTTGTGATTATTGCATACGTGTCCCTCATGTACATAAAGAAATCCATTTCATTTTCCTCCTCCGTCCACGGCATATGCCACAAGCTTATGAAGATTCTTCCCACGTCCCTTGTCCATTTCGAAGCAGGAACATGATCGAACAATTAAAAGAGGGATTAAAAATGTTTTAGATAAATCTAGCGGGCACTGCAATAATAAATATTATAAAATACCCTTTTTTGAGAGCCGACAGGATAGACCCACTTTTATGTCAAAGAGTTCCAAGTTGCGTTTCTAGAAAAAAAATATGTAAAACGATGATAACTGTCAAAACCTGTTCAACAACTTATTTAGTTATTTTTTAAGGAGACGTGCATTAAAAATCTTAAAATTTATTACGAAAGTGCAATTAAGTCTTAAAATTAACAAAAATGCAATTAAGTCTCGAAACTTATTAAATTGATTCAATCGAGTCTTTCTGTTAAATCTGTCCAACTTGACCAACAAAAATACCGAGCTAAAACTAGGGGTGTCAGTAACCGAACCGGAAACCGGAAACCGAACCGAACCGAACCGAAATTTCATGCGTTTTCGGTTCGGTTCGGTTTCCGGTTCGGTTAACCAAAAAAAAATCAAATTATATCTCCTAATTCAATTCGGTTAACCGAACCAAATCAGTTAACCGAATTGAACCGGTCTTCTAGGGCACAAAACAAAATCTGACCACCACCAATCTCCTGCTCTGCCCCTTTCGTTCCCTCACTCCGTGTCTCCCTATGTCTCTCGCCGGAAATCCGACCACCACCAGCCCCACCACCCGCACCATCGGAGATTCAATGAAATTTTGTGCGTCCCCTTCGCCGTCGTGGCTGTCGTTCCTCGTCGGAAATTCAACGAAATTTCGTGCGTCCCCTTTGCCGTCGTGGCTGTCGTTCCTCCTGGGCCATCGGAGGGCACAATCGAGGCCGTCCGCCTTCGAAGAAGACTCTGTCAGAAAACGGCCTCCTTCCTCTTCGTTGTTCTCCCCAACCAGCCGTCCCTGCTCACCGAAAATCGTCCCCCCTCCTCACCTTTTGACCAGCCTCCGTTCCTCCATTTTTTTTCCTTTGCTCAAATCTGCTCCCTCTTCCCTTCAGATCTGCTCCATCCCTCAGCTCCCTCCTCTCTAGAACCAACTCCACCGGCCATCCAAGATCGGGGAGCGGACGTTGACGTTGACTCAGGTGACGGTGGTGATCTGGTTTCCACGCCCGGATGCATTTATGCTCCCATTGATTTTTGAGTTTTCTCTTTTGCAAAAAAAAACAAAAAAAAAAAAATAGTAAGGAAAAACCAAAAAACCGAACCGAAATTTCGGTTCGGTTCGTTCAGTTCATTGTATTTCCTTATCGGTTCGGTTCGGTTCGGTTTTCCGAGAAAACCAAACCGAATTGAACCACTTACACCCCTAGCTAAAATGATGTCATTTTTGTCAAAATCTGATTTTTAATACAAATTTTATTTAAAATAATTTAAAAAATAAAATAAATTATAAAAGAAAGAAAGAAAGAAAGGGAGAGAGAGGTGAGAACCAAGCGGCAAGGGTAATGCCTCACCATTGCTAGGAAGGGCCTCGCTTGCGGTCGTCGAGGGTTGCCAACCTCATTGACTATTGGGCAGCCATCTCCACCATCACTAGCCCTTTTTAGAGATAGTGGGTTGGCAACGACAACTTGCCTTCTTCCTTGTTTTATCAATTTTTTAATTTTTTTTAATTTAGTTTATTTTCTTAGTCTAGTTTAAATAATTTTTAGATTAAAAAATCATATTTAGATCAAAATAACATCATTTTAACCTTATCTTTCATATCTAAGCCATGTCAACGTTACATAGGAAAGAGACAAAAAAAAGTAACTTTTTCATTAGTCAAATTGGATGAAGATAAAGAAATGATTTGATTGCACACATATTACAAGTTTTGGGATTTGATTGAATTTTAAGTTTTTGGACTCAATTGCACTTTGTGACAAGTCTTAGGATTTCCTATATGCTTATCCATTTTTTCGTTCGAAAATAAATATTTTATTCACATCTTTAGATGATACATGAAAAGTTTAAAATAAAGTAAATCCCAAACAACAAAGCTGTACAACAAAGCACAAATTATTGTGATAAGGATTCTTTCATCCTATAAGAACATATATTTCTTAGCATAAAAAAAATAACGAATGATGGTCGATCACTAAATTTTGCTCCATTATCAGTGATAAGCATACACCATTTTATCATTTTCCAATAGCAACAACTTACCCAGCGGATGGTGTATGCCTAAATTCAGTATCCTTAACACCATCACCATACAAAAATATCAAAACGCAGGTTGAACAGGTTTACAAATCTAATTCTAGATTGAGTGAGGTTAGATGAGCATAGAAACATCTCTAAGTAACATCCAAATATATATCTAGATTAGGAGAAAAGAGCTCCTAGATCTAGATCGGGAATGAGAGTTTCCAAAACTAGGGGAAGTCTATATACGCTTCCATTGCAGCATGAACTCATTATATTCCTTCTTGATCTTGTCAAACTTTTGATTTGGAGGATCTGAAGTAGCAGGTCGGTTCCTAAGGATAAGAGTAGAAACTACCCCATCAAGCGAAGAAGCGCATTACCAACGAGCAAAGAAAAAAGAACTAGATGAAAATAAAATAATCCCGGATCAAAATGGGGAGAAAATCTCAACTTGAGTGGAGAAGATGAAGCCTCCCTCGACATAGAGTTATTTTTTAGTCAAGGGAGCTAATATTGGAAGAGAAAAGGGGAACCGTAGAGAGGTGGGTGAGAGAGAAAGAGGCTAGGGTTAGATAATTTTATTGAGGATTTCAACTTGTTTAGTTCTTAACATGTTGGAAAATACAAACCATTACTAAATTGTTTGAAATTATTGACTATTTTAATAATTCACTAACGTTTACTTATGTTACTTATCAATGTCTTATACTTACTAACATTTTAGAATGTCCTTCACATGAATTGCACTTCTATAAGATGCTTTGGGAAATAGTCTTATGGTGCTCTGAACACACAAATCTTCAACTACAAAGGCATTCATATTCCTGATGACATCAAGGAGAAGATGATAAACGTAGAAATTAAAGAGATACTACGCACAAAATGCATCTATTAGGTTGTAAAGACTGGAGACGCAGATGATGAGAAATTCAAAATGGTTTTGAGAGAACAGTTGCAAGGAGTGAGTATTGTTGACACCCGAATTTTTGCTTATTTTGTTTAAAATGCCTATTTATTTTGCTTATATAAATACATATTAATTCATAGAAAAGATAACAAATTTCAAAAGAAAAAAGAAAGGTTTAAAAAAAATCAGGCTGAGCCGGCATAATACGGCCCACTCCTTTTTCAAAGTTTTAGTCCTAATACAATCTCTCCCTGGGCCAATTCCCTTTTGTTTCCTTTTGGCCCACTTCTCTTTATTTCTAACGCTGGCCATTTTCGTTGTCTTTCTTTTCGGCCCGTCTCCTTTCTCTCTTCTCTTCGGATTCACACAGGCACATGCGAAAAACAAAGCAGCCACGAGCGACGACGTGGTGCGGCCCCCTCGGACCTTGACGTCGGCCGCATGGGACGGAAATGGTTAGAGAGCAGAACGTGGGGGGAAAGGGCAACGATGCCGCTAGGATAACCCCTACTACCGAGAAGAGAAAAACCAGCAAGCAGAGAGAGAGAGAGGAAGGGTGTAACATCCTGAAAATTGACGCATTTTAGCCCGATTTTTAATCCGATTTTGGGAACCGATTTCTCCATGGTATCAGGACTAAATATTTGGATGTCGCCTCATTTATTTTGGGATTTTCCGTTGGACACGGAAGCGCCGGAAAAAAAAAGAGGAAAATTGGACCGGGTTTCGGGCCCGCGGGTGGGCTAGCCTAAGACCGGCAGCCCAATGGGCCTTGCACCCATCCAGCCCAGCCCAAAGGGGGCCCAAGCTGGCCCATTCTCCTCTCCCTCCTCAGCCCATGGGCTTCTCTTTTGGCCTTTTGCTTTTGTGCCTAAGTGGGCTTTGTTTATCTTTTTGTTTTTGGTTGTTTTTTATTGGTCCTTCAAGCAAGTGGCTTGCCCACTTGCCTTGGTTCTTATCCTTGACCAGCAGCCTCTTCTCTCTCCTCTTTCTCCCCCAAAATTCGTGCACCAGCCAGCCCTCACTCTCTCTCCCTTTTTCTCTTCCTTTTCTCTTCAAATTCTGGTGTTCTTTGCTGTCCATGCTGTTTTCCAGCCCAAAAACAGCCTTGCCGCCATCACCGGAGCCGCCACCACCACCCAAAGTGTAGTCCTGGAAGTTAGGAAGCCAGCCGCACACCCCTGGTCACCCTTCGTCGCCGTTAGCTGCCTGTTTCGGCCTTTTCCGCTCAGCTGTACCGGTTCCGCGTGAACAGTGACCAGCACTGTTTTTGGCCCGTTTTGGCCATCGTTTGTCATCCGTTGCCGTCTCCGAGCTTACCCCTCGTAGCCCTCGTTCCTCTCTACGGGCCGGTATCGCCGGATTTCCGATCCAAGTAAGTTAATTTCCTAATCCTTGTTTAGGGGTTAATCTTGCTTAGGGGTTAATTAATGTATTTGTGTGTTTGTGATTAATTAATGTTGATTGGTTAATTAGTCTGGTTAATTAATTCTGACTAGGGTTAGTTAATTGACTAGAGTTAGTTTTAAAAGTAACTAGGGTTAATTAATTAAAGTAACCATAGTTAGTTTTAAAAGTAACCAAGGTTAGAATTTAATTATGGTTAGGTTAGATTAACTAGGGTTGAGTTAATTTGTTAACTATGGTTAAGTTTATTTATTTTTATTTATTTATTTAATTTCGGACGAATTTACTGTTCACGGATCACTGTTCACTAATCACTGTTCACGGATTACTGTTCACAAATTACTATTCACGGCACTGTTCATGAAGAAGCTAATTTTTGGCTTATTTTGATGTGTTCTTGGTTATTATGATTTATTGAAGTGCCGATTGTTAATTATACTCGTGAATATTGATGGAATATGTGATCGAATGCGGATTGGGAATTGGATTTTGGAATTGTCGAGTGAGATCGCATGACATATTGCGTGGGTTATTAGAAATAGCATGTCGCATGAGCATGGGTGATGTTGCATTCACGACAGAGTAAAGAAAAGAATGGATTGTTTGATGATGTGTTGCATGGTCACATTAAGAGGAGAGCCTGGCGCTGCCGGTAGACCGCCAACCCTTGGGGTTGTGCCGTGGCCTTTTGGTCGTTCTGACTTCGGTCGGTTGCTTGACAGTGGTCAGTTGCGGGGCTGCGACAGTAAGCGGGCCCCATGCTCCATAGGGAATGCCGTCGATGGGAGAGAGCCCGTGACGTCGCCGTGTCTCATGGGGGAGGACGATGCCTGGTCTTTGACTGGTAGACCGCCAACCATAAGGTTGTGCCGTGGCCCTAGTGGTCGTAATAATCGGAGCATATGTGTGGATGTGAGGCACGAAAAGTTGTGTGAGATACTCGATTATTCGCATGCTCTTAATGTCTTGATGGATTAAATGACGGTTTACAGCGGGTCGCGTGTGCCAAGGCCAGGTAGGGTCGCTTGTGATTGCACTTGTGTATTAAACTGTCTTTTGTGGTTATTTCTCGAGGTGGTATTGCACTGATTACTGTATTAGGTTGTATGTTAAACTCCCGAGGTGAGCGAAATTCCTAACTGGGGCTTAGAACTTTAACTTGCTGAGTTTATCTCAACTCGTCGTGGTTAACATTTTCAGGCCCTAGATGATGCAGTACCGAGGATCGAAGAGAGCGATCCCTTTGAGGCCCGTGAGTAGGCAGCTGTAGCCTATTTCCTTTTTGACGAGCCTTCTCGCACTTGTACAGGGTTAGGTTAGCTAGGCCGGTCCCTTTTTGAGTAGGCCTTAGCTTGTCGCCTGTAGTAAGGCGTGTATGTATTTGCCGGTATGCTGGCTAACCTTTATATATATAAAATACTAGTTGTCTTTCCTCTGCTACCATTGTTACTATCCCTGTTGTTTGGTTTGGGAGTTGTTCGTTTCCGCATGTGCTTAATTACAAGATAAAATGAATTGGTCAACGACAATACCTGTGACGTCGTACAAATAGACCTCAAGTGAAATGGGGTTGCCGCGAGCTCGAGAGTCAGGGCATGACAAAGGGAGGCGACGATCTTCGGAGAGGGAACTGAGAGAGGAAGGGAGGCAAGGATCTTTTTCTTTTTCCCATTTTCTCAGTTTTCTGGGGGATCATCGGGTGAGAAAAAGAAAACAGAAGTGCAGTCACAAAGGAGGCAGCGTTGTTCTGGTTTTTTGGGGGGCAATGGAGAGCTGAAGAACGAAAAAAGCAAGAGAAGCAAAAAAAAAGAAAAAGAAAGAACGAGCAAACTGAGCTAAGAAAAACGCAGAGGAGGGTGCCGGTTTTGGTTCTCGGAGAAGAAGGCGCCAAGAAGAAGGAAACCGGAGAAGGAGAGGAGCGGCTCGAGAGAGGAGATCCAGGAAGGAACTCCGGCCGTATACCCAGTCGTCCGACGATCCTCTCGGCGATATCCTCAGGCCGAAACAGCTCCTTTTGAACCAAGTCAGTGTCCTCTGCTCATTTTCTGCCTTGTTCGGACAAGGGAGTGGGCCAGAGCTCGTGGGCGACTGGTTCCTACAAACTATGGCCCTGAAGATGATTCATAGATGTTTTTATACTTGCTCGTATGTTTTGT
Organism: Corymbia maculata; assembly: GCA_014182735.1. Classification (NCBI taxonomy): domain Eukaryota; kingdom Viridiplantae; phylum Streptophyta; class Magnoliopsida; order Myrtales; family Myrtaceae; genus Corymbia; species Corymbia maculata. The sequence goes on along the minus strand of CM024682.1, from coordinate 27,111 downwards.
TAGAAACTCAGAATCGATTTGAGCCCTCATCGAACCAAATAGCCCCTCGTTCACATAATGCATGCAAACTGTTTGTAGAAATGTCCAAGAGAAGGCCGTGAGAGTAATCTGTGTTTAAGTTTGATCGTTTCATGTTTACGTATATGTTTGTTGAAGTACATCTGACTGTGGTGTTTTCGTCATGCTTTCATGCCATTTCCTTAAAAAAAATCGGTTGTCATTGGTGGGTTGTTTTTGGTCTGGATTTTATTTTTTTTATTTTTTTTCCTGCATTTTGCGGTCGCCGGAAGGGTACGTCGGAAAAGATGGGTGTCGATCATTGGAAGCGGCCGGTGGTTGGGATCGGTTCTGGGCCGGCATGGGTCAATGGTCGGCGGCCGAAAGTGTGGTGTCGATGGAGGCAGTCTCGGCAAAGTTGCAGGCGAAGTTGCAGGCGAAGAGGGTGTTGGGTGTGCGTGGAGGAAGAAATATGCATGCAGAAAAGGACAAAAAAAAAAAGATTAAAGAAAAACAAAAAAAAAAGAAAAAAGAAAACAAAAACAAAAAGCTAAAAACAGGAAAATGGAAAGAAAGGGAAATGGGCTGTGACTTTCTAATTTTCGGCTGGTCAGTGGGTTTGTGCATCATAGGCCTGTGACAGATTGCTGAGATAAAATTAGAGATTGGATATAGGCTTATTTTGAGAGAAGCATGTTCGTGGGCCATCTTAGCTATTTTTTTTAAGTGAGCTTAGAGTTGGCCCGATTTGTTTTTAGTCCAGCCCGGACCGATAGGGTCCGGGTAGGTTTAGTAGGGCTGGGTTTCTTGACCCGGTCTGAATTATTTTTTTTAATAAATAAAAAAATCAAATATTTTCAAAATTCCAAAAAAAAGGAAAATTTAGAAAATTCCAAAAAAAAGTTAATAAATGTTTTTTTAATTAATTCCAGAAAAGCCAAAAAATTTCAAAAATCTTAAAAGCTCGTTCTGTTTAATTTCGAAAAATTAGAAAATATAAAAAAAATAAAAAATTCAGAAAATAGAAAAAATTGAAAAATAAAATAAAATTAGAAAACCCTTAAAAAAGAAAAAAGAAAATAAAAGAAAATAAAAAAATACCAAAATTGAATAAGCCTTTAGGGCTCTACAATAGGACTATTCTCCTATGTCTAGTTTTGTCATGATTTTTGGATGTTACTTCTTTACTGTAGAGCGGTTAGAAAAAACCTTAATTTTCTCGAATGTGCTTCCACGATTTTAGTTAATAAGTTAGGTACCGAAAGGGTATCAAGTCCCCGATCCTAGATTCTCTGATTGAGTAAAAAGTGAGGCACGCTCTCATCCTTGCTTGGTTTCTAGCTGACCCCAATAGGCTAGTGTCGACTCCTTATTAGAAGACTTTCACGATATCCCACGTCGCGCGGGGTATGAGCTTGGGAGAGCCCGAGTTAATGAAAGCCCGTTAGCCCGAAATTAACAATATTCCTAAATCTATTAATTTCAAAAATTAATACTCCTAAATCTATTAATTTCAAAAATTTTAGGTCACGACAAGTATAGGCACGAAGAGGGAGGCACCTCTGCCTAAAGAAAGAAGAAAAGAGTTGAGGTACGGTTCAAGGGGAGTCTTTGAGAAGAATCGATGTGGAGGAGAGCATGTGTGAAATTGCCAAACCGAAGAAGGATATTAAGGGCTTGAAGGCCTGAATTAAACCTTGAATACTAACACACTACGATAGATCGAACGAAAAGCACTATGGAAGTCAACTAGTGCCGAGAAGCTCGGATAGACTCACGGTTTGTTGAAAGAAGTGGCTCACTATATCATTTGAGAAGAGAATGCATTTCACGTGCCTACACAATTTGGATAAGAAGACTCGGACATTTCTTTTGACTATTATTTCTAAGTCTAAAGGAGAATGACAACAAACATCAAAACTGGAACTCTGGAAATAACAGTTGAAGGAGAATCAAATAGATTGAAATGGATTATTTCCAAGTATAGCTGACCGTATTCATGAAAACTATAACATTATTAGGAAGATTTGATTATATGACCAGCTAGATTTCTGGTGATTGTGTTGATTATCTTCAGAGGTAAAATTGATCATCTTGGAGATTATCCAATAGCTAGTTTGTAGTTTAAACACTATAAGAAAATCAATGTATGCTGAGGAAGATACAAATACAAAACAAAGAAAGTATCATACTTGATGAGGATTTTCTGATTGATTGGAAGACCATTGACAGTAGATTCTACTACAGTGCTAGCTACCAGGGAGAAGTATGCTAGTCTTTGCGTTGAAGTTGATTTAACACTCCTTTAATGCCTTTGCTTTTTCTTGAAGGAAAACTTAGACTTGTGGAGTATGAAGGCATACATCTGATTGTTTCAAATGGGGTCATTACGGCCACAGATCAGGTGACCTGGGGTCTAAAAGGGGTAAAATGGTAGAAGAAACCAGGAATGGTAACTCTATGCCCGATTCTCCTGTTGTAATATTAGCAAAACAACCAGAAGCTGCCTCCAGCAAACTTCCACAAAGATTTGATGGCCCTTCTCAGGAAGAGATACATATTTCAAAGGAGGAAAACACCGTTAGAAACAAAGATAAAAAGAAAGGTAAAGTTGTTAATTTTGATTCTGAGGGATTGTTCACAGAAAGCGAAAGTTTGGGACTGTCTCAACCTCATGAGAAATCCTGGGAGATAAAGGAGCCCATCCAAAAAAGGGCAAAACGGTTTGGCCTTATGCCCTCAAAAGTCAAAGAAATCTCTCAGATGATATGAGTATGGACAATCCAATTCACCTGAGTTATGGTTTTCCTCTGTGAAAGCAACTGCCAATGGTAGTAGCAGTTGAGCTTTGTACCAGCCCAGAGAACATTTTAAGAAAAAATAGGTAACCGACACTTCTCTAGCACATACACCAGATAGCAAGTTTCCTAATTCAAGTAATTCACTGAGGAGATGCAATTTTCTTCGTTCTCTATACAAGAAATCAAATGACTGGAACCTACGTGAATAATTCTTTTGAAGTGTGTGAAGTTTACTTCTGGAAATCCTCCAGGTCAACTTGTGCACTTACCAGGAGTAATGACACGGCTTTGTCCAGAGGTCTTGATAGCAAACACTGCTGCCTATGGACATAATAACCCACGTCTTCGTTGATCTGACAAACGTTCCCCACAAGATATGCCAATTCATAAATGAGAGTCTTGAGCAGCCAATATGTTTTGCAAAGCATTGTGGCATCTGGTATACATATATTCGGTCAAAATGATGGCAACATTCCAAAATCCCATTAACAAGGAAAAAGCACATGCAAGTACCTCCAAGGAAGATGGTCAAGAAACATTGAAGGGGACACCACAATATCTTTGAAAGTCTCTCTGTCTGCTATATATGCTTTAAATTTCTGTGGCATCTCGCTGATTGTCAAAGCTTTCCAAATGGGAGAGAGCAAGCTCCTCTTATCAGGCACTATATGGACAATGAGACCTGGTAGAAACATCTCTTTCGGATCATCAGCTGAAGCATGGTTAGAATTCGGGACGGTCTCCATAAATTCGGTCACAGGATCATCAAATGAATTTGCAATCGAAACATCATCTTTAAAAGGGCTGGTGAGATTGTCATGCTCAACATCAACAACCATTTCCTCCACAACAGGCCCACCTAAGAGGAACAAATCACTGAAACGTTCCTCCTTTCCTGCAACAAACTAATCATGTATGATTGAAAAAAAAAAAAAAAAAGAAAAAAGAATTGATATTGAATTCAAACTGCACTGATAAGTTAAGCTATCGTTAACAGGAACCACCTCAGTTTTCGGATTTATATCTGAAAGAAGTAATCAGTGCTCCACTTCAAGCTCAACAAGGAATGCACAAAAGATATACCATGAACTAAGAACATACATCTGGCTTAGATGGGAGTTCACACATGTGACTCTTCAACGTAGTAAAACCTTAACAAACTAAATGCAGTCGGTTCCAATTATTTTTCTGTCAATTATTACATATTTTTTGGCCAACAACATATGCTAATCTTGGGTATTCATGTTTGTTGCTCATTTATTTCCATTGAATCAGCATTTCTTGAATGCATATGGCATTTTACAAGCGTCAGGGTTAAGGACAAATAGTTGAGCTGGGCTACTATTAGAGTTCACTGAAACAAAAGAACAGCTTTTGCCTTATTCCTATCCTTCAACAATTTCTTACCAGTAGGAACTTCAGGATTTTGAGAAAGGGGATGTAAAGACAGTTTTAAGGGACAATTAAAGTTCATTTTCTTTTTTGCACCATAGCACCAAATCGTCATGCTCCTCAAGTTGGATTTGGTGGAGTCATATGACAATTCTCCAGAGAACAGTCTACCATTGGAGCCTCTCAACACATTGTTCTCATTCCTTCTCAGAGAAATAAACCATTTACCTTAAGGATCTCTCTCAGAACTATAAATTCATAAATTTTAAAACCAAATTAAGGGTAATAAGATGGGAGAGATGCAGCAACAGTGTCATATACTTTTCATGTTGACACTACATAGTTTTGAAGGATGAAAGAATTATACCTTTATCCTTATTAGAATGTTGGTTCTCACAAACGTTTTGACCATATTCTCCAGTTGAGACTGGATCAGAGTTAAACACCGAGCCAGGTGCCAGTTTTTTAATTCCCCGTGATTGATACTGGCCAAGATATAAAAATTGACGGGCAAGTCTATAGATCAATGCTGTATCAGTTTTTGAATCTTGAGAAAGTGCCATAATGGCTGCTGCACGAAGTCGGAGGATGGATCCCACTGAAAGGCGCGCAGAAAATTCATTGTCGTATACAATGCTGTAAAAAGTTCAAACCCTCAAAACAGAAAGTCAAAGGAAAACAAAGAAACATGTTTTGCAGATTATGAGATTACCTTGTCACAAAATCTGAACAGGCTTCTGCCACCACTGAATCAACACATGGAAGGCTTCCATATGCATACACATGGAGACTTGGAAAGTGACGATACAGCTGCAGTATGAACAGGAGTTATCAGCAAAATCTGATAAATCTTGTCTCTCTTTAAAACACTACACTATGCACTCTAACTGACCCATATTACATTTTCTTTGGCTCCAAACCTAAATAAAAGGGGAGACAAATCAGGTGATAGTGAAGACCCATCACGAATATTTGAAAAAAACAAGTATCAACTTCTCATGGGACCCCCAAAACCCATTAAATAGCCCTCCTTACATAAGTTGATTTATGTGTTTTAGCAATAAGACTTAGCATAAGCAGACATTTGTGAATATGGGATTTACAGATCATGTAACATCTATAAACCCATGTTTCCTTTTTTGTCATATATATGATATGTGCACTCACATCAACACACATGATTTTTCTCTCTAATTCGTACTCTATATTGTCGCATGTATCAAAACAAGGTTCTGATCCCGCAACTTGTGGTTTATGGCCAGTTGTTGCGGATTTTGTCTAAATGCAGTCATTCTAACCTTTCTCAATTCTACTAACATTACGACATGCGACAATGCCTCTAGCAGCATGTTTTAGCGATATGGCCATCACATGATATAGTTGGAATCACTCAGCTTAAAGTCACCTAGATTCAAAATTCCAAACCAAAGATATGGGGCCTCTGAAATGTATGTTGAGATTGATGAGTCTGAATGTGGTATCTATATATCTCAGAAAATACATGTGCTGGATATTTTACAGGAGACTGGACTACTTAATTTGAAGCCTGTTGTTGCTCCAGTGGCTCCAATTTTTAGGTTATTACCAGGAGAGGGGGAGCGTTTCTCCAATTTGGGAACATACCACAGGCTGTTTGGTTAGCTGAATTATTATTAGAGTTACAAGATCAAACATATCTTTTGTTGTTAGTTTTGCGAGTCAAATCTTGGATTCACCAATTAAAATTCTTTGGAATGTAGAGAGCTGAATTCTTGTATGTTAAATGTGCAACTGAGAGAGGCTGTGAGAGGATTGTTATATTAAGATATAGGCCATGCTCAAGTGATTGGTCACATTGATGCTAACAGGGTTGGTTCAATGTCCGATCAGTGATCTACTACCAGTTATGGTGTGTTATTTGTGGAGGAAATTTGATCTCTTGGAAGAACAAGAAACAGAATTTTGTAACTCATTTCAATGGAGAAGCCGAGTATAGAGCTATGGCTGTAACTAATTGTGAATTAAATTGGTTGAAACATTTTTCAAAGGAGTTGGGCATGACACAAACTCAACTGATGAAGCTATTCTGTGACATTTACTAATTGGGCAGCTATATACATTGCTTCAAATCCTGTTTTTCATGGGAGGACCAAGAAATAGAGGGTAAACACTTTGTTTGAGAAGAGTCACAGTATTGGAAAGTTATGATGATATTAGTTAGGTCTAGTGGTCAATTAGCAGATATGTTCACTAAAGCACTTAATGGTCCCTGAGTCGAGCACGTATTTAACAAGCTGGCATAAATGAAATCTGTGCTCTACAGCTCAAAGGGAAGTATGAGGTATAAGACATAGCTTGAAGGTAATTCATGAATATGGTATATACGGATTATGTACTATTCTACAATTGCAATGTGCAAATATTTCACATGGCTAATTTTTCGTTATGATACATATGAGCCATCTACTTTTGTATGCGGTCTTTACAGTATGATTAGAAACACAATGGGTAAACCAGTATGAGAGCCAAACAAAATAACTTAGTGGAATGGTCATACTCGAAGACCTAGCATAGCAGCGATGGCACCTCCAAGTGAATGCCCCACTATCCGCAATTTGTAACCATCACACTCGCATCCTGGACCCATCAATGAGGACAGATGGCACTTCACCGTGGGCTCCTCATCTCCTGGTTCACAAATAATGCATGAAAGAAAAGACAAGTAAATTTATCTTCATATGATTCTTCAATGGAAAAAGCTGCTCTTGGAGTGAAAGAACTAGACAAAATTTCGAGTTATCTTTAGGATAGAAGAAATTATCATTCAGTACATACAAGCATCAAATACCGTCACACTTCTTAATGGAGAAATGAAATGCAGGAAGACCCCTTGGCTAATCTATGGCCAACATCTTGTTTTCCATGAATTCCAATGTCTTCAATGATATTATACATAATGAGTATTCAGAAGACATTAAATTTTTTTTTCCTGTCTTGACTAATAGAGTTGACTGACAAACTCAACCTAATCCTTTGTAGGAAACTTTGGAAATCCATTACAAAATTTTAGACAAAGGAGTCTTACAGCTTTCTCATGGTAGGAGTTGCAGATGAGCAAGTAGAGTAGAATCATAACACGTAAAACATGGAAGTGGAATAAGCTTACTTTCAGAGCATTTGTTCTCATTTTTAAGCAACTCATTGAAACTATGTCAGGACACAGCTTATATAAAACAAAAGTTTAAAAAATAATTTTAGGCAACCATTCACCCATTAAACATTGTAAAACAATTAATATAGTTACTGTGGATGATACAGTACAATTATGAAACTAATATAGAGGATTTTGCATCAGCTGACCCACTAAAGAAGCAAAAAGGATGCTATTTTGTTCTGTTGCTGCATATCAGATAGCCACAACTCTCTCTCTCTCTCTCTCTCCAGGTGTGTCTGGACACTGTACATCTACACAGACATATATGCAAATGCCTGACCACAAATAGATCTTGATAGCGGTAACACAGCTAACCATCCTGTCATAAGAGATCTTCAGCCTGTCCTCAAACAGAATTATTCCATGTAACAGCCACAGGCTATGATGGCCCACAACCCACTATATTGACAAATGCAGAATATCAGCAGAAAAAGAAAGTAAACTAACCACCGTTTCCAGGAATTCCTTCAATTTGCAGAAAAAGTTCTCGTGCAGCCACGGCGATCCCAGAGTGCCCATAATGGGGGAAAGAGGTTTTGATGTTTTCCCTTATGTCAGAGCAAGGGTGACTGCAGATTCAGTTCAGTGTCAACTTGTTTCACAAGAACGAGAGAAAGAAACCAAGATAGGTTTAGAGCAATCAACATTTTCCATAACAAGCAGAGATTTCGGACCCTGATAGATATAGAAATATTATATGGGGCCAAGGACGACCAGGAGTATGCCATTAGTCTGAATAAGGGTAACCAAGTTTCGTTTCATGTTTAGGGTGTGAGCAGGGAGGGTAGACATGAGTACTAAATCAATTGGAAGAAAACAAAAACAGACGACATAGAAATATACTTTATTGTCACATGATAATGTGTCTGCATGGGTAATATCATGAGGGTGATTCCACAGTTACCTCTCCAGTTAATTTTCAAAGAAAAGTGGTGTATCCTTCCCACATTGTCCATTAAAATAACGTGATACCTAACTCAGCAGAGTAGATCACGGGAACTCAAAGGCATGGTGACAGATAGCCAAGTGAAAGGTCACATGGAGATGTGATGAGGTTTGGGGTTTTGTTCAGATGCATGAATTTTCATCAGATGAGAAATTCTACAAGGCTTACAAGGTTACCACATGACATCAAGGACTTACTTCGAAATTACATAAGAGAGCATTATGGATAGATCATGGAGAGACTCCCAAACCCCTAACTACCTTATTCAAACCCACTACCAACTAATTCCTGAATTACTAAATCTATTTCATGTTTTGACAAGTATTAGTAGAATTGGATATACACTAGTAGTACTTTACTAATAAAAACCAGCAAGTAGTGGTGGCATTAGTAGAATTAAGTAGACTGCTAAATACATCCAATGCTCCTAAATAAGTTCAGTGGTAATACTTAATAGTTTTGGCAATATTGTTATACTACTAAATATATCCAATACTATTATATAGTCTTCAACACTTGAATTATATTTAGGGCATATTTCATTCATGAAAACATTTTCCATTCTCGTCTTCCAGAAAATGGGAATGATAACAGTTTTCATTTCTATTTTGTGTTATCTAAATGTATTTGATATAGGAAAAGTGTTATATTCTAGGAAGTAACATTATTAAAATATGTTTGGTAGATTTTTGAAATTATCCAGCTATTGATATAATGTACTAATTAACTTAGTGTTCATTCTTCTTACACTGATATATTCTTCATACACGTGTTAAACAAATTGTTTTCACCGACAAAAATAAAATTTTGAAGCAACATCCGCAAATTGTAATCCTGAGAAGTGCCAACTACATATTCCCACACTAATGATTCAGATTGATCAAAAAAGGGATGTGTTAAAAAAAATTATATAGTCAAAACCAAAAGACAAACAAAAAGATTTTAATGAGGAAACTTTTTTTAATATTTCAGAGAGACAAAACCAAAGCTTCACCTTCATGATGACGAAAGCAAAAGCTTCAAAGCATAATCCTAAGGCTAATAACTCCCCTTTTATTTGTGTGCCCGTGTGGACACCATGATCAAATGGTTTTGTGCTTAGGTCACCTAAAAGGAATAATTAATCTAGAGGCTTCAGGGCGGCAAATTTTAAGCTTCATTTTTTTAAAGAGAGACAGAGCATCCAGCTGAAAGTGAAGATCATGTGAACAAATGCAAAGGAGAATGGTAACTGACGAAAGTAGACTTGTGCAGAACTAAAGATGTGCAGTAAAATAATTATTGCAATGACAAATTGGAGACCCTGTGTTTTCAAATGAATTGAAAACACTGAAAAAAGTGATCAGTCTGCTAGCCTAAATTCCAAAACAGAGTTCCCGTGTCTTCAAATTTGAATCTCAAAAGTATTTTGCTTGTGTTTAGTCCAAAAAGAAAAGGAAAACAAAATTTTACAGAATCTTCATCAGATAAACAGCACCATAGCAATTTAGGAATTAGCTGGCAAGTGGTTATTGATTTAAGTAATTGAGGTTTTGTGTGTGTCTCTCTATGCTCTATAATTAGAGCTCTCTTGTGCAAAGAAAGCAATTTGCTGCATCACAACACAAGCCATTTGAGTAGTAACATAGTCATTTTGGGTATTTTCTTGTGACCCTAAAATCTTCACGAGTGATAGTGGACATTGTTCTTCATCGCCCCCAATCATTTTTAATCTTTTACAGTGGTAATTACACCCCTCACATGAGAAATGCAAGTTATTCAGTCACATGCATTGGGGGGAGGGGTGGGGGTGGTTGTGCTTGCCTCATCAATCCATCCAAATCTTCTGCAGAGAGGGTGCATTCTCTGCACAAACCATCTGTTATGAGGTCTTCAGGTGTCTCAGTTCCACGAACAGTAACTACAACTGTCCTTGCATGATGGAGAACAACAATGAAATATGCAGCCTCGCATTTTGCCTGGAAGGTTTAAGAAATGAAGAATAAATCACTTGATGGTAGGACACTGTTAATATGATATACAACGGTTAGGCAAAAGAATTGAGCTAGAAACCAAGCATGGGAAAAAAGAGGAACACCATTTTTCTCTGAAGACTCGAATATTTTCTTTAAGAGAGCATGCAATCAAAATGCCAACACTAAACACATCAACTAAATCAAAGGCACCTAGGTCTGTTATAATGCCACAATAATGTGATTTCCTTGGTTAGACTTTGAGTATCCAAGTACTGAAAGGGCCAGAAGTCAAGAGCACAGCACACCATATGTGAAGGGGATTAATGCAAGGCAACTCATACCCTTTTTTGTGCTCATAAATTGTTTATTTCAGTATTGCCTGCAGAGCAAGCAGCCAAAGTTGCTTTAAGATGGTAATGAGTCAATAGGACTAGAGGGAGGCTAGGTGAAGTCATATAACCAATGAATTAAGCACATTTTTCTTGTCTGACATAAACACACTACATACTAGAAGTTGAAGAAGTCATCTGGGGTGAGAATGAATTGGGACTATAATGGATGGAAGCAACTCAGCTGTTAAAATTGCCTGATGTCAGTTCAACACCAGATGACACTTGTTGCTGCCACGATTGGTAGGTGATTGCCACCACGACTATCACCTCCATGTCATTGTCTCCACACCACTGTTGTCTGGCTACTGGCATTTGGCACTCTCAACTATCAACTAATCACCATTGCCATCACAACCAGCTTAAACAGCTCTCACAAGAACAATTGACCAAATGCTGCCAAATTAGGTCCAGCCAATATTGTCACATGAGCATAATTATTTACCAACCTGTTTTTCCCCTCATTGTAGGTTACCGAAACCCTAATCATTTGTCCAAGCGCTCCCACTGGCCACCATCACCTCTGTTAGTCCAAGAGTGGCCATTATAACCATTGGCACCAGTGAGCACTTAACCAGTTGGTCAGGTCCCCCTTTCCACTGAGGTCAATCAATCCCCACAATTTAAGGCACTACCACACACTAGCAAAAGAACAGTTGCGTCCACCAAAATAATTGGCTGGCCAATTGCACCCCTTCCTGTCCCAGCAACCTCTGCCACCAATATCCTTACTAGAGTTGGCACTGCCATTACTGAGACCATCAAGGGAAATATCGTCTAGGTATAGGCACAGGGAATGCCCAAACCCGCCCTGTGCTCTGCGAGACAATAAGTAAAATCCATGAGCAAGCTGTGCCTAGCCCCATTCACAGCCATCACTTTAACTCCTCTCTCTCTCTCTCTCTCTCTCTCTCTCTCACCCCCACTTCTACAAGAATGCCTGAAATTGCTGTTATCCAAGTTCCTTTCTCATGTGTTTTAGTTTGCAACTGGAACACATCTCAGAATTGCTTGATCTTTTCTAATAGTACAATTGTCTCCATCACCACCAGTTGTGTAAGTCCAATCATCTGTGTGTGTGTCTTGGGATGGTGATGTGGCACAATTTTCTGTGTGTGTGTTGAGCTCTCCCTCCACCTTTGAATTGGAGAAGCTCAACTTTGTGCTTGCGAAGCAATGGCTGCAGAGATGGAGATTGTCACTTGTATCACATCATAAGCACGGTAATGAGCCTCTATATGGACTTTAGCTGGTGGTGGAAACCAAAATCTTAAAAGAAAAGGCAGACCTTGGCTTAGAAGCAAGAAAATATAATACTGCAGAGAATAATTAAGCTTTATGATGATATCATGCAACTTATCCAAGTTCTTAATCAAGCATTTTAATTCATAATTGGTATGAATCCTCAGAATGTGACTTGTCTTACTAAGTATAATAGACTTGGTCTTGACAAATAAGACTTGAGTTTGCACTTCTTGTACTTCTTCATCATCAAATGACAACATAACTCGATCAATCACTGCCGCAGTAGACATAAAAATAATGCAGGGAACTCTGTGGTCTTCTTTCCTTAGTTATGAACTTGAGAGGTTTATCCTAAGCAAACGAGGCATCAAAGTCGCAGTACGTTTGCATGAGTGGAACAGTATATTTGTAATTTATTGGATGAAATAACGTTTGAATTCATCACAAATACATATTAGGGAATTCTTTATAAAAACAAACTCAACTTCCCAGTCACTAAATGTTTATCAATTGAACTAAACATTGTATTGGAAGATTCCACTTTAACATGAATAGTAACTAAACTTTGTTTCTGGCAATTATGAGATTAGACTGCTCAATTACAGTTACTTGACTCACGAAGTACAGGCATTCTTTCTTCCTTCCAAGAGAACGTTCCATCCTCCTTTCAATATGCAATTTCCAGGGAAAACTGGCAGATCCACATGATCACCATGTTATCCTAGCAATTTTCCAATATCATAAATGCTACAATAAGAAACCCATCTCCCTCTAAGGCATACCCTGCAGGTGCTAATAGTCCATAGATAATTAACCCCATTAAGTACAGATTTCAAATTGAAATACATCTTCCTTTTTGTTGCAGAGCTGACAACTCCTAAGTAGCTAAGCAATTATTTAACATTCGCAACCCAGCTCAATTTTGCCAATCCCAATTGATTGAAGTTAGTGCAATATAGCATTATCCTACTATAAATGGCAGCAGGCAAGGATCAGTTGCCATCCAAATCTGCCATAACTGAAGAAAAATGCTGTGTTGCATCTCAAAAAGTGTTTGCAGAAAATCCAGACTTCAACTCCCACCTATAACCCAGAGTCAGCTATAAAGTAAATTTGTTACCATAATATAGTCACATTTATCTAGACACTCAATGGTAGTTGGATAATCCCAAATGTACAATTTCCAATAATGGGGATAGATGCTGCTTTCTTTTAACTAGCATCTTGCCAAAGTTATCTAGATCACTACTTGGTTCACTGAATTTTAAAGCGTAGGAAACAATTGATAGATAGAGTTGGCTCGGCATTAGGCATTAACTATTTAACTCTCGTGTTTCAGGTTTCATCAAAGCAAAAGGTAAAGGCTGGTAAGTCTTTTGGGTTAGATTGCTTCATAGTTCCTGGCTATTGAAGACACCACTTGGGATCTTGTACTCTTTGGCCCCAATAATTTGAACACATCTTGTAATCTCAGGACATCAAAATACATGACAATGTATGTCCGTAAAAGGCTATAGATAACAAAAGAAAGTTTTTATGGACATATTTGGTGCAAAAAAATCAGATGCCTGTCAAACTAACTTCACTTTTTGGTGTTTCCATTGTTCTTGCTTTCATGTCCATACTTAATGTCGCCAACTTTGACTGGAACAGTGTGGAAGGAGCCAAAATTTTGTCTTTTGTCAGTGATGTAACTTGTGCCCGTACCATGTTGATCCTCTTGTAGACCAAACAGAATACATGAAGAGGAATTCTACATTATTCAGACAAATTACACATACCTGACAGACACGGCCTTGGCGAAGTGCGTCAGGAGGCAAACCAGCATACTTCAAGAAGGCAGCTGCATGACCACGCCACCAATTATCACCATGAAGTTTTGGCCTCCTGGCAAGGCATAAGTTAAGGAAATGACTAGTTGAAACAAGACGACATTAGCCTGGGAGGTGAGAGGCACTATATCTTGAGGCATTAAAAGACAAATGAAATAAGAACCTGTTGCAGGACCAGGGAGTCAAGAACCCCTGCCTGTAGAGCCACGCACATGGAAAGATGAAGGGATTTCTTCCAAAATCGAGCAAAGGACCCTGCATAGTATGGTGATTAGAATTGAAGTGGAAATAATTCATTGAGAGATGATTCAATAAACCAGAAGATCAAATACTGTGTAGGCAGCTTCAGCAAACTTATGAAGAATGGCGGCCTCCTCGATTTGTCCTCTAGGTGCATCTATTAGCTCTTCATGATGTTTTGATGGAAGACTGTTCCTCTGAAACAAAGCTAGGCCTGAATATTGTCATGTAAAATGATGTCATTCATACAACACAAATGTAAACTAAAAGAGAAACGCAAATACAATCACAAAAGTATATGTAAAAGAACTGACAATCAGAAAAATTGTACGGAAAAAAAATGACAAACAGAAAAATAAGCACGAAAGAAATGACCATTAGAAATGCAGAGTGGTGATGAAGCATCCCAAGCATCTTTTATTCTCCATACAACATAAAAGAAAATGCAGCATAACTAAAACGATAAAGTCTCCCACTAGTGGAATAAGCACAAGTATATGCCAAAAAATGTTACTGGCAAGAGCTACAATGTGCAATGCCCAAAGACCTCTTAAATTACTTAGAAAGCAGAATTGACAAAAGACAGATTGAGACAGTGGATGAACCCACATATAATCATCAAAGAGTAGAAGTATGCAAGTTCACAACCGCATGCCCCAAAACAACTGTAGGCATTGCCTATAATCTTAAATGCTCTACCTTTGAAATCCTCGACATATTTAAAGTAATCGTAGACAAGAGCTAAACCATTAAAAAGAGTTACTATATAGAAGAGCTAATCACAAAATTCAGGTCATCTTTGTTCTCCATCTGATTGTGCCACTTCCCTATTATGCTACTTCCGCCCTTTGCTCTGTTGCCTGGACTTCAATCATAATGAAAACTGTAGGCATCACGGTTTAAACTTTCAGCTCTATAACAATAATCAAGGATTGTGGCAGCATTTTCCTAACCTAAGTATTCTAGATGCACATTGTCATATATGTTGCAGAATCAGCACCAAAGCACATACTTTAAATTGCAAAGTATCGGAGCTCCAGAAACCAACAAATTTTGACATCATGTGAAAAAGGAGTGCCAAAAGCAAGTGAACTTTTTAATGAACATCAGGTTCTCTCTTTTGTTCCATTGACCAAGAAATTTGAACATACTAATCTGCAAACCTGCCAAAAGTTCCAGGTGACCAGTGCCTGATGCACGATAGGCAACAAGATCCCCAAGTAGTTGTGCTACAGAATAAACTTCATCTTCCTCCATAACACTCCTGGAGGGAGAAGCATAGTGGAATAAGAAACCAATCATGCGTATTAGGGGAATGGCAAAAAAATTGGAGAAAAGCCTACAAGTATTTTATACGTCCAAGACAGCATAAAGCCTCGCGCATGCCATGATCAAATACCTCCCTATAGTGGGCCTTCCATGCATTGTCCTCAGTTGCATAAAATGATCGCCACCTTAGAACATTGGAGCCCGTAAAACACTGAAGTAGTGCAACAAAACACACCATGACAATATATAAAACCAGCATGTTCCGCTTCCACGTGCTTGCTTTGGAGACGATCCCTACATTTTAATAGCCTTAAAAATTGAGTGAAGATTCGTGGTTATGCAAAGCAGAAATCTTTAAATAACTTTTAGTAGAAAATAGTCAGATGAACACCAACAAAAATATGACCTAAATACTCTTTCTAAGTCGTACTTCAATCAAGAATCAAACAGAAAGATTCCATCTAGATTTTTCATCTTTTTCTCATGATCATAATGGCAAAAGGCAATATGAAATTATACTGCACAAGTTGATTAATAGATAAAAACTAATACCAAGAGGTCAAACAAAGGAAATAAACATTATATCTTCAACCAAACAATATTTCGTCAGTCTAGCGAGCAACAGCATTCAAAGGCACTTAAACAATCAAATTGTAAAAACAGAAAACTCAATCTTCGAAGATTTAAGCAAGGTATTCCCTCACCTAAGACACAGTCACCCGTTCTTTCGTTGTGGGAAATAGACTTAATTATCTTGAGCACAAGATAAGTTGCGCCCACGAATTGCACCACCATGACAACTGTAGCAAAACGGGTCCACCAAATCCATTTTTTATACCTCATCTGTATATGCAGAAAAGAAAGGAAAGATTTAGAATTGCATGGAATGTGCCCACAGTCAGGTGAAGTTGATCTCTTCAAATTGCAGGCTGCTTAAAATCTTTGTCATGCTGGTTGGATAATGTAAAAAAAGAAAAGAAAAATATAGCATACTTTAATTTCTTATCAAGTTTGGCATGTCCAAACTTGAAGGAAACACAGGTGGGTTCTAACTTGAATTGCATAAGACACAAAGTCAGACACTCATGGAATAGGTTATTGGATGTCTTCATATAAATCCTCTCCATATTTGAATTCCAGATATATGCATCTAGGATAGTCAGAAGAAATCTGCAAGAACATCTGGACCTATAGTCTTAACGAGCTCATTTCAACAAGTTTCCACATACTCATACTGCATCTCACAAGCCATTCCCAAAGAAAGTAGTTTATTGGAGACCAAAATTTATTTCCCATCTCTACTGAAGATCAAAGTAGAATGGTCCTTGCTTATAACAGGGGCCAGCAAATTCCTGTAAATCAAGTTTAATTTCCCTCACTCTACAACAGGCTCCTGGAAGCAAGTCCATGAGATTCAAGCGTGCTTAATGGAATTTGACAGCATTCCTTGAAATTCTATCTATATAATTAAATTGAGACCAGAGAAGAACTCCAAAAACAAGTCAGCACATGTCATCTGTCCCAATGAATCATCCTAGATATCTCTCCACTAAAGAAGAATACCAACCCAAAACGCAATTCATCCGATAATCTTCTATAATGCTCTTCTATTTTCAAAAGAAAAGAAATAGAAAAATGAACGAGAGAAAGAAGCCCACGAGGTAAACGAGAAAAAGATTTTCCGAGCAAATGAACCTGAATTCAAGCACCCAATGATGATCAAATTGCGGGCTGAGGGTTTAACAAAACGAGAGAAAGAGAAAGAAGGACTACTCGTCTCTGATGGCGAATGACAGCGTCGACGACTGCGCTCTCAGAAGACTCGAGAACAGTCGTGGCCGTGGCTTCCTGGGCGATCCCCGTATGAACCATGGCGACGATCCTGACGGCGGCAGCCAAGGTGACCGCCGAGAAAGGAAGCGTCCGACGAGGGCCGCAGGAGTGGAAAGACAGGAGCAAGAGGCACCCGCCCAGGATCACCACCGCCATGTTGGACACGCCGAGCACCATCGTCGAGTACCTCAGGCTCTTCACGCCCCACCAACCCCGCCCCATGGCTCCTCCTCCTCCTCCTCCTCTCCTCCTCCAGCAGCTTGCTTCAATCGGCAATTGTCACTTTTCTCCAGAACGGATCGATCGAAGGAGCAATGGAAAGGAAAAATGGATGGCGAGATGATGGATCGCGGACTCACTTTGTCTGTCCGTAAGGCTGGCGTAGAGAATAACGGTGATGGGGGCCCACCCATAAAACTTGGTCTTTTCAGCCCCCGTCTCTTTTGAATTCTTGTGAAATTTCCTACGGTCAAGTTGGCTTCGCTTTTTAATTAAATGAAGTAGTTATTCTTTCTTTTTTCTTTTATAATCTGGGAACCTGCACGGCCGACAGTAGGAAATGGTAAACCCAGGGGTGAGTCGAGCTGTCTCCACAGACTCGGTCGCAAGTGAGTCACACGGAATGCGGACGTGGGGATTAGCGAAAGAGTGAAACCACGCGACCATCGCGGATGGAGGTTGAAGTATTCTTGATTTTTTCTAATTCCCACTTTCCTATTTAAGCGACTTTTGATTGGATACATGCTACTCTTTACTTTATTCAAATTTTCCAACTTTTATGGAGAATGACAAATCTAATTGAAATGCTTCCCCTTATAAGCGTCGATGATATTTTGTATTTCTTTCCCAACTCATAACAACTTATTAGAGTAAATGGAATTCGACCAATTTCGCACTTAATTTCGCAGAATAGTCTCTTTTCTTCTTCTTTTTTAAATAAAAAGCAATCGGATTACGTTCCTTACTTCAATCACTATAAATTCTAATTTCCTTTACCTTTGAAGTTAGCATTATTAGAAGGGAAAATGACACCAAAACCCCCAAATTATGCCCCTTGGGACAATTTTATCCTGAACTTTTTTTTGGGTTATAAAAAACCTCAAACTATGCCACTTGGGACAATATTACCCTAAACTTTTTTCTGTGTCACCAAAAATCATAAACTATGCCACTTGGGACAATTTTACCATGAACTTTTTCTTATGTCACGAAAAACTCTGAACTATGCTACTTGGGACACATTTACCCCAGACTTTTTAACTGAAGGGCATTTCCGTATTTTCACTTTTTTTCTTTTTTCTTTTTTTAAATATTTTTTTCTTCCCCTCTACTGGCCATGGCAGAGGGAAGTTGGCGAGGGCCGCCCCCGATCGGGCGAGGGCCGCCCTCGGTCAGGTGAGGGTCGCCCTCGCTAGATCCAACGGGGGTGAGGGCGGTCCTCCCCGATTCGGCGGGGGTAGGGGCGACCCTTGCAATCTGGCCGAGGCGGCCCTCGCCTGAGGGTCGCCTCAGCCAAATCAGGTGGGGGCAACCCTCGCCTGATGCCGAGGAGGGTTGCCCTTGCCAGGTCTGCCAAGGGCAAGGGCGGCCCTCCCCGATTTGGCGGGGGCGACCCTCGCCCCGCCTGAGCTGGGCGAGGGCCACCCCCGCGCGACGGTGAGGGTGTCCCTACCTCGACATTAGGGAGAGCTGCCCTTGCCCCGTGCTAGGGAGTGCCCCCGGTCGGACGGCGCTGCCGGTGAGGGCCCTTGCCGACTTCCCTTGTCGGTAAGTAGAAGAGGAAAAAAAGAAAAGAAAAGAAAAAAGTGAAAAGACGAAAATGCCCTTCAGTTAAAAAGTCTGGGATAAATGTGTCCCAAGTGGTATAGTTCAGGGTTTTTCGTGGCATAAGAAAAAGTTCAAGGTAAAATTATCCCAAGTGACATAGTTTAGAATTTTTGATGGCACAAAAAAAAGTTTAGGGTAAAATTGTCCCAAGTGGCATATTTTGGGGTTTTTTATGACCCAAAAAAAAAGTTCAGGGTAAAATTGTCTCAATGGGCATAGTTTGGGGTTTTTGGTGTACTTTTCCCTTATTAAAATGGTGCTTAAAGTCTTGTTTTTGCAACGATCTTGATTTTATTTAAACTCGATGAATAAAATTAGAAATCACTAGTTTTTGTTATTATGCCGTGCATCTACTAAAAAAAACTTCATTTTGTCCAATTAATTTGTGCGTATTTTGATCTACTTCTAATTCGTCATAAGCGACAATCATGGTAATTCTATTAAGTTCCTTTTCATGCTAACAACTTTTAAAATTTGAAGGATTCCATATAGAGAGCAAGATGTAGATGCATAAATTCATCATTATATAATATTTGAAATTTAGGATGAGAAATATATTTATATATATATCATTGTCGTGTTTTTGTTGTTTGACCAATTGGACCTCTGCATTGGCTTAATTTCCTCAATAAAAACTTACATATATGTCCCAATCTATTGAATTCTATTTTTAAGCAAAAAATCTTTTCAAACACATTCTTTTTAAAAAGGATTATCAAAACATATTACCAACTCTTATTTACGCAGTGAAAAAAGAAAAATTGCTCCCTTTGTCCGATATTTTAAATTCTCATTTTACCCTACTCTTTATCATTAAGGCAACATTTTTGTATTAATGGTATATTGAATATGTACAAAAAAATTGACTTCATATACTTTGTAGAAGGTTTTCCGTAAACTCACAATTTAAAAAAAATTAAAAGAAGAAAACACCATCATAATTATCCTTCCCCCATGTTTTTTTTTTCCAAATCCTCCTAATATAACGTTAATATAAATTTAAAGGAAAATTCCAAAAAAGGGTCTCAAGTTCCCTCAATTTCTCAAATAAGGGCCCGAAGTTAACTTTGTTTCAAATAAAGGTTTGAAGTGACCATAATTGTTTCAAATGAGGGCTTGACCTCATCGGTCACCGGCCGCTAAATTTTCCGACCGATCATGGGCATTTTTGTTATTTCCCACTTTTCCTTTTTTTTTTTTTTTTTTTTTTTTTTTTTTTTTTTTTCTATTTCATCTTCTTCATAATTGGCCACCGGCGACGCCCACAAAGGGTTGGGTGGGGGTCGCCCTCACTCGATTCGGCAAGGGCCACCCTCGCCCTGAGGAGGCCGCCTCACAACCATCCACGAGGTCGGCCCTCGCCGGCCGCGGGCAAGCCCATCCCTCGCCTGGGGCTAGTGAGGCTCTTGCCCGTCCCTTCCCCTGAGGGAGGCCAACCTCGTGGAGGTCGTTCGCGAGGTTGGCCCTTGTTGGTCGTGGGCGAGGCCGACCTAGCCAGATTTGGCCAAGTTGGGCCCTCGTCGGCGCGGGCGAGGGCAACCTCGCTAGATCTGGCCAGGTCGGGCCCTTGTCGGCCCTCGCCGGTCGCGGACAAGGACGACCTCGTTGACTACGGGCAAGCCAGCCCTCGTCGATTGTGAGGGGTGGCCTCCCCCAGGGCAAGGGTCGCCTCACCCATGCAAGGCCATCCCTCGCCGGCCATCGGTGATGGAGAAGAAGATGACCAGAAAAAACAAAAGAAAAAATAGTAAATAACGAAAATGCTCTTGATCACCAAAAAGTCAGGCCCTTATTTGAAATAAATATAATCACTTTATACCTTTATTTGAAACAAGATTCACTTCAGGCCTTTATTTGGAAAAATGATAACATTTTAGGCTCTTATTTAAAACAAAGTCAACTTCGGGCCCTTATTTGAGAAATTGAGGGGACTTGAGGCCTTTTTTAGAATTTTCCCTAAATTTAATTAGGACTCCATCATCTATCTACGCTCCTATTTTCTTTTAATCGGGGGAAGAGAGAGGGCGCCACTAGCAGTCGCAGGTTTCCCGCAAGGCCTCCGCGAATTCCACCATGCTCATGCTCATAGCTATCAATCACCACCCTTTCCTCTTCCAATTTCTCCCTTCCGGAAATCGCAGGGACTTCCTTTCCTTATTGTTTCATTTCTGATCGGACATGTGTTACTCGAAGACGTTTCTGGGTCGGTTAGGAATCCCCATTCCTTGCTGCTTGTTTCTCGACATTTCCTTTATGCCATCTTCCAGAGCTACAGTAATTGTTTCGGTTCATCATTCAAAAAGGGCGAGACTTGATGCGGTCAGAATGTAGTTTAGCTCTTAACCACGAATGGGTCGTGTGAATTAGTGCGAAAGATTATTCCTTTCTGTGCTTTGGCACAGGAAGACCCTTCTTTTTGTCCGTTCATCTTCATTTTTTTGGGCTGGTCTTGTGTAGGATATATCATGTTTCCCCGAAGTGCCATTTGCTTTGAAGATGTCCGGCCATCTTCTGTTGGGCGTTGCTCGGATATATTCGAAGAAAGTGGATTATCTTTTTGAAAGAAATGACCATCAGGGTGGTGACAAAGTATACCAAGCATCTTATATTCTCCACTAAACAAGAATATCAACCCCAGACGCAATTCGCGTCCAGTAATCTTCCATAATGCTTTTCTATTTTCAAAAAGTAAAAAATAGAAGAAGGAAAGACACAAAGAACTTTCGATTTGCGAGAATTGCTCAAGACAATCCTGCGGCAGCTGATGAACCACCAGGAGATGACCCATGTTGGAATTTACAACGTTCACCCATTTTTGGTGGGTTTTGGGCCTATTAGACCTGGTGCAGTGGGGCTCAATCGCCACAAGTCCGTTCGGACCGATCTTTCTATCGGTTATTCGAGATTTTTGACCAGAAATTGAATCCAAATTAGCAAATCTCCAGCAAATGGCACGAATGGGTCAAATCAGCAAGTTTCTGGACGTTCTGAGCATTCTGGATGGTCTTTGATAGGGTCAAACTTCAGGGCGGATCCAATTATCGGTCCGGTGGCCTTTCGGGGTCATTCTGATTCTGATTCACGAGAACTGGGAGAGGCCAATCTTGCGGTAGTGGGCAAACCGCCAGGAGATGGCCTGCACCAAAATTTAAAACTTCCCCCTCATTTTTGCTCGGTTTTGGGCTTGTCAGGCCTGGGGCAGTGGGGCTCAGTCGCCACATGTCCATTCAGGCTGATTTTTTCTATCGGTTGTTTGAGATTTTTTACCAGAAATTGGATCCAAATTGGCAAATCACCCACAAATGACGCGAATGGGTCAAACCAACAAGTTTTTGGGCGTTTTGAGCATTTTGCGTGGTTTTTTGCTGGGTCAAACTTCAGGGTGACGCAAATTATTGATTCGGCGTCTTTTTGGGGTCATTCTGCTTCTGATTTGCAAGAATAGGGCGAGGCCAATCCTACGGCAGCTAGCGAATAGCCAGGAGATGGCCAATGCCGGAATTTACAACGTCCCCTCATTTTTGCTCGGTTTCAAGCCTGTTAGACTTGGGACAATGGGGCTTGATCCCACATGTCTGTTTGGGCCGATCTTTCTATCAGTTGTTTGAGATTTTTGACTAGAAAATGAAACCACACCGGCAAATCTCTAGCAAATGGCGCGAATGGGTCAAACCAGCAATTTTTTGGGCATTCAGGGGCATTCTGGGTGGTTTTTGACTAGGTCAAACTTTAGTGCGGTGCAAATTATCGGTCCGCATCCTTTTGGGGTCATTTTGCTTTCGTCTCACAAGAATTGGGTGAGGCTAATCTTGCAGTAGTTGGCAAATTGCCAGGAGATGGCCTGCGTCAAAATTTACAACTTTCCCTCAATTTTTCTCGATTTTAGGCCTGTTAGACTTGGGGTAGTGGGGCTTGATCGCCACATGTTCGTTCGGGCTGATTTTTCTATCGGTTGTTCAAGATTTTTGACCAGAAATTGGATCCAAAATGGCCAATCTCTAGCAAATGGCGCAAATGGGTCAAACTAGTAAGTTTCTGGGCGTTCTGGGCGTTCTGGGCATTCTGGGTGGTTTTTGACTAGATCAAACTTCAATGCGGTGCAAATTATCGGTCCGGCGTCCTTTCGGGGTTATTCTGCTTCTGATTCGAGAGAACTACGCGAGCCCAATCCTGTGGTAGCTGGCGAACGGCTAGGAGATGGCCCGCGTCGGAATTTACAATGTCCCCCCCATTTTTGCTTAGCTTCGGGCTCGTCGGACCTATTGCAGTGGGGCTCAATCACCACATGTCTGTTCAAGCCGATCTTTTTGTTGGTTGTTCAAGATTTTTTCCTAGAAACTGGATCCAAACCGGCAAATCTCCAGGAAATGGTGTGAATGAATCAAACCAGCAAGTTTCTAGGCGTTTTGGGCATTTTGGTGGTTTTTGGTTGGGTCAAACTTCACGACGGCCAAAATCATCGGTCTAGCATCCTTTTGGGGTCATTTTGCTTCTGATTCACGAGAACTGGGTGAGGCCAATCCTATGGTAGCTGGTGAATTGCTAGGAGATGGCTCACGTTGAAATTTACAACGTCCCCCCCATTTTTGCTCGGTTTCTAGCCTATCCGGGCAGGGGCAATGGGGTTCGGTCGCCACATGTCCGTTCGAGCCAATCTTTCTTCTAGTTGTTCAAGATTTTTTACCATAATTTTTATCCAAATTGGCAAATCTCCAACAAATGGCGTGAATGGGTCAAACCAGCAAGTTTCTAGGCATTCTGGGCATTTTGGGTGGTTTTTGGTTTGGTCAAACTTCCGGACAGCCAAAACCATTGGTCAAGTGTCATTTTGGAGTCATTCTGCTTCCGATTCACGAGAACTGACCGAGGCCAATCCTGCGGTAGTTGGCGAACCGCTAGGAGATGGTCGAAATTTACATTCCTCCCCATTTTTGCTTGGTTTCGAGCTTATTAGGCCTGGGGAAGTGGGGCTCGATGGCCACATGTTCATTCGGGCCGATCTTTCTGTCAGTTGTTCGAGATTTTTGACCATAAACTGGATCCAAACTGGCAAATTTGCAGCAAATGGTACGAATGGGTGAAACTAGCAAGTTTCTGGGCGTTCTAGCATTCTGGGTGGTTTTTAGTTGGTTCAAACTTCATGATGGCCAAAATCATCGGTTTGGCGTCTTTTCGGGGTCATTCTGCTTTCGATTCACGAGAATTGGGTGAGGCCAATCCTACGGCAGCTAGCGAACTGCTAGGAGATGGCAAGCATCGAAATTTACAATGTCCCCCCTCCCCACAATTTTTGCTCTTTTCGAGCCTGTCAGGCTTGGGGCAATGGGGCTCAATCGCCACATATCTATTTAGGCCGATCTTTCTTTCGATTGTTCAAATTTGTTTATCATAATTTGGATCCAAATCGGCAAATCTGTAGCAAATGGTGCGAATGGGTCAAACCAACAAGTTTCTAGGCCTTTTGGGCATTTTGGTGGTTTTTGGCTGGGTTAAACTTTGGATGGTCACAATCATTTGTCTAGCGTCCTTTAAGGGTCATTTTGCTTCCAAGTCACAAGAACTGGGCGAGGCTAATCCTGTGGCAGCTGGTGAACCTCTAGGAGATGGCTTGCGTCGAAATTTACAATGTCCCCCCCCATTTTTGCTCGGTTTCAAGCCTGTTTGGCCAGGGGTAGTGGGGCTCGGTCGCCACATGTCCGGTCGGGCCGATCTTTCTATCGGTTGTTCAAGATTTTTTACCATAATTTGGATCCAAACTGGTAAATCTCCTACAAATGGCACAAATGGGTCAAACCAGCAAGTTTCTGTGCGTTCTGGGCATTTTGGGTGTTTTTTGGCTGAGTCAAACTTCAGGATGGCCAAAATCATCGATCTGGCGTCCTTTCAAGGTCATTCTGCTTCCGTTTTGCTAGAACTAAGCAAGGCCAATCTTGCGCCAGCTGGCGAATTGCCAGGAGATGGCACACGTCAAAATTTACATCGTCCCCCCCATTTTTGGTCGGTTTTGGGCCTGTCAGGCCTGGGGCAGTGGGACTTGGTGGCCACATGTCCTTTTGGGGTGATCTTTCTATCGGTTGTTCAAGATTTTTGACAAGAAAACATGACCAAACTCTCAAATCTTCAAGAAATGGCGTGAATGGGTCAAACCAGCAAGTTTTTGGGCGTTTTGGGCATTCTGGGAGGTTTTTGACTGGGTCAAACACGATGGCGGCACAAATTATTAGTTTGGCGTCCTTTCGGGCTCATTTTGCTTCTACTTTGCGAGAACTAGGTGAGGCTAATCCTGTGGCAGCTAGCTAACTGTCAGGAGATGGCCCGCGTCAAAATTTACAATGTCCCCCCCATGTTTGCTCGGTTTTGGGCCTGTCAGGCCTGGGGCGGTGGGGCTCGGTGGCCACATGTCCATTCTAGCTGATCTTTCTATCAGTTGTTCGAGATTTTTGACAAGAAATTGCATCCAAATTGACAAATCTCTAGGAAATGGCGCGAATGGGTCAAAACAGCAAGTTTCTGAGTGTTATGGGCATTCTGGGTTGTTTTCAGCTAGGCCAAACTTCAGTATGGCAAAAATCATTGGTTTGGCATCCTTTCGAGGTCATTCTTCTTCTGATTCGCGAGAACTAGATGAGGCCAATCCTGCGGCAGCTAGCGAACTACTAGGAGATGGCTTGCGTCAAAATTTACAACGCCCCCCATTTTTGCTCGGTTTCGGGCCTATTAGGTGTGGGGCAATGGGGCTCGGTGGCCACATGTTCGTTTGGGCCGATCTTTCTCTTTGTTGTTCAAGATTTTAGACCATAAATTGGATCCAAATCGGTAAATCTCTAGCAAATGGTGCGAATGGGTCAAACCATCAAAGTTTTGGGCGTTCTAGACATTCTGGGAAGTTTTGGCAAGGTCAAACTTCAGGACGGCCAAAATCATCGGTCTGGTGTCCTTTTGGGGTCATTCTGCTTTCGATTCACAAGAACTGGGCGATGCCAATCCTACAGCAACTGGTGAACCACCAGGAGATGGCATGCGTCGAAATTTACAATGCCCCCCCCCAAAATTTTTGCTCAATTTCTGGCCCATCAAGCCTGGGGCAGTGGGGCTCAGTCGCCACATGCCTATTTGGGCCGATCTTTCTGTCGGTTGTTCAAAATTGTTTACTTTAATTTGGATCCAAACCATCAAATCTACAGCAAATGGTGCGAATGGGTCAAACCAGCAAGTTTCTAGGCCTTCTGGGCATTCTGGTGGTTTTTGGCCGGGTCAAACTTATGGACGATCACAATCATCGGTCTAGCGTCCTTTCGGAGTTATTCTGCTTCCGATTCGCGAGAACAGGGCGAGGCTAATCCTATAGCAGTTGGCGAACTTCTAGGAGATGGGCCGTGTCAAAATTTACAACGTCCCCCCCATGTTTTCTAGTGTTCAAATCTGTCCGGCTAGGGACAGTGGGGCTTGGTCGCCACATGTCCATTCAGGCCAATCTTTTTGTCGGTTGGTCGGGATTTTTTACCAAAATTTGGATCCGAATCGGCAAATCTCTTGCAAATGGCACGAATGGGTCAAACCAGCAAGTTTCTGTGCGATCTGGGCATTTTAAGTGGTTTTTGGCTTAGTCAAACTTCAGGATAGCCAAAATATATGATTTGGTGTCCTTTTGGGGTCATTCTGCTTCCGATTCACGAGAACTGGGCGAGGCTAATCCTTCGGCAGCTAGCGAACCGCCAGGAGATGGCCCACGTCAAAATTTATAACATACCTCCCATTTTTGCTTGGTTTAGGGCTTGTCAGGCCTGGGGAAATGGGGCTTGGTGGTCACATGTCCGTTCGAACCGATCTTTATATTGGTTGTTCAAGATTTTTGACTAGAAATTGGATCCAAACCGGCAAATCTTTGGCAAATTGCGCGAATGAGTCAAACTAGTGAGTTTTTGGGCATTTTGGGAGCATTCTAGGTGGTTTTTGGCTAGGTCAAATTTCTGGGCAGCCAAAATCATCGGTCTAGCGTCTTGTCAGGGTCGTTCTGCTTCTGATTGGCAAGAATAGGTAAGGCCATTCCCGTGGCAGCTAGCGGACCGCTAGGAGATGGCCCGCGTCGAAATTTACAACATACCTACCATTTTTGCTCGGTTTTGGCCATGTAAAGCTTGGAGAAGTGGGGCTCGGTAGCCAAATGTCCATTCGGATCAATCTTTCTATCG